>JAVIAB010000024.1:20501897-20864205 GCA_032433765.1 Megaustenia siamemsis | reverse complement strand
ACAAAAAACCCATGTCCGAGCTATACGACAAGACCCGCGAAATTCGCGAATGTTTAACCAATGACGTTGGAGTTGAAGTGGTTGAGATGTGGGAATGTCAGTGGAAAAACCAAAGAAAACTGATAGCACAATTATTCCATTTCTTAAACAAGCCCTCCCCAGATCAAAACCAACGTATGCCAGGGAAAAATTACCACTAACCGTCGCGCAGATTTTGAAATCTGTTATAGACGAAACGCTGTTTGGTCTGGTAGAATGCGATATTCATGTCCCCGACTCTCTCAAGGAATATTTTAGCAAATGACACCCGTAGAAACGTAGACGTATGTAGAGACGATATAGGAGAGCTTATGAAGGAATACGCCGTGAAAAATAAATTATTGACGACCCCTAGACGTACCCTGATAGTTAGTTATATCGGGAAGAAATTATTTTGGCCACCCCCTTATTAAAATGGTACTTAGATCACGGTCTAGAGGTAACCATCTACCAGGTGATTGAATACCACCCTGTTAGTTGTTTCAAGCAATTTGGGGACACTGTATCCGACGCCAGACGAAAGGGGGATGTAGATGAGACGCAGTCCATTACTAGAGACCATGAAGTGTTTAGGAAATTTGGCGTACGGGAAAACTCTCACCAATAAAGCGAAACGCGCGAACGTAGCGTACTGCTAGGGTGAGACCGCTTCCAAGCTCGTTAACGATCCCCTATTTAAACATATGACAGATTTAGGAGTAGGAAATATATTCGACGTGAAAATGTTTAAAAAAGACGACGAGGTGGGACCTTCCATTACAAATCGGCTACTTTGTGTATCAATACGCCAAGCTAAGGATGTTACAATTTATTACGATTTTTTAGATCGATTCGTAGAGAGATCATACTTTTAACTGTGTGAAATGGACACTGACAGTCTGTATTTTGCGTTAAGTAAATCTAGTTTAGCTGACACCGTTAGATCACTTTTACTCGACACTTTTTATAAAGAGTACGATCAGTGGTTCCCCTCAGAGACCTGTAGCGTTCATCGGGAGGAGTTTGTTAGGAGTAAAGGTAAAGTTAAGGTAGATTGTCGAGACTGGGAAAATACAAATTTTACCATAAACGTACCCCCGGTTTATTTAAGTTAGAGTACGAAGGGGATGGGATGGTATCGTTATGTAGTAAAATATACCACTGTTTTGGAGATTACTCAAAAACTAGTACTAAAGGGCTTAGCAAACATTACAATAAACTAGACAAAGATATTTTATGAAGGTTCTCAAGACACAACAAGCACAAGGAGGGAAAAATGTGGGGTTTAAGCGATATAAATCGAGTGTCTATACATATACACAGCACAGAAAGTCTCTCTCTTATTTCTACATCAAACGCTGTGTGCACAACGACAATGTGACGACTTTTCCGTTAGGTATCTAGAGTATTTATATGTATATACAATGATACTTCTGTGATAGTTTTATGTCCAATGATAATGAACATATGTTTGTGTCGTTGTCACGATTATATTGTATTTAAAATGTTTTTGTTTTTTTTTAAAGTATGCTGTTTTTCTCTTGTATATAAATGTCATGTGGTACTGTCTCGTAAGAATAATATGGATACTATCAGTGTCCTTGGTTGTAAACCTGTGTGTAAAACAGAAAAAAACATGTTACAACATCTATGATTTTCACACCTATACAACCCATTATATCTATCTATTGACCTTTCGAGCCGTAACCGGCCCATAGGGCGTAGACCAAGATACACCTTCTCCTATATGAATTTTTTGTTCTAGCAGTTTTCTTTTAAAGATATTTATCAAATCTCGCCATCTGTCTCTGTTCTGTGCAAGCAGTTCTATCTCATTGAGGGAGCCGATTCCTGCTGCTCTTGCCTCTCTCATCAATGTTCTTCTCAGTGTCTCCCTGGGTCTTCCTCTTTTTCTTTTACCTGTTGTTTCCCATATGAGGGCTTGCTTTGCTATTCGATTATTATCTCTTCTCATCATGTCCAACGTATGACCATCGTCTTTTCTTTATTACTGAAGATATTAGTGGTTGATTGGCGATTTCTCTAATTTCCTCGTTTGTTTTGAATTCGTTCCATTCTATACCAAGTATTTTCCTTAGACATTTATTTTCGAATGCGTTCAACTTTGTTTCTATATCTCTTGTTGTTTTCCAGCTTTCACACGCATACGTAAGGGTTGATAGTACATTTGATTTGAATAGCCTAAGTTTTGTGTTTGTGCTAATGAGTTTTGATTTCCACAACTTTTCAAGGCTTCTGAAAGACATTGCTGCTTTAGCCAGTCTGATTCTAATTTCTTTGCTCGTATCCCCTTCTCGATCAATGTGACTTCCAAGATAGATGAAGTGATCGATCTCTTCTACTGGTTTGTTTCCATGTATATTTTGTCACTTGTTGGAATTAAACTTTTCATGACTTTAGTCTTTTCATGATTGACCTCAAGCCCAATTTTGCTGGCTATTGATGATAGTTCATTTGTGTTTTCCTGCATCGTTTTTATCTGATTGCTGATGAGAACTATGTCATCAGCAAAGTCCAGGTCCTCCAAATGGTCTCCTTGTATCCATTCGATGCCTTTATTACCAGTGCAGCATTTCTTCATTATGAAGTCCATAACAATTCCAAATAACAAGGGCGATAAAATACATCCTTGTTTAACCCAGTTTCTATTGGGAAACATTCGCTCAGTCCTTCCTCTGTTCGAACTGCACATGTGTAACCATCATACATGTCTTTGATAATATTTATGATTTTTGATGGTAAGCCATATTGCTTCAGAATTTTCCACAAAGAATCTCTATGAATACTATCAAATGCTTTTTTGAAGTCGATGAAGTTAAGTACAAAAGGTTTTTGCTTTTCAATGTGTTCCTCCAATATAAGTCGTAGAGTGAAAATGTGGTCAAGACAGCTTCTCCCTTTTCTAAACCCAGCCTGTTCTTCACGCATTACTGTATCTATTGAATCCTTTATTCTATTTAGGATGATTTTACAGAATAATTTGAGGCAACTGACAAAAGTGTCACGCCTCTCCAATTGTTACAATCTCTAAGATTGCCCTTTTTTGGGATCTTAACAATGATTCCTTTTTTCCATTTATGAGGCGTCTTCTCTGTTTTCCAAATGATGTTGAACATTTTTTGGAGATGTATTAAATTATGGCTATCAATTGCCTTGAGGATCTCAGCTGTTAACTTATCCTCTCCAGCAGCCTTGTTATTGGTCATTATATACGTACACATAAATGACAAATAACACGAGGCATGTTTTGTAATTTTATATATTTTATTGATACAACACAACACCGATACTGCGTATGCAGAACATCTAGAAACGATATAAAAACACAACATCTAGTGTACAAAAGTCTAAATGTTCAGCCTTAGCCTCTTTCTTCTTCTAAGATGACCAGGGGCAGGCGTTGTTATTGGCTGAATCTTTTCAATGTTGTCAGTATCGTACACAGAAGCCCTGTAAGAACCATTATTTATTGAATAAGCAATATAACCCGCGTCACCGTGATAAAAACAAAAAGACACCCCATTCTTGGCGTAAATCACGTGGTAACTGGATAAACAGCTGGTGAAAACTCGCTGTATCTGTCTTTCCTTAAACTTGATCTATGAGTTCGTTGAAAACAAGACTTCAATCAAATTGTTTTCCGAAACACCGCCTTTTGTGGACCCTCGCTATAGTTTTGTAACTCGCTAACTCGCTAACTATTGTAGATGTGTTGACAATATGATTGCTCAGACAGACCCAAGTTGGAGTCGCCTTCGTCTGGTAAGCCATTGCTCCTTCTCAAAGCGTTGTCTTGACACTCGGGCAAACTCAGTTTGGTGTTCGGTTACATCGTGTCCACTATCTCTAACTTCGCAGTAGACTAAAAACGTCGGTGTTGTGCAGTGTGCTATCTATACCTTAGTCGACTCACCTGTTACTTTTAAAAGTGTTGCTGTTGAAAAGTGGCGGGTTCATGTCAAATCATTAGATAGATGTCACCATCAGACCCGTGGCTAGCTTGGTTTGCCACAGATTCTCCTGTCTTGTATGTGTACGGCGTCCATACCTACTTGCTTCCCTCTTATTTTTCGCGCATCGCCTGTCAGACTCAAGTATACATGGGTTGGTGGTTTTACCGATGATTAGCAGATAACCGATTGAAAAGACGATTAGAGGCCATAGATGTGAACTTTTTCAGAAGAATTTGAGCGTTCCCTGAGCTTTTGAAAAGAGTCCAACACAAAAAGAGAGCTCTTAGTCAACAGTCGAAAGAAACAACCGACATTTTACGGGCACATCATGAAAAAAAAAGGAAAGTCCCAATACTTTTGTACAACTACCAAAGTATAGGGAATGTGAGCTCGTGTTCGATAAAGAGAAATGATGGTCGATACTTTGGTGTTTTGGCATGGAACACACGCAACAACTGACCTGATATGTTGCACTGTCGACAGACAAATGTGGTAGGGGATGATGATTGTCTACGTCCGTTGGTATGGTACATGCTAATCATGGTCTTATCACGATATTCCACCCATCCGAGGATTCCGTCATCGTGTCCTTTTTCATGATCGTTAACCAAATTTGACACTCAAACTAGGTATTATCTACCAGGAAAGAGGGCTATACATACCATACCTAGACCAGTGAGATGACAACAAGGCTCCCATGATTTACAGACTCATCATCTTCCCGTCACGAGGATAGAAAAACATCGAGGTCAATCACAGCTTAGGATATGTTGGGCGCGATGATCCCTAGATGCCGAAATTCATTCCAGGAAACCTTACTTAAACATTACAATGAGGGTGAAGGACAGTGCTCAGGTATTTGACAATGTCAGAGTTCGAAATTGACTTCTTCAAGCTTGCTGACAACGTAGCCTCGATGACTGTGTTATCATGATCGTTAACCATATTTGACACTTAGGCTAGGTATCATCTGGTTGGGAGGAGATCTCTACATACCATACCTTGACTCAGAAAAGTGACAAAAAAAAGATCTCCACGAATTACAGACCCATCAACCTCCTCCCTTGTGTATGAACGTTGGTGGAGAAGATGATCATTTGCAGGTGTGTCTGCAAGATGGAAATCTCTTCGCTTCAACACATCTAGGATACATCCAAACTGAAGTTCAGGTGATATATCTCACACAAAAAACAGACAGTTCCGATAGTGTATAGGAACAGTCCCATGCAGACACCAATCACATCACTAGCAACATTTTCAGTGACACCTCTCTCAACACAAACTTTACATTACTTACACCAGAACCACTAGCTACAAGTTTGTACCACGTCGTGGACTTACGCAGAGATACTATGTTTCAACTACCTCTGTCTGTCATGACATCACGATCCTTCACATACTCATCACCAAATTTTAAAAAAAATTGTTTTTGTCAGCAACAATAACGACAACCGTATCTGTCATGTCAATAACATGTTCACTCAACCATCATGGTGTTTCGACAATAACACCATCATCTTTTTCACATGTGTCACCAAGAGCACATCCCGTGTTTCGACTAGCTCGGTCATTATGGATTAAGCCTTGATTTTGGCCTCATCTGAATATCCAATATTGAAAAGAGCCCGTTCAACAGCTGTTAAACTATCTCAACTTTCCCAAGCAAACAAAATTATCGACGCCACTCGTAACGCTGTCTGTGAGTTTATGAGAGATTACGCTGTCAAAAATATCTTGTTGTTGATCCCTCGTATTACCATCTCAATAGTTCCAAGTTTTAAAGGATGGCTGAGATAGGTAATTTATACAGGTTGCAAACAGCAATAATAAAATATAACAAAGAGAACTCGATACCTATTTTATAAAAAGAGGAGTAAAACAGGGATGCATCCTATCACCATGCTAGTGCAATCTGTACACTGAGAATATCTTTAAAAACATCACAGAAATGCCAGGCCTAAATATTAATAGAAAGATAATCAATAACCTAAAATATGCTGATGATACTGTATTAAAATCCTAAAGATCTACAACAATTACTTAATGAATTAAACATGACAAGCAAAAAAAATAATTATGGATTAGATATGAATATCAAAAAGAGTAAAACTATGATCATAAACAAAGAAAATATTCAAAACCAACAAGTGGATATAAAAATTGAAGGAATAGACCTGGAGACAGTTCAGAACTACAACTACTTTGGACATAGTATAACCAGTGATGGTAAATGTAAAATTGAAATAACCAAAAGAATAAGAATGGGAAAAAATAACTTTAATGCCATAAAAATATACCACCATCAAAGCAAATAACATCAGGGCTGAAACTAAGAATGAAAAATGGACGCTTCTTGCGTCCAAGCCATGTAAACAATGTTGACTTTCCTTGTCTCCAACGGTTTATCTCATTCTATTAGAGAATTTCACGCTATCTGTTACCACAGTGAGATGGCAGATTGTTTTAAAATGTAATCACGGGTTTGATAATAAATGTGTGTACACAGTTCGTTAAACATCGCTGTAAATCAAGTCTATATTCGCTGGCTTCGTTAGCAACCATGGAAGCTAATGACCTTACTTGTGCCGACGGTTGGTTTGGGACAACTTGTACGTTACAATGTCACTGCTATAATGGCTTAGTTTGTGACAAAACTACAGGGACATGCCCAAGCAATGACAGTTGTCAGCACAAAATTTTCGGACCCCAGTGTCAGTACTTGGATTTTATTTGCAAATATGCCCAAAAATCTGAACCTACTTTCCTGTTTGATAACAACGACACCTCATGTAATCCGGACACAGATTCTACATCAGTTGAGGCAACTCTCAATCAATCTTTGCCGTGCTCCTGGTTTAGGATTTATGCGAATGACTTAAAATATCCGGACAGTTTCACGGTAAAACTGAATGGTTCTGCCTCATGACAATGTATCAAGGTTTGTAGTTAGTCCACACGAGATTGATGCCTTCTGCTTTGGGGCTGGTCTGATCAACAAGTTACGGATTGAAAGGGCGATAGTTGAAAATATCTGCTCCATCTACATTGGCGGGGTCGGAAAGTGGCTCTCAAACAGATCACAAACCAGACCGACAAATTTGATGCTTGTTATACAGGAGACGGATGTGGACCAGAGGCCGCAGTTAATAGCAAAACAAAGACCAATCTCTATGACAATGACTGCACACACACACAATTGGGAAGTGGTACCAATTCTGTTTACTGGTGTCTGGTCTTTGCGACGCCCCAGGGGACTCACATCATTCGAATTTATCATCGAGCTGGCACTATGATTCGGGTAAAGAATGCACTCTAAAGGCTTTCTCTGACAGTGGCGGAGTAGTGTTCCAGTATAATGATATATCATACCCTAATTTATCTGTGAACACTATTGCAGTCAAAACACAAACGTCAATGGCACACATTAAAAGTTCTCACCGACCATTTCGCAGGCCGACAGTGCACTGACGGTATGTGAGGTGCAAACATTTACAGACACCTATTGTCTGGACGAGCATTCCTGGTCGTTTTGTGCAGTGTGTAGTGGGTGTAGTAAAGGCTGCAATGTCATCATCGGTACTTGTCACGGCAACTGTTCACATGGGATCTATGGACACGACTGTTCCGGGTCTTGTCTCAGTGTCTGTCCTTTATTTGAGGAAAAATCTGGAAAATGCCTACAATGTAAACATCTTGGCTATACCTGTAATGACACTTGTCCCGATGGTAATTTTGGGCTACAGTGCGAACAGATGTGTTCTGATGGCTGTGACATCATATGCACTCTCAAATGTCCGGACAACTGTTTAACGAAACCTGTGATTCCCACGTTCAGAAGAGTCTGCCGACTACAACAAGCCCAAGCATATGGGCACTTTAATGTGTTTCTGTGCTAGACATGGTTCATTTTTTTGTGTTTTTTAGTGAAGCCATGGCTCATATCTTGCTGTGCTTCTGTCCTAGCCATGGCTCATATCTTAGCTTGTGTGTGCTGGCCATGGCTCATATCTTGGTGTGTGTCATGTTAGTCATATCTCATATCTCGGTGTGTCCGTGTTAATCATGTCTCATATCTTTATGTGTGTCTGTGTTTAGTCATATCTCATATCTTAGTGTGTACCAGTGTTAGTCATATGTCATATCTTTGTGTGCGCATGTCTGGGTTAGTGATATCTCATATCTTTGTGTGCATGTTTATGTTAGTCATATCTCCTATCTTTGTGTGTGCATGTCTGTGTATGTCACATCTCATATCCTTGTGTGTGCATGGCTATGTTAGCCCCATCTCATATCTTTGTGTGTGCATATCTATGTTAGTCATATCTCTTATCTTTGTGTGCATGTCTATGTTAGGCATGTGTCATATCTTTGTGTGTGCATGTCAATGTCAGTTATATCTCATATCTTTATGTGCATATTTATGTTAGTCATGTGTCATATGTCTTGATGTGTGTCAGTGTTAGTCATGCCTCGTATCGCTGTGTGCATGTCTGTATTAGTCACATCTCATATATTTGTGTGTGCATGTCTATGTTAGTCACATCTCACATCTTTGTGTGTGTATGTCTGTGTTAGCCACATCTCACATCTTTGTGTGTCCGTGTCTGTGTTAGTCACATCTCACATCTTTGTGTGTGCATGTCTGTGTTAGTCACCTCTAGTGAATCGGGCAGATGGTGCTTGTAAACCTGGGAGGGCCTACCATCTAAGGGCAGAATTCCCCTACAGAAAAGACAATCTGCTGCCTTGCTGGAAGATTGGGGACAATCAAAGGCTAGGGAAAGCAAACCCGAATAAAATTCTGGCTGAAATCGGATGCACTGGGCCACTGGCGCAGAACACACTGCAACGTATTAACGGGTGTTCAGTCAGAGTGGATATGACAGACTCTAATTGTGAAGTTCTGTCTGTGGGGGCGATCAACACACTTAGCCTGCAGCTGACTTCATATGAGAGTCTGGAATCCTTACTCTGATTAAGTCCTGAACGCAGAGAGAGAGAGAGAGAGAGAGAGAGAGAGAGAGAGAGAAACTAAGAATACCACAATGTTGTCTTCTCAACATTCCTATATGGTGCTGAAACAGGGACCTTAGACAAGAAAACAGAACAGAAAATTGAAGCCTTTGAATTGTGGATATATAGAAGAATATGTAGACTTGGATGGAACGAGAAGAAAACAACAATGAAGTATTAAAACAACTAAAAAATGAAAAGAGAACTGCTAAACACAATTAATTCAAGACATATGTGATTTTTGGGTCATGTTAAAAGAAACACAACAGCATACTAAAAGTAATCTTGGAGGGGTAAAAGAGGCAGAGGTAGACCAAGACTAACATGGATGAATAACATCAAAAGATGGACAAGTCAGCCTATGACAACCTGCACCATCAGAGCAAGAGACAGAGCAGTGTTTGCTACCATCAGTAACAATATCATACATATACCATGTCCTCCATCAACTAGAAAATACATTAACTATAGAAGATTATTGGAAACAGGTAAATGAAATATGGAAAGAGACATGCGAAGAAACGCTGAGCACAAGAGAATGCTAGAAAAAGTCATGGATGACAGCAGAGACTCTGGATAAAATTGTAGAAAGAAAATAATGAGAAGGTAGACATAAATAACAATAAAAAGAGAGGAAATAAAAACCAAGACACAGGAAGCTTACACAGAGGTTAAAAAAAAAGTGGAAGATGCCTTAAAATGGATAAGATGAAATATATAGATAAACTAACTAAAGAGGGAGAGGAAGCCGACTTTCCGTTATGGGAGACAGATACCGATTATTTATACCTGGGTTAAGTACACCCACATTAGACGACATAGTTAAACTAGCTCTGCAGGATGATGGTACACTTTTATATGGATCATAATTTTTGACTACCTATGTTGGGAAAGATAACAGGTTATACATTTTTTTAAATGTATGTTGTCTTTGCAAGCTAAAACATCATATAGCGGGACAGAGTAACAAGCTAACGTCTTGCAGTGAGCCACACTCCTGTTCATCATGGTATTACTTGGGAATCGGAGACTACAGTGGGTGAGTCACGCGAAAAGAATGTAAAAAAAAGATACAAAAAAAAATGAATGTGTTCCCTAAAAATATCGTATGGAATACTTAGAGATGGAACGAGACCGTAGGGCAGACCGGTGTTGAGATATAGGGACTTTTGCAGGGCTTTCTTGGGGATTTTTTTTTAAATATCAGTGAAAGAAACAGAAAAATGTGGCTGCAGATCGTAGCACATGGAGAGCATAATAAAAAAAATGGCGCAGCACGTTTCGAGACAGTTGTTTTTATAAAATTCAGAAGACAAAAAAAAAAACGCATCTTGTTCATTTTGTAGATTGATCAGTCTGTCCAGGATTGGTAATTTCAGTCACGTGCATTGATTTTCCGTGAAACAGCACCATGTTTGAGACACAAATGGTTTATCAAACTACTGACTTACCATGATTGCTTGCTACAAACCGTCTGTCATGGCGTCACTGGTTATGTAGTTTTATTTTTTATCATAAAGCTCACCTCCGATTAACATTAATTACCTAGTCTGTTTAATAAGACATGAGATCGCATCGATGTCCGACATAGACTCATGATGTAGCATAATGTGTCACAGCCTCAAACATATATTATATCCCTCTATTGGTCAGACTATGTTATATTCTTCATTAGATCTTTGAATTGTTATTATCATTGACATGTTTATAGTGGCAATGCAGTAAGAAAACTTACCACTACAAATATAACATGTGTTAGCCGCCTTGTATCCGTATGAATGAGGTGGTGAACTGTAGGGGAATCGATACAAACATATTCCTAGTACTTTTTCCCCACTGACAGCATATGAATGCGAAAACTGAATAATGTGGTCATGTACTATGCCAGCCACACTGGGTCTCACCTATAACTACCTTATTTATTAGCGTTTTGCTTACGGTGTGCTGATATTCTATCTATCTATTGTTCTTTCGAGCCGAAGACGGCACATAGGGTAGAACCAGAATCTCAAAAACAGAAACCTTGCATGCCAAAATGGCACATATTGCAGAGATCGCTGCCTCTAAAATCTATGGTTCTGTTCCCATAACAATACTTTTTACAATGACAGCTTGTCAAGCCATCGATCATCCTTCTTAGTCGCCTCTTACGACATGCTTGGAAGGTCACATTGTCACTATTCTTTACTCATAATGAGACCGGGTAACACGCAGGAAGTGTTCTGATATTAATAACCACTTTATAGTGATGTAACGAATGTGTATGGAAATATTGGGTGAGCGATTGGTCGATCTACTTAGTCACCACTCTAACCAGTCACTTATCACTTCAATATATATTTATACAGCTATTTGTATACAGAATCACACAAACACATAATCACATCCCCATCAAACCCTGCTATCCATCCACTTGTTCTACGACCCACACACGAACACAGGTACCTCGCCATCAATAAACATTACATTTTGTATCAGTCAGCATAGCTATCAGAAGACTGCTCCTTGTGTTTAGTCTCTGAGTAATATGCACATACACACACACGAACACGCACACATGCTTTTTTGGGTTCTGTTAATAAATATTTTTAAAAATAATTAATAACTAATAAAACGTATCAGAGAGGCAACTGACATGCACTACACATATCTTTCCTCTTAAGATCGTTGGGGTGCTCTCTCTATCTCGGCTATTAGCGGACTTAGCTTGACCTTAACATATTTCGTAAACCTATGTGATACATCGATAATCCCATCCAGCAGTGTCTAGACGCACGCACGCGTGGAATTATTGTTAGTCTCACAGGAGAGCAGTATTGATCAATATCGCACTCACGAAATCTGGGAGAATATGACTGTCCGTTCATGTCGTCACCGAGAGATACCTGATTAAATATCACTGATTATGGTCCATATCTATCTTAAATACGGGCCCATTTACGTCCACGTAGATATAATAACTATTAATTTATTACTATTATATGTATATATGCTCACCATATCTATGAAATAACTAACGTATCACTACTCCCTAATATGGTAGTTTCACTTCCGGAGTGGGCGTGGTCTATAGCCGGACAACATCGCTCCTATTGGAAGTTGATAATGGCGCGAAACACAGATGTTCATTACTCATGACTCATTAACCAATTATCCCTCAACTACCAACCCACTTCGTGTCCTATTCAAGTCCTATACATATATATACATATATATATAACATTGCATCACTCTTCCGCAGGTTCCACCACTTTCCACCATGGGAAAGTGGTGGTATCCTACTATATAACTCTTGTATTTATAGGGTACAGGACGTTGTAGGGTATTTTACTCTTTGTCTTTGTATCCAGGCGAGAATAAAAGTGTACCTCTTACACTACTGACGGTAAGTTTATGTATTCAGATGCAGCCCAATGTATGTACTCAGATGCAGCCAAAACGACATCATCGAGGAAGGAAAACACGACAGGGCAAGCGTGGTGGCATTAAACTTTTGAAGTGTGAGAGGCTAGGCCCAAAGTATGTGCGCGTTACTTATTGGAATTGTGGGTCCATAAATCAACGACGGCCCATTCTTGATAAGCTACTGTGCGGCGCCGATAAAATGGTTTTACAAGAAACTCTTCTTGGTGACAGGACAGTAAGTACTCCTGGCTTTCATTGTTTTACAATAGACGACACCTTCGGCAGACCATCCTTGTGCGCAACAATATGGTGGCAGCTGAGGTTGATATGTCTGCGTGGAACAATGCAGAATTGCAGGTACATGCGGTTAGGGTGCAGACCCCAGTTCATTTCGTGATTGTTAATGTGTATGCCTGTAATGGGAAGGTGAACACACAACAATGGCAGAATCTCTTCGAGTTCGATAAGAGAACGTCATTTTTCTGCGGAGACTTTAATGCTAGAGGAAACATGTGGGGTAATATCATAACCAACAAGCAGGGAGAAGACCTAGAGAACGCACTGGTGTCGGCCGATTTAGTGTACTTGAATGATGGAAGGGCAACAAGAATGGCCACTCCAGCAGGGGACTCTGATAGTGTCATAGACCTGGCACTGGTGTCATCCACCTTCGCACCGGTTTGCAGGTGGAATGCACTGGGGTTCCATGGAAGTGATCACTTTCCATGTGTCCTCCTAATTGATAAAAGCAGAAATAGAAGCCAGAAAAGAAAGCTCCACACATTCAACTACGAGAAAACAGACCAGGACGTCATTAGCAAAATCAGACATAGGAAACAGAACGCCCATCGTAGGAGGCAGGAGAGATGGACACAGCCACCCTGGTGGAACGTAGTTGTCGAGGAAGCTTGGCGGAGCAAGAGACAAACGGCCAAGACATGGCAGAAAGCCAGAAGGAATGGAAGAACACAACCTGAGCTCTTGAAGCGTCTCAAAGTAGAGGTCGACCAAAAAATTATGCACTTTAAACTATGCGCTAAGCAGGCTAAAGATGCCAAATGGGATGACTTCTGTAAAAAAGTGTGCTCAGAAAAATCGCTCGCCACATTCTGGCGCCTTCATCAGTGCATGAATGGCACACCACGACACAAAGGCATACCAGACTTTCAGAGCAGAGGCCGGATATGGCACAAATCTGATGAGAGCAAAGGGAAGGCCCTGGTTGCCCGCTACATTGAGCAGACGAACCGAAGAAATGAGGCTGTAAGAATGAGGATACGGGGATCGCTGTCAAAATTGTGTAAGGATGTAGGGCTGGAAGAAGATCTCATAATCACAACCGATACCATTCGCACGACAATTCAAAGGTCACACAACACTGCTCCTGGTCCAGATGGTGTTCGGTACGAAGACATAGGCAATTTAGCTGACGCGACGACTTGACAAAACTGGCCAATGAGTTTAATGCCAGTATTCGGAGTGGCCAGATTAAGGAGGAGTGGCTACACAGCTACTTACTACCGCTACCGAAGCCAAACAAGGACCATTCTCAGATCAGTGCCTATAGAATCATGGCAATGCAGAACACTGCGGGCCAGCTGCTGGAGAAAATAGTTGCCCGTGTCCTCACCTGTCACCTTGAACAGAAACGCGCATTTCCACCCACACACGGAGGTTATATATAACAAAGAGACATGGCTCAATGCGGCAGTCTTTGCCTATGACGTCTCGAAGGCTTCCACAGACGAGAGGAGACATGTGCTACTGCTATAGATCTGGAGGATGCATATAACAGGGTACCATTTGAATATCTCATGCATATGCTCCTCAAACTGGCGGTGCACCCCTTCCTCATTAGATGGATCGCCGCGGCATTGTTTCAGAGGAAGGTGATACTCAGATGTGGAAGTTGGTCTCCCGAGCCAATATCCATTTGTCCAGGGGTGCCACAAGGCTCACCATTGTCACCAGTTCTATTTAACGTGTACACAATAACGATCACGGAACAACAGCTGGATGGGAGGGGAAGAACTATGACTTTTGCTGATGATATTCTGGTATATCGACAGGGAAGAGACAGACGGGGAATCGCCTCCAAATGCAAGACGAACTCGATCGCATTTCTTCCTGGTGTGGGGTTTCAGGTGCCTTGGTTAATCCTAATAAAGCATCAGTTTCATGGTTCTCCCTTAACAATCATATCATTAATACGACCACACCGGTAGTACGAATAGGAGCTGATGAGGTGACCAGGGACAAGTTGATGACATACCTTGGAGTTAAGTTTGATCGCAGCCTGTGTTTTCGGGACCACGTCGACCATGTGATAACAAAATCCCGCAAAGGATTAGACGCCTTGAAGGTCATGGCAGCTGCCAACATCGAGCAGAGGCTACATACTCTTCTGTTCCAGGGATTGGTCCTCGCACCATTCAAGTATGCCCTGGCAATTCTTACTGTCAGTACGACTCAAATTGATAGGCTGGAGAAAATATAAATGAAGCCATGCGCATTATCCTGGGATGTACGAGGGACACTCCCTGTGTAGCAATGAGGTATCTTCTTGACTTTCCAACCATGGATGACAGAATCAAGATCTGGAGAGCACGAGCATACCTGAAGATTAGTACAGATACAGAGCATCCATTGCACCACGTGCTCAACACAGTGAAAGGTGCCAGGCTAAAAGAGGCAAATCATGGGTGGGCTGAGCAGAAGATGTCATCAAACAGGTCTGTGGGCTTACCAATATCAGCGTTGGTGAGAGTGGATACCGGTGCCTACGTCATTCAAGGGGACTTTCTCGTGTATTGCCACACTCGACAGGAAAAGTAGGGAACAGAACCCGGTTAATGCCAAGGTCAACGGTCTCATCTGCGACAAAACCGATGAGAAAGATGCAGCCATCTATACAGACGGATCTGTAATACGACACCAAAGAAGTGCATGGGCATTTACAGCACGCTAGGCAGGCAGAATAGTCTACGAAGACAGTGGTGCATACGTCATGACCACGATTAGCGTGACAATGGAGGCGATGGCAGTGACCAAGGCATTCAAATGGTTAGAGTCACAAGACTACACCCACGCATGTATACTGAGTGATTCGATGAGCATGATTAAAAAAGTGGAGGCGGGCTCTGTACGCATGCAATGGGTAGAGTCGTTGCAGAAATCCAAAATACGTAAGGTCACCTTTGTCTATGTCACTGGACGTGCGGGAGTACGGGGAAATGAAAGAGCGGACAGGTTGGCTAGCTGCGCTATCGTTGAGGACGGGCAACCAATGGATCGAGCGGACATCATCAATGCCCTCCGAGATGTGGGAACAGCACATGGCTTCGGCAAACAAGATCCACGTTACTTCTTCGAATGAAAGAGATGGGAGTTAAGATGGGCACAGCCAGAAATGAGAAACTTAGTACGCGTGTAAGAAGACTTATCAACCAACATAGAACTGAAGTCGTCAGTCGCTGGACACTGAGGGAATTGCTGAGGAGGGGATCTGAGCACCTATGGACATGTTCGGAGTGCAATGATGATGACCCGCAAATAACTCAATAACTTGAAAGAAAATAATGTACCACATGCTAATGTGAAGAGAATTCTTGAACTTTTTATGTGCTTACCTGGCAGCAATGTATCCGTAGAAAGACTATTTTCTCAAATGAACTACGTCTGGTCCGAAGAGAAATCACGGATTAATGTGAGCACGGTGCAAGCCATGTTAACAGTAAAAACTAACATTAATTTATCGTGTGAAATCTTCAGTGAAAAACTTGCTTCAAACCATGAGATCTTGAGAAAGATACACTCAAAAAACATGTACCACGCTGAGGCAACAACCTCTTCAGTAGAGATAAGGTACTGTAAACATTACTTTAATATTGCAATTGATATCTATATGTTGTTAAAAAAAAATTTATTTTAAACTTTTTTTTTTTTTTTTTTGGTTATTGAGAAACAAAACTAGCTATTGTAATTTCATTAAGTGCGTGTATCGCATAAGTACCGTGAATATTAACAAAAATAAAATCAAACAGCAAATAAACACAGTTATTATGAAATTTTAAGTTATATTTTTTTTATTTTTTGCATCTACAAAATTTCTTGCGCGCACACAGTCACACACCCACCCACACATATTATAAATATATACATGTAATAATATATAATTATATATATATATATATATATATATATATATATATATATATATATATATACACACACACGGAAAGGAATATATCGTTCGTCCCCGATTTTGTGGACAGTCAGAAATAAGCAAAAAAATAATCTGAAATGTAAAAAAAATATGACAAATGTCCCCGAAAAAAATGGTCACCCTACATTAGGCTTATTGTTCTAAAGCCACTGCATTCAACTGCACCATTCTTTTTGGGCAATGCAATGAAAGTTGATGTTTTTAGTTCATTTGGTATGTATCATGTGTGGTATCAATGGAAATGTACCAGTCAAACACCAGTGGATAAAGAGATACAGCGAAGACGATGGCGCTGGTTAGGACACACACTACGGAAGCCAACTGAGAATATTACACAACAGGATCTTTTTTGGAATCCCCAGGGGAAAAGACAAAGAGGAAGACCAAGGAATTCTTGGAGAAGACAGATAGAAGCAGAGATGAAGATGATGGGGAAGACATGGAATGATCTTAAAAGAATGGCAAAAAAACAGAACGACTTGGAAAGTGTTTGTTGAAGACCTATGCTCCACTGGGAGCTAAAAAGGTAGAAGAAGAAGAAGAAGATGTGTGGTTTATGTTGTTGCATATGTCTGAACCAATTATTACACATCAGAATTTATTCATGGAAAAAGCTACACATTCAGTACCGGAACCCTGATTTGAAAATCTCAATTCTGTATTTTTTTTACTAAAAAACTTCCTATAATATTAATTTTTTTTCGTGTTCATTGTTACAATTCTCATTTTCTTACAACCATATATCCCCCCCCCCCCCCCCACAAAAAAAAAAAAAATCAAGTCCTGAAAGAAACCCTGCAATCATGAGCAGTAGACAAACAAATGAAAAGACAATTAAACTTAGAAGCCACATAGATGGTTTTTTTCTCAGAAGAATGTTGAAAGTTTCCCTGGAGCCCCTAAAAAACCAGAAAGAAACATTCGACACTTTTCGTGCACATCGCGAGAAGAGAAAAGTTGATATTATAAGGTTACAGCTGACAAATTACAGTAAAAGAGAGATCGCGGACGAGAAAGAGAAAAAAAAAATATATATATATAAATAAAGATAGTTTGGTGTAGTGGCACGATAGTCAACAACTGAATTGACCACTTTGCACTCTGACTGTGGACAGAGAATTATGGAAGATTATGGTGGTCTACATCACATGTACGGTAATAGTCTGGGGCGCCGTCCACATGTAGTTGAGGTGCCGATCTTGAATTTTATTTTGTATACATGTGACTGTGGTGGCGATTGTGTCATGTTCTGAGGCGTATAATGATAACTTGTTCACATCTACTAATAAAATGAAAGCATCATGATTTAGGGCTTGTGGTCCTCTGATTGATTTGATTATCTGTTTCTTATGATGGTATGTCGATCTAAATTCCCACCTACCGAAGCTATTTATCAATTCTTTGTTTTTTTCGTTTCGCCAGTCACACTTTTATAATTTATAAAGTAAGTTAAGAAAAGGAAGGAAATCCCTTACAATCATATCTGCCATTGTTATCGCCATAGGAAATCGTTTATACGTCTGTATAACGTATTAAATTGTATCTCATCTGTCTAGAGTATGAGTTATAAAGGTATTATATAATATAAAATAATATATGGCGATTTAAATATTTTAAACAGCAGCCTCTGGGGCCTACTCATTCTTCTATCTATCTATTGACCTTTCGAGCCGTAACCGGCCCATAATAGGGCGTAGACCAAGATACACCTTCTCCTATATGAATTTTTGTTCTAGCAGTTTTCTTTTAAAGATATTTTATCAAATCTCGCCATCTGTCTCTGTTCTGTGCAAGCAGTTCTATCTCATTGATGGAGCCGATTCCTGCTGCTCTTGCCTCTCTCATCAATGTTCTTCTCAGTGTCTCCCTGGGTCTTCCTCTTTTTCTTTTACCTGTTGTTTCCCATATGAGGGCTTGCTTTGCTATTCGATTATTATCTCTTCTCATCACATGTCCAACGTATGACCATCGTCTTTCTTTATTACTGAAGATATTAGTGTTGATTGGCGATTCTCTATTTCCTCGTTTGTTTTGAATTCGTTCCATTCTAATACCAGGTATTTTCCTTAGACATTTATTTCGAATGCGTTCAACTTTGTTTCTATATCTCTTGTTGTTTTCCAGCTTTCACACGCATACGTAAGGGTTGATAGTACATTTGATTTGAATAGCCTAAGTTTTGTGTTTGTGCTAATGAGTTTTGATTTCCACAACTTTTCAAGGCTTCTGAAAGACATTGCTGCTTTAGCCAGTCTGATTCTAATTTCTTTGCTCGTATCCCCTTCTCGATCAATGTGACTTCCAAGATAGATAAAGTGATCGATCTCTTCTACTGGTTTGTTTTCCATGTATATTTTTGTCACTTGTTGGAATTAAACTTTTCATGACTTTAGTCTTTTCATGATTGACCTCAAGCCCAATTTTGCTGGCTATTGATGATAGTTCATTTGTGTTTTCCTGCATCGTTTTTATCTGACTGCTGATGAGAACTATGTCATCAGCAAAGTCGAGGTCCTCCAAATGGTCTCCTTGTATCCATTCGATGCCTTTATTACCAGTGCAGCATTTCTTCATTATGAAGTCCATAACAATTCCAAATAACAAGGGCGATAAAATACATCCTTGTTTAACCCCAGTTTCTATTGGGAAACATTCGCTCAGTCCTTCCTCTGTTCGAACTGCACATGTGTAACCATCATACATGTCTTTGATAATATTTATGATTTTTGATGGTAAGCCATATTGCTTCAGAATTTTCCACAAAGAATCTCTATGAATACTATCAAATGCTTTTTTGAAGTCGATGAAGTTAAGTACAAAAGGTTTTTGCTTTTCAATGTGTTCCTCCAATATAAGTCGTAGAGTGAAAATGTGGTCAAGACAGCTTCTCCTTTACTCATTCTTATCTATTGATAATTTTTTAAATTACAATTGGAACATTGAAATTGAAAGTGACTGAAAGTATGTTAGTTATGAAGTATGATAATCATGCATTATTTTTATGATGCATGTCATTGTGAGATTGTCATATGATAATATAAAATGATAAGATAATCGGCCAACTCAATTTTCCAGGCATGGATGGTGATGGACAGCTATCCAATCGGACCCAATATTTTCCTCTTAATCAATTAAGTCAAAATTAATTCATTTAAAATTAATAACTTTTTTCTAATTGTCGTACAGCCATAATTAATTAAGGTAGTTGCATCACATCAAGGGCTATCTTAACTATCTAGTTGGAAGTTTCCGAGCTGAAACTGATCAACGATCCTAGGTGGAGCTCAGTGCGAGCTAGCGCCCAGGTTCGTGTGACTAGGATGTTCTTTGCCTTGTCTCTATAAGTCTATACTTACACATCATCATGAACGCACCCAGCCACGTGGCCAGACTGTACTATATCAACTATATGGTTGATTGGTTGCGTTCGCCCGATGACTAAAGTATTCTAGAGTATTGTAGTAGACTAGAATATTCCTCTTCATCATCCGCCCTTACAAGGACATAGTGAACGGGTCTGTGTTGTGTTGTGGTTTGTAGTATAACTGTTATATTTGCGCATTTCGGCCCAACACATCCAACTTCAGCACAACATTTTTGAGTACCGGGTTGTCTTTCCTCTTCGATCCCTGCACACTTGGCAAGACTAGACAGGTTAGTAGTTAGTCTGTTACTGGAGGCACCGCGGAGAGGTGGAGCAGGGTCTGGATGGTTTTGGTTCACTGATCCTGGCACAAGCCATCAGCTGTGGGTCGCTGACAACTTCCAGCTCTGGTGCTGGTAAGGCGCGCCTTCGCCTCCGTACTATCTGATACGGACTAAAAACTCAGGGGACATGAAATTGACATTCTCTGAAGGTCTTATCCGGCTGATCTTCCAGCACGTCAGCCATGCCCACCATGACCATGCCTGCAATTTTTGGATCTTCGTGGCCGTCAGTAGAAACTTTACCAAGAACCTCAGACAAACTTTGGTGGACGTTATCAAGTGTATATGTTAGTCGTGGCTTATATCTTGGTGGTAGTCTGTGCTAACCGTGGCTCATATCTTTGTGTGTGTATGTGATAGCCATGGTTCCTATCTTAGTGGGTGTCTGTGACAGCCATGGTTCAATTCTCGGTGTATATCTGTGCTAGTCATAGCTCATATCTTAGTGGGAGTCTGTGATAGCCATGGCTGATATCTTGGTGGGTGTATGTGCTGGCCATGATTCATATCTTAGTGGTGTCTATGCTGCCATGGTTCATATCTTGGTGTATATCCGTGCTGGCGATCCGATGGCTCATATCTTAATGTGTTTCAGTGCTAGTCGTGATTCATATCTTGGTGTGTTTCCATGAAGCCATGGCTCATATCTTAATGTGTTCTGTGCTAGCCGTGGCTCATATCTTGATGTGTGTCATGTTAGTCATATCTCATATCTTACTGTGTGTCCGTGGTAATCATGTCTCATATCTTTGTGTGTGTCTGTGTTTTAGTCATATCTCATATCTTAGTATGTATCTGTGTTAGTCATATCTCATATCTTTGTGTGCATGTCTATGTTAGTCATATCTCATATCTTTGTGTGCATGTCTATGTTAGTCACATCTCATACCTTTGTGTGTGCATGTCTATTTTAGTCATGTCTCATATATTTGTGTGTATGTCCATGCTAGTCACATCTCATATCTTAATGTGTCTGTCTATATTAATGTCTCATATCTTGTGTGTTTGTGTATAGTCATATCTCATATCTTTGTGTGTGCATGTCTATGTTAATCACATCTCCTATCTTTGTGAGTGCCTGTTTATGTTAGGCTTGTCTCATATCTTTATGTGTGCATGACTGTGTTTAGTCATAACTCATATCTTAGTGTGTGTGTATCTGTGTTAGTCATATCTAATATTTTAGAGTGTGTCTGTGTTAGTCACATCTCATATCTTAGTGTGTGTGTGTTAGTGTTAGTCATGCCTCATATTATTGTGTGCATGTCAGTGTTAGTCATATCTCATATCTTTGTGTGTACATGTCTGTGTTAGTCACCTCTAGTGACTCGGGCAGATGGTGCTCGTAAACCTGGGAGGGCCGACCATTTAAGGGCAGAATCCCCCTACAGAAAAGACAATCTGCTGCCTTGCAGGAAGATTGGGGACAATCAAAGGCTAAGGAAAGCAAACCTGAATAAAATGCTGGCTGAAATCGGATGCACTAGGCCACTGGCACAGAACACATTGCAATGTTTTAACAGGTATTCAATCAGAGTGGATCTAACAGACTCTAATTGTGATATTCTGTCTGTGGGGTCGATCAATTCACTTAGACAGCTGTCTTCATGTGAGAGTCAGGAACCATACTCTGATTGAGTCTTGATCGCAGAGAGAGAGAGACTATCTAGCTAGCTTGTTTTAAATCACAACAGGCAATGAAAGGGTGTCCGGTTAGCGCAATTGATAGGCGGTTGGCTTACCACGGCAACAGCCGGGGTTCGTACCCTGGCAAGGACACCTGGGTTTTACTAATTCCCTGAAAATTAGTGGGAGCCGCGATAGCTCAGTGGTTATGAACTGGACTACTACGGACAAGGGGTAGGGTTCAATCCCAACCGACGGCTCCGGGTTCACCCAGCCTTAAATGGTACCGGATTTTTTCTGGGAAAGTAAAGCAGCACGGGCGTAATACCGACCACATTACCCCAAAAATCATGTGCTGAAGGTCTGTAAAATATAGGGTCACTAACACCATATTTCCCTATACGCCACTTGGCGTGACGGGGGGTACTTTACTTTACTTTTTTACCTATTGAAAGTATAGTGTTTAATAATATTGTCATTTTATTCAGTATGACTAGTATGAGTGAGTGTTTCCAACTTATTTACTGCACAGTACTGTACACTGTAGTGTCCATGAAGAGTATTGTTGTTAAATTGCATGCTCACAGTGCACTCACAGAAGGTTCTGAAGTTACTGGGGTTGGGATCAGAGCACTATCATTTCTATTATAGAGGGTCGCAAGTATACACCTGGTACAAATGGAATGGTACAACATGCAGAAGCCAGATAGATTTTATACTAACAAGACAACAGAACAAGAAAAGAGTAACTGACAGTAGAGCAATCCCTAATATTACAGTTGACACGGACCACAAGATGGTTATGATCACACTAAGACAGCCAAAAATAAAGAGAAAACAAACATACGAAAACAAACAAAAGAAGCGGAAAGAACAGACAATAAAAATAAAACAATTAAAAGATCAAGAATCAAGGAAAACCCTAGAAGAAAAACTAACAGAGGAATTCAAGAAACTCCCTAACGAAGTATTCAAAGTAGAAGAAGAGTGGAAACAATTTAAGGAAACAGTAACCAACATCTCTAAAACAGTTTGTGGAATGAAGCTAAGAACAAAAGAAGGGAAAAAGAGCACCCTTTGGTGGAATGAAACAATCAAAGAAGCAATTAAAGAAAAGAAGAAACTATAAAAATTTGGGGAGAACAAGAACCAAGAAAAATATGAAAAATATGCCTTAGTTCGAAAGAGTTAAAATTTTGATCAAAGAATCTAAGCAAAAGAATTGGACAGAATTCAGACAAAACATGAGCAGGGACTTCAAGACAGACACAAGAGATTTCTACAAAGCAGTAAAAGCCACAAGAGCAAGAAAAGAAAACCATGATCCTACTGAGCTCATAAATGACAAAGACGGATAGCCAATATCAAATAACCAACATATGCACCAGAGATGGAAAGAATATTTTGAAGACCTGTTAAACGTAACAACTATCAATAAGACAACAAAAACCACGTTAGAACTCACAATACTGAACCCAACATCATGAAAGAGGAAATCGAAGAAGTAATCAAATATGCACCAAGAAATAAAGCACCGGGGATAGATAGCATACCAATAGAAATAATAGCAGCAGCAGGAGAAACAGGAGTGACATGGCTGCACAGAATATTTAATGTAGCATGGCACCAACAACAAGCCCCAGAAGACTGGCAACAGGCAACCATTATACCAACATGGAAAAAGAAAGGTAGCAAAAGAGACTGCAATCAATATAGTGGTATATCTCTTCCCAGCCATGTAGGAAAGCTATGCGCCAAAATCTTGGAAAAAGGCTGAGACCAATAATAGAACTACAGTTAAGCAATTCTCAAATGGGGTTCCAAAAAAACAGAGGATGTACTGACGCACTATTCACATTAAAACAGCTTGCAGAAAAAACAACAGAACACAATCAAAATTTATACATAGCCTTCATTGACTAGGAAAAAGCATTCGACAGTGTAAACAGAGAACAACTGGGGGAGATACTAACAACATACAGAGTAAGCCAACATCTAACCAACCTTATTAAAAGTCTCTACATCAACAGCAGCTGCAGGGTCAGAACAGCAGCAGGCTACACAGACCACTTCGAAATTAGATCAGGTGTAAGACAGGGGTGCGTGCTATCCTCCCTACTGTTTATTACATACATGAACTATATATGCAAGCTAGCCAACCCATCAGAGACAGAGGAGATCAACGAGCTTTTATTTGCAGACGATCAGGCACTAATACATGAAACAATAGAAGACCTACAAGAACAAAACTCAACAGCTCAGGCACAAAATACGTGAAAATTAACATCAACAAAACAGAAGTCATGAATGTCGCCAAAAATAAACAGAACATCAACATAACTATAGAAGGCAGGCAACTAAAACAAGTAGAGGAATTCAAATACCTTGGAAGTTTAATGACAAATGATAATTCTCAAACAGCAGAGATAGAATCAAGATGCAACAAAGCTTGTCAAATCATTGGACAGTTATCACCACTATTGTCCAACAAGGAAATAACTCTGGATGCAAAACGAGCACTATACAGTACAATCTTCATCCAACGTTATGCTACCAATGCCAGACCTGGACTCTGGATGCAAGAACAATAAGAAAAATAAACCTCTACAGAGATGAACTGTGTTAGACGAATGACAGGAAACAGTCTGAGAGATAAGATCAGAAATGAAGAACTGAGAAAAAAGCTTCGAATAGCTCTTGCCATAGAATATATAAGGAAACAACAGATAAAATGGTTTGTCAAGTGACAAGGCAGAAAGATCAAAATACAACACAACGAGCCTTCAACAAACGTGAGAACACCAGACCCAAGGGTCGACCACAGAAAAGATTGATCGATGGAATATTAGAAGCACTAGGAAACATAACAGCAGCAGAGGTGAATAGAAGAGCAAAAGACCGCAAATTATATCTCCCCTTGACGCTGAAAGGCAGATGAGGAAGGAAAGAAGAAGAAGATTCCTGTTACTATTCTTACAATTTACACCAGCAAAAATCAAATACATTCTCATTCTATAACCATAATAATCTAATCTATGCTAACTATCACGTTCATTAATCATTGGGTTGTGACGTTGTCCAATGTGCAATGAAGATGGTCTGTCCACTAGATTAGACTAATATTTATATATACTAAACTAATAAAAACTGAGAGTGGAATATGTGTCATTTCCGATATGGCTGCAACAAGCAACCATCTTTGTACACTTTGAAACTTTGTCTACTTTCAAAGTTTGTGGATTGAAAATGTTGTATAAATGTATAAATATGATATAATATGCATAATCAAGTGTCACTAAAACTAAAAAGAGAATTAAATGTTAAATGGCTGCAGCAAGTTTTTTTTTTTTAAGTAAAGACCCTACTGACAATATTTTTTCTTTCAGAATTTTATTCAGACACACCTGTTAAAGTGTTAATTTGGCATCCGTTGAAGTGGGCTTTGTAGATGTGTTTTCATGACATTGGGCTTTTCATCCCGATATATCGAAGAGATTTTCAATTGCTTAGTAATTTTTGTCTGGACAGCGGCCATTTTGACCTACTCTGTTTTACTTTTAACAGCCTAGTATTCGTAACTTTTAACATACACACTGAATCTCCTATATTTTGTTGTCTGATAGCGCTAGACATCAGATCTCCCTGCCCTGAGAAACCAGAGAATGGTAAGGCCAAAAAGAAACCTTGAGTTAAAACGAAAAAACACACTGCTTGTGGTGGGAAGCATCCTGGAGCCTTCTTGCCCAGAGGCTGATATCTTCTACCTCTAGACCACCCAGTAGACACTAAGACTCAAAGAAAGCATTATTGAAGTCCTTAACTTTTAATGTTATTTTGCACTGTCAGACAAGTGCTTGTGATAAGTTTTACTCAAGTTCATTTGCTCATTAACTCTTTCTGGACTTTGGCAGACTTTAGGTTTGGACCAGACCATTTTTCAATTTAGATAAATTTCATCACGTCTTTTTCTTTTTACAATTTAATCCAATAATATAATTAAATGTGGTACATGTCATACATCACTGGAAAGGAAAATGGTTGAAGAAAATTAAAATAGCATATATAAGTGATCATCATCAAGTACCGAGCCTACTGGCGTAGGTGATCATGTCTCTCCACAACTTTCGATCTCGGCAGCTATTTATCATTTCTGTTGTTGTCCTTCTGCCAAGCCATTCTCTTAAGCTGTCTGTTATTTTTTCTCTTTGCTTCCCTCTATCTCTTCATCCCTCAATTTTTCCAGTTGTTACAATATATTCCAGTTGTTCTCTTCTCATTACATGGCCAAAAAATTATGATTGTTTCTTCCTAATATTGGAAATTAGCTCTCTTTTTGCTTTGACCTCTCTCAGAACATTTTCATTACTCTTCTTAGCTGTCCATTGTACTCTCAACATTCTTCTGTAAAACCACATTTCTACAGACTCCAGTGATTTTCATGTCTGTTGTCCTACTGTCCATTATTCGCATCCATATGTTAAGACTGGCTCTACATAACATTTAAGAATTCTTTTTCTTGTTTCTATTGTCAAAAATGGATTGCATAGTATCTTCCTCATTTTTTGAAAGCTGCTTTTGCCTGAGCCATTCTGCATCTCACCCTTTTTGTACATCTTCTGTCTGAGATTAACAAAGTTCTCAAATATTTAAATACATTTACCTGCTTTAATATTGTTCCACTTGTCTTTATTTTGCACTGAGGTGATGTCTTTTTCTTTGTTGTTACCATTACTTCTGTTTTTTTGCTATTAAGGCTGAGTCCTTTATTTTTGCTTTCTTTCACTATAATGTCCAACATTTCTTGTAAATCATTTTCACTCTTAGCGATTAAGACTGTATCATCAGCATACCTTAGATTATTTATATTATGACCTCCAATTGTTATTCCAGGCATGTCTCTTATGGATCTTAAAATAATCTCATTATAAATATTAAACAAATCTGGTGACAGCACACAACCTTGTCTAACACCCTATTTTATTTGTTGAAACATTCCCAATTGGTTTCCAGTATATTTAGATATAAGTGATAGCTAAAGGAAAAATATATTATTTGTTATAAATAGTATAAAAATATTAAAAGGCAGATAATTTTCAATTTAAAATATCATATTTCATGTAATTCTATTTCTCCCTGACTAGAAGTATGTTGCTATCCCTTCTTCTCGAAATTATACACAAACTAATCCAAAGTTCTTCAAAATACATTTTACTTGATGCATTGACTACAAATAATGAAATTAGGCACAAGAAATGGTGTGGCCACTATTTGTCAGAAAAAACACACATTTACTTTGAAAACGCAACCACTGTATCTACAAAAACAAAGTAAAAATACCATATGGTAATCAAAGGAAGTATTTATGAAGTTTCTTCTAGATAATTTAATACAAGTATTGGTGAATATTTATACATTACCTATGGACATGTTCGGAGTGCAACGATGATGACCCGCAAATAACTCAATAACTCAAATTTATTCATTGTTGTTACTTAACTTTAAAATATTCAATCGTACTTGGTCCAAGCTGATGTCTCGGTTTTTGGTCAGGTATGCCTTTATAAGTGGAGCCGTTGTGTCGGTTAATGGTTCAGAAAGAGTTAACCCCATGCAGTCATGTTTAGACTTTGGTGTTTAATCTTTAGCTAGTCAGGACAATTCTATAGACACTGTAGGTCTCGTGTCTTCTTCAGCATTCATCCAATGACTACTCTTCATCAACTGCCTTAGGACATTTAGTGGATTTAGATTAGTTGTTGCTAGTTTAACTCAAGCAATGATATTTTAGTATTTTGGTCTGACACATCTATCTTCATCATGACACTTTTGAGAATCAAGTTGCTTTCCCTCATTGATCTTTACTTGCTTGGCCAGACTAGTTAGGCTGTTTCCAGGGGTTCTACTGGGAGGTGGAATAGGGTCAGGATCAGTTTTATTGTTTGTTGACGCTTGCAGTCAGCTTCCTATATAAGTGTCCCAGTCTCATTGTCAAGTGTGTTGTATATCTGTAGCAGCTTAGCATCAGCTGATCATTTTATTAGTCCACATGTGCACCACACAGTCATAGAAATAACCATGACAGTAAAAGTTTGTGCATATATTTATTTATTCAGTTTGCTTTGACCCTATTTAAGGCTTCTGTATCATATAGTGTGCATCTCACACCATTGTGATGGTGCCACACTAGTTGGCTTCATGACAGTAAATTGTTTAGTTCATTTAATGTAATACATAGGAGCTATGGTTAGTGAACTGCTCTGCTGAGGACAAGAGGTCATGTTCATTCATTAATACAGTTGGCAATAACCAAATAACAATAGCAGAAATACCTCTACTAGACGTACAATCTTACATTAATCTGGGCAGCAATATAGACAAAGAGGGAGGAACAGAGAATGATACCAAAATAAGATTATCAAAAGCAAGAGGAACATTCATTGCACTGGGAAACATGAAATCCAAAGAAATTAGGTTAAATACAAAAGTAAAAATGTTAAATGTTAAGTCTTTTATATGGCTGTGAAACATGGAGAAAAGCAAGATGACAATCATGAAGATACAGACCTTCATAAATGGATGCTTGCGCAGAATAAAAGGATGGAAATGGCAGGATGAAATCACTAACATAGAATTATGGAAAAGTACCAGTGGATAAAGAGATGCAGCGAAGATAATGACGCTGGATAGAACACACACTGTGGAAGCCAACTGAGAGTATTTACACAGCGGACCCTCTTTTTTATTTTTAATCCCCAATGAAAACGACAAAGAGGAAAACCAAAATATTCTTGGAGAAGACAGATAGAAGCAGAGATGAAGATGATAAGGAAGACGTGGAATGATCTTAAAAGAATGGCAAGAAACAGAATGGCTTCGAAAGTGTTTGTTGAAGACCTATGCTCCATGGTGAGTTGAAAGGTAGAAGAAGACATTGTATGTAGGGAATAATAGTCCTTCCTGATTTATCTGACATCCTTTTGTGAGCTCTGAAGATACTTTCTGAAAAATTAGAACCCCCATCAAATCCACCAAATGACACACCTCATTTATTTATTTCACTTTCAATGCAGTTTGTGATAGTTTCATCTGTTGTATTTTGAAGTGGAGTTATGCACAAAAATGTGTTTCTAATTTCTCCAGTCTGTCACATATCTCATATATAGACAGTTTAGATTTGTTGGCAGTATTTGTGGATTCACCAGCCATTAAAGCAAATGGTTTCCCCTCAATTTCAGTAGCAAACTGTTAATTCAGTATTTCTCCTATGTATTGTAACATTTCACAACTGTGTCTTTACTGCAATATGTAGCTTGTTCACTCTGGAGCTCATTTTTTAATCCAGTCACTTAAACTCTTAACACACAATACCATCAAATTTCTCATGTTTTCAGATTTGGTTGTGTGAGTTACCTCCTCTTTCAGTAGGAAATATAAACTCCTCATCAAAATATTTAGGGCATACCTATTTTCCTCACTATCTGCTTTGGATTGCTGATTTCAAGGATAGAATGAATAGGTCTCTTTTCATGCAAAACACTGAGATTTTCTTTCTTGATTGTATTTTTATGATATTAAGAGGATTCATGTTTTTTTTTCAGTTTCTCAGTAGGTACTTTTAGACACCTTTGTTTTTTTGAAGTATGTTTGCGTCATTCAGATAATATCTAGAACAAACACGACAAAAAGCACTACCTCAATCTTTATTTTTTTTAAAAAAGAATAAAAGAAGTGTATTTATCTATCCAAGAACTTAAAATAATGCACTGGAATGCTGAAAGCATCAACAGAAAAAGAGATGGGTACAGTAAAAAGATAGAGTTAGAAAATATCCTGCTTGAAGAGCAAACTGCTGTTTGCAGGAAAACCCATCTAAACGACATAGCCTTGAAGATTAGGGATACCAGTGTTACTGATTTGACAGAAAAAACAGACAAAAGGGTGGAATATTGACACTTGTAAAGAACAACATCAATGCATGTCAGCTTGAAGTGTATATGGATGGGGCTGAATATCAAATACTGCACCTCAGGACAGAAAATACAGGCTTTCATCTACTTAACTACTACTGTCCGAGCGACCACCCACTAGCACCAGGCATAATTCCATTAAAAGAAAGAATAATTGTATGTGGAGACTTTAACAGCCATTCACAGAGCTGGGGCTATGAACATATGGACAAGATAGGTGAAGAACTTGAAAACTGGCAGGACGACAATGGGCTTATACTGCTAAAACCAGAAAACAGATCCACCAACATTCTACTGCAGATCATGGCATAATACATCTACACCAAAACATGATTGGAATCTTACACATTGTTGGGAAACAACTTCGAGGTAGTGACCACTGACCAGTTTTTTTAGTGGTGCAAAATGAGGCCCCTAGGAAGGGCAGAACTCTCTCCAGATGGAATTACAAAAAGGCAGACTGGAAAATGTATCAACAATACCCCGTGCACTGACTAAAGATCAAAATACAGACAGAGACATCAATAAAATAGTTGATAAATTTAGTACACTAATAATAAAAGCTGCCAGTAAAACAATATCTAGAGGGGCATGGAAACACTACAAACCATACTGGAGTAGTGAACTAGAGCAACTGCACAATGACATGGAAATATCTCAAAGCAAGCAGAAAATAACCCTTGCTAGAAACACCACAAATAACTATGAGCATGCTAAGGCCAAATTTCAATGGGCTAAACTACAAGCCAGATGGAGAAGCTGGAAAGAGAAAACAGAGTTCTTGAATCTTGAAAGAGGCACAAGAAAAGTGTGGAAGCTTGTAAAACAGCTAAATGATGAGGGTGCAGAAAGGAACACCAAAATTACACTGAAGAAGGATGGAAACATCCTAACAGGTAAACAGGCAGCAAATAACTTAGCAGACTACTTTGCAAATGACAATAATATTGAAATTGGCCTAGAGAAACTACAAGAGACCGGCTTAAATGCACTGGAATGCTGAAAGCATCAACAGAAAAAGAGATGGGTACAGTAAAAAGATAGAGTTAGAAAATATCCTGCTTGAAGAGCAAACTGCTGTTTGCAGGAAACCCATCTAAACGACATAGCCTTGAAGATTAGGGATACCAGTGTTACTGATTTGACAGTTTGACAGAAAACAGACAAAAGGGTGGAATATTGACACTTGTAAAGAACAACATCAATGCATGTCAGCTTGAAGTGTATATGGATGGGCTGAATATCAAATACTGCACCTCAGGACAGAAAATACAGGCTTTCATCTACTTAACTACTACTGTCCGAGCGACCACCCACTAGCACCAGGCATAATTCCATTAAAGAAAGAATAATTGTATGTGGAGACTTTAACAGCCATTCACAGAGCTGGGGCTATGAACATATGGACAAGATAGGTGAAGAACTTGAAAACTGGCAGGACGACAATGGGCTTATACTGCTAAAACCAGAAAACAGATCCACCAACATTCTACTGCAGATCATGGCATAATACATCTACACCAAAACATGATTGGAATCTTACACATTGTTGGGAAACAACTTCGAGGTAGTGACCACTGACCAGTTTTTTTAGTGGTGCAAAATGAGGCCCTAGGAAGGGCAGAACTCTCTCCAGATGGAATTACAAAAAGGCAGACTGGAAAATGTATCAACAATACCCCGTGCACTGACTAAAGATCAAAATACAGACAGAGACATCAATAAAATAGTTGATAAATTTAGTACACTAATAATAAAAGCTGCCAGTAAAACAATATCTAGAGGGGCATGGAAACACTACAAACCATACTGGAGTAGTGAACTAGAGCAACTGCACAATGACATGGAAATATCTCAAAAGCAAGCAGAAATAACCCTTGCTAGAAACACCACAATAACTATGAGCATGCTAAGGCCAAATTTCAATGGCTAAACTACAAGCCAGATGGAGAAGCTGGAAAGAGAAAACAGAGTTCTTGAATCTTGAAAGAGGCACAAGAAAAGTGTGGAAGCTTGTAAACAGCTAAATGATGAGGGTGCAGAAAGGAACACCAAAATTACACTGAAGAAGGATGGAAACATCCTAACAGGTAAACAGGCAGCAAATAACTTAGCAGACTACTTTGCAAATGACAATAATATTGAAATTGGCCTAGAGAAACTACAAGAGACCGGCTTAAAGCAACAAAATGCAACGCAAGAAGAGACCACACATGTAGTTATGGAAATACCTATTACACAAAGAGAGCTAGAGCTGGCAATATCCAAATTAAAAATGAAAAGTCACCAGGCAGTCATGGGGTGTCCAATGAAATGATTAAGAACTTGGGAACTGCAGCTAAAGCAAAACTACTGCATCTCTACAATATTTGCTAGATCACAGGTAGACTGCCACAGGCATGGAGAGAAGCAATTATGATACCATTACTAAAGCCAGGAAAAGATGGTTCGACAACATCCATCTATAGACCAATCAGCCTTACAAGCTGTTTGTGTAAAACAATGGAACGTATAATCAATCTCAGACTACAGTGGTACCTGGAAAGTGAAAACCTCCTTGTTCCACGCAAACAGACTTTAGACAGTGTTACTCTACCAAAGATCAGGCAACCTATCTTTCCAAGGAAATTGAGGATGCGTTTCAAGAAAGAAACTGGTACTAGCGGCATGGATAGACCTAAAGAAAGCATTTGATAAGGTATGGAAGGAAGGACTTTTGAAGAAACTGAGAAATTACAGAGTAAATGGCAGGATGTACAAATGTACAAGATGGTCAAAGCATACCTGCACAACAGGAGAGGCAGAGTGCAATTGGATGGCCTAATATATCCACTGTTGTGGGTACATCATAATTTTTTGTTATTATCTCTATTCCAAAAATCACCCATGGCTTCAATCTCTTCTTTAAGTTATATTATCTGGTCCAGGAATCACCGGATCAGGGAGATGTACTCTGATAAACATAAAATAATCTATTCTGGAGGTACTGAACACCAAAGAGGAGTAGGGATCATCTTGGATGCAAAAAGAGCAAGAACAATGAAAGGCTTTTATCCAATATCTGACAGAGTCCTTTTAGTGAAATTGAATGGAAAGCCAATAGACATATATCTTATACAAGTTTATGCACCAACAGCAGACAGTCTAGAGGAAACAATTGATAAATCTTACAACGAGTTAAATGAGGCACTTCATAAATGCAAACCACATGAAAACACCATAGTTCTAGGGGATTTTAACGCAAAAGTAGGAAAGGAAAGAGTTGAGAAAGTAGTTGGTCATTATGGCTTAGGCGAGAGGAATGAAAGAGGTGAGAAACTTATTGACTAGGCAAGAACACACAACATGATGATAGGAAACACCTGGTTTAAGCAACATCAAAGACGTCTGTGGACATGGAAAAGCCCAGGGGACAACACACGTAATCAAATTGATTATACAGTCGAACCTGGTCTTAGGACCACCTGTTTAAAGCGTTTCCCTGGTTATAGGACCGGGTCTACAATTTCCCTGAGTTTTTTACTATATGCTAACACTGATTACGGCGCTCACCGTATGACGCGACCAGAGACCAGGCTAATTAACCACCGCCAATGTTATTTATCCCGTTTACGACACGCGGGTAATCCGAGATAACGATACACTGACCAGCCAGTCCTTCTCCGTCTCGCTGGGAGCCATAAACGATCGACACAGGTGTCTACAGGTGTCGAAGTTTTCCCGTATTTAGTGAGTCCCAGATTACAGTGGGACGTGTTACGTTTATCAGTCAATACTGGTGTGAGAAACACGGCAGACACAGATCTATGATTCGTGAAGTGACATCACTTCGCGGTTCCGTCTAGACCAGAGTAGACCATTGCGTGGCCCGTATAAATTACAGGAATTAACTAAAGAATTAGTCATTGCCCGCTTAGAGTGTATTCAACCATCCTTAAGTGTTTCTGTAAAGCAGGTTTTCATTGTCCAGCTGAAACACACGCATATTCTCTGACGCACATGGAATCTGCATCAAAGACCGACGTGCAAATTGTTTCTACTGCAATTTCTACTGCTTTGGATAACCTTTCAAAAGAATTGTTTGGATACCAATTGACAGACATCTCCATGATTGATTCAGGGCTCCAAACTTGCAACACAATAGAAACAAACTGGGATCTTCCTGCCACTGCAATTTTAGCTGCTGAGGATGTGAATAGTGAATCAGACAACGAACAAGATTCTACTGACATTGAGAAAACATACACTATCGCAGATGCACATAATGCTTTGGAGCTTCTGCGCACCTATTCAATAACAAACGGGAGATCTGACATACTAGACGTTATCATGGACTTGAGAGAAAAATTGAACTTATCGTTATTTCATCTGTCAAACAACAGACTACCATATTGGATTTTTTTCAAGTCAAAAGTGATACATGTACAGTATAAGTGGAATCTGTGTATGTGTGTTTTATTTTTGTGTGTTTAACTATCGTGTTTTATGAAAAGTGTCCAACCAGTGGCTATTGTAGACCGACATGTGCACTATGTTCTACTCATGGATTACGCTGATTTGCAGGTTAGTTTTCATAGTGCTTAGGATAAAATTTTTTTTATCGCTCTATTTATTATGTGAAACCTGTGAGGCAGGACCACCTGTCCTATGGGACCAGTTTTTGAAAGTCCCGTGAATGGTCGCCTTAGACAGGTTCGACTGTATAATGATAAGCACTATATTTAGAAACAGTCTGGTATGTATGAAAACTAGACCAGGGGCAGATTGCAATAGTGATCATGTACTAGTTGTGGGAAAGCTTAGAGTAAAATTAAAAACAACAAAACGAGCCTCAGTTAACATTAAGTTAAATTTAGATTTACTAAAATCAGACAAGAAGCTGCAAGACAAATATAAAATCACAATTCAGAACCAGTACAATGCAATAGAGAAGATACAAAGCATTGATGAACAGTGGGAAATGCTAAAAGAATCAATGCAAAAACATCAAAAGAGTTCATACCACCAGTGAGGACAAATTCAAGAAAGAAATGGATGACAGATGACATTTTGCAGCTAATGGATACAAGAAGAAGAAATAAAGATGAGTACAAGAGATTCTTCTTCTTCTTCTTTTCTCTTTTCACTAATACCTAAAAGGTGTCGTGGTTTAGAAAAAGAAAAAAAAGAAATTCAAGTATAAGAGATTAAATAAAGAAATTGTAATAAAATGTAATGAAGCAAAAGAAGCATGGCTAAAAGAGAGATGCAAAGAGATTGAAATGCAACAAAAAGGAGATGCTAAAGCTATATACAAACAAATTTAGGAATTAACAGGAAGAAAAATGCAATCAAAAACTGGATGTCTAAGATCAAAGGAAGGAGAACTGTTGATTGATCAAGAAAACATAAGGGAACGATGGATAGAATACATTAAAGATCTTTATAATGATGAACAAACGGAAGTAAATATTAAGGATAATGGAGAAGGACCAGAAATACTCAGAGAAGAAGTGGAAGACGCCTTGTGCAATATGAAAGCAGGCAAAGCTCCTGCACCAGATAATATAACTAAAGAAGAGATTGAAGCCATGGGTGATTTTGGAATAGAAATAATAACAAAAATATTGAATGATATCTACAACAGCGGATATATACCAGACGACCTGCTCAAATCAATATTCATAGCCCTACCAAAGAAATCGGGTGTGATTGAATGCGATGATCATCGCACAATAAGCCTTATGAGTCATATGACTAAGATGGAGGCTAAGGCGCGCCTACCAGAACTGGAAGTTGTCAGCGATCCGCAGCTGATGGCTTGCGCCAGGATCGGTGAACCAGAACCATCCAGACCCTGCTCCATCTCTCCGTGGTGCCTCTAATAACAGACTAACCTGGCCAAGTGAGCAGGGATCGACGAGGGAAGACAACCTGCTACTCAAAAATGTCATGCTGAAGTCTGATGTGTTGGGCCGAAAGGTGCAAATATAACAGTGTTACACTACAAACCACAACACAACGCAGAGACGTCCACTTAACGTCCTTTTAAGGGCGGATGACAAAGAGGAATTCTACAGTCTAATTCATAATTCTAGAATACTTTAGTCATCAGGCGAATGAAAGCAAGCAAGCATATGACTAAGATATTACTAAGAATCATCATGCGAAGAGTGCAAAACAAAATCAGTCCAGAAATTAGCAATGAACAGTGTGGTTTTGTTAGAGATAAAGGAACAAGCAATGCCATTTATATCATAAGATCTAGTAGAAAGAGCCATAGAGGTGAAAACAGATCTATACCTATGTTTCATAGATTGCACCAACGCATTTGACAAAGTAAAGCACCAAGAAATAATCAGAATTTTAGAAAGCATAAACATAGACAGCAAAGATATAAGAATAATAAAGAACATGTACTGGCAACAAACAGCGGCCATAAGAACTGGAAACCAATTGGGAATGTTTGAACAAATAAAACAGGGCGTGGTTGTGTTCTGTCACCAGATTAGTTTAATATTTATATTGAGATTATTTTAAGATCCATAAGGGACATGCCTGGAATAACAATTGGAGGTCATAATATAAATAATCTAAGGTATGCTGATGATACAGTCTTAATCGCTAAGAGTGAAAATGAGTTATAAGAAATGTTGGACATTATAGTGAAAAAAAGCAAAAATAAAGGACTCAGCCTTAATAGCAAAAAGACAGAAGTAATGGTAACAACATTAGGAAGAAACAATCATAATTTTTTGGCCATGTAATGAGAAGAGAACTGGAATATATTGTAACAACTGGAAAAATTGAGGGACGAAGAGATAGAGGGAAGCAAAGAGAAAAAATAACAGACAGCTTAAGAGAATGGCTTGGCAGAAGGTCAACAACAGAAATGATAAATAGCTGCCAAGATCAAAAGTTGTGGAGAGACATGATCACGTACGCCAGCAGGCCCGGTACTTGATGATGATGATGATGATCTGGTCCAGGAGCTTTTCCCACTTTCATATTGCGCAAGGCGTCTTTCACTTCTTCTTTGAGTATTTCTGGTCCTACCCCATTGTCCTTAATATTTACTTCTGTTAGTTCATCATCATAAAGATTTTTAATGTATTCTGTCCATAGTTCCCTTATGTTTTCTTGTTCAATCAACATTTCTCCTTCCTTTGATCTTAAACATCCAGTTTTTGATTGCATTTTTCTTCCCGTTAATTCTTCAATTTGTTTGTATACAGCTTTGGCATCTCTTTTTTGTTGTATCTCAATCTCTTTGCATCTGTCTTACCCATCTCAATCTCTTTGCATCTCTCTTACCCATACAGCTCAATAGATAAAAAACAATTAACAATATTAGACTCTCTACAGGCCATAACAGATTGAATTGTTAATCTTGTGAACACCCTAAGGATGGCAACCTTCGATGAATGTAACTGTGGCACAGGTAAAATTACTTTTGAACATTGCTACACTAATGCCCAACACAAGATGAACAGAGAATACGCTTGTGACATCACCAGTACCATACTTAAACAAGTTGTAAAGACATGTGACCTGCCTTGGAATGACCTTTGAACTTATTAATTTAGAACTGATGTCTAATGATGTACATAGAAGAAGAAATGGTAAGACAATATTTTTCTGCAATGGTTCAGCCTGCCATGTGATAAAATTGATCCAGGACAGAAAACTTCAGCTTTCCATAATGTATATAGTAAAGGATAAGTAAACCAACAAGCTGTAGAAACCACCAGCATGGATGTTTGTGTTAAGATTATTCATCAGTGCATGGTTATGGTTATGGAAGGCCCCGGTGTCACTGCAAACGAATTAAAATCCATAATTGCTCAACTGTGAAATCGTCTGAATTAATATCTCATCTCCCAAACAAAGAAAGGTAGATGCAGTCCCTATCCTAGCAGTCTAAGCACACGCCAAAAGACATAAGGCGAAACCGCACAGAAAGTGAACATAGCCATCTGTTCCCCATCATACGATATCATAATTCATTGTAAGTAATTGGAATATCGAAACACGATCAAAACGGATGAAATGCACAGCTCCACGGTGTGCACAGAGCACTAAACTCATTAGCTCCTGCAGCAAGCCGGACTTGGAATATGAGGAAACTGCAACAATGAAATTTTTCAGACACAGCCATTAAAAGTTCCTGCCATCTATCCGCCATATTGACCGGTATTCCAATGATGATGTATACTGCAATCAACACAGAATACACTATTGCGCACACTGTAGAGGATTTCAGATGACATGCATGTAATCCTTTTCACAGACGAAGATCCCTACAGTGGAACTTCCTATCTACACACTTATCTGCATTGGAAAAATAGAATTAACCATCTTTCCAGCAAAAACGTAACAGTGAACATCGACGCAAATATGCCCACACCATCTTGAAACTGGAAGTCCTCCGTGCATTCACTGCATTTTTACAGTATATGTTTTGTCTTTTTATTTTCTTTGCATAATTGGTGTATTAAATTAAATTTGGTTAAATTAAGTAACTCATGTCCCAGTGAATTGAATCCACTGTGCAATTTTAAGTTCCTGGTATAAAATTATTGATCTTTTAATGCCTTTTATTAAACCAGATATTTCCTCTGTCAAAAGCGACTTCCTTGAGCAAGATGTGGTAAAGGAAGTTGACTGTGAACCTTTAGGAAATCCAACTCCTCCTCCTGATGTAGATCTGGACAAATTGCGTGGTGACCGCATTGGAGACACTGTTTATAGTGGCAAATGGTGCATACAGACAGTTATGAAACTCATGCAGGTAAGAATTGTTTGGATATATCAAACATGAGGTCAGTTTAACTCTTTCAGAACCAGAACAGGAAACAGGAATTTTCACATTTGGACCAGGTTAATTTTCCTGTTTCCAGAAATTTTACCATATACCTTTTTCATTTCATTACTTCACACAATAATTTATATAAATGTGGCATGTGTTATACATCACTGGAAAGGGAAATGGATACAGAAAATGAAAATAGCAATATATTTATGATATGTGATTATTTAAAGGAATGAAATATTTTTTAAAATATAAAATATTCAAGGTAGATCATTTAAAATACTGTAATTCACTTACCCTTTTCCATTTTTATATGTGTTGCTATCCATTTGTCTTGAAATATTACACAACATAATCTAAATTCCTCCAAAATACAGATTATTTTATTAATTTATGTCCACAAATAACGAAATTATGTAAATTTTTGTAAATGATCCCACAATGAAAAATATTATAAATTTATGTGACGATAATATTTACAAGTCAAGTTTATTATTTTTATTTACACAAATGGACTTATTCTGTGTTATATGTACCTAAAGTACCAGTTTCGTTATCAGAATAACTACCACTCAATTCCTCTGATAAATTGATAGTGCTGGAATAGAAGGCATCCACTAGCTAAACCTAAGTCTTACCTTTTTATCTTAACTTTTACCAATATTCTGACCCAATATCACAACAACAAATTATTGTCCGTATATTGTTGTATACTCTATTTTTGAATCACTTAATAACAAGGTTTCGAACATAGATCTAGCTTGTTCTGCACTATATCGTTTTGGTCGACTGCAAGAAGTATCAACAGTGGGCGTGGCCATTATGTGTCAAAAATTTGAGAAATAATAAACAATGAATATAAATTAAAAATTTTCCATCGTTCGAAACTTTGACCATGCCGGTATTAGCAGGAGGTGAAAGTAAGAGAACTCTCCTACTTCCGGAAATCAAGTATTGGTTGAAATAAAAACGAAAATCAGTGAAAACGAATAAAATATTCAGCTACACCCGAAATAACCGACGTGTCGGTGGGTGGTTAGAACGGATCAATTTCATAGATCCGAGGTGTCGAATGGTAGTCCGGAAAGAGTTAATTAATTATCCAGCAATCTCTTATTTTCTCTCTTGTATATGTCCTCTTGTGTCTCACAGCGCCATGAGAAAATGGAGTGCTTGCTTGCGTTCGCACCGATGACTAAAGTATTCTAGAGTGTTCTAGTAGACTAGAGAATTCCTCTTCATCATCTGCCCTTAAAAGGACGTTAAGTGGGTGTGTCTGCGTTGTGCTGTGGTTTGCAGTATAACTTTGCGCCTTTCGGCCCAACACATCCAACTTCAGCATGACATTTTTGAGTACCTACTCTTCGATCCCTACTAACTTGGCCAGACTAGACAGGTTAGTCTGTTACTTGAGGCACAGCGGAGAGGTGAAGCAGGGTCTGGATGGTTTTGGTTCACCGATCCTGGCACAAGACATTAGCTTTGGGTCGCTGACAACTTCCAGCTCTGGTGCTGTGAGGCGCACCTTACTGAGCTTTGACAGCTGTATCTGTTTTCAATTTCAGATTGCATTTTTTTGTTTCTCTCTCTCTCTCTCTCTCTCTCTCTCTCTCTCTCTCTCTCTCTCTCTCTTCTCTCTCTCTCTCTGTGTGATCAAGTCTCAATCAGAGTAGGATTCCAGACTCTCTTATGAAGTCAGCTGTCAGTTTAAGTGATTCGATTGCCCCATATAGTTTCTCTTCCAGGGAGGTGGGTGTGGACCACGATGTCCTTCTCAGGTCTGTGTACTGGGGCAATCCTGTAGAACATAATTTTTGTTTGTTTGTTTGATGATACTTTGATGATACCAAAACACGATCTTTTAATTGTAATGGGAGACTTCAGCGCTAAAGTGGGAAAAGACAACGCAGGAGTGGAACATGTAATGAGGAGAGAAGGCTGTGATACTACAAGTCAGAATGGAGAAAGATTAATAGAATTATGTTTAATAGAAAATTTAGTTATAGGTGGGACATTATTTCCACACAATAATATTCACAAAACAACATGGATATCTCCTGATGATAGAACCTCAAATCAAATTGACCACCTATGCATTAAACAACAATTCAGATCATCATTAATAGATGTAAGAGCATACAGAGGTGCTGATGTTAATAGTGACCACAACCTGTGCAGTGGCAAAATAAGATTAAAATTTAAAAGCCAACAGAAATCAACTACACCATAAAATTGATAGTCGTAAACTGATAGATGAAGCCATCAAGAAAAATTTTAACTTAGAACTAAGTAATTGTTATGCAGCACTCGATGAAATAAAGGACAAGGGGTAGGGTTCGATCCCAATCGACGGCTTCCGGGTTCACCAAGCCTTAAATGGGTACCAGATTTTTTTATGGGAAAGTAAAGCGGCATGGGAGTAATACCGACGACATTACCACAAAAATCTTGTGCTGGAGGTCTGTAAAATTTATGGTCACTAACACCATATTCACTATACGCCACTTGGCGTGACGGGGGCACTTTATCCTTACTACTCGATGAAATAGACTTAGATATCAATGAAATGTGGGACTCACAGAGCAAAATACTAATGACGGCAGCACAAGCAAGTGCCGGACTGAAGAAAATGGAAAAACGAGCTTGAATTTCAGACACTACATGGAAATACATCAAAGAAAGAAGAGAAGCGAAGAGAGCCATGACTAATGTAAAGACAGATCATGGAAAGGTCCTGGCAAAAACAACATACAAAGAATTAGACAACAAAGTAAAAAGTTCAGCAAGAAGAGATACAAGAGCTTATATAGACAATCTGACAGAGAAAGCAGAGATAGCTGCAATTACAGGAGACAGCAGAACTCTCTATACTGTACAAAAGATGCTGACAAACACCTATACACCCAGTGGAACACCAATTCTAGACAAATGTGGATTAATGCTAACAGCAAGCGCAGACATATAAGCCCATTGGGCGGAACACTTCAAAGAAATTCTTAACCGTCCACTACCCTACAGTTTAATAGATTTTGAAGCTGAAACACCAGCAGCAGAATTAGATGTAAATTTAGATGACTTCACCTTGAGTGAAATAGAAACCACCTTAAAGCATATGGCCAATAACAAGGCAGCTGGAAAGGATAAGTTAACTGCTGAGATACTTAAGGCAATTGATAGCCCTAATTTAATACATCTCCAGAAAATGTTCAACATTATTTGGAAAGCAGAGAAGACGCCTCATAAATGGAAAAAAGGAATCATTGTTAAGATCCCAAAAAAGGGCAATCTTAGAGATTGTAACAACTGGAGAGGCGTGACACATTTGTCAGTTTCCTCAAAGTTATTCTGCAAAATCATCCTAAATAGAATAAAGGATTCAATAGATACAGTAATGCGCGAAGAACAGGCTGGGTTTAGAAAAAGGAGAAGCACGCCTTGACCACATTTTTACTCTACGACTTATATTGGAGGAACACATTGAAAAGCACAAACCTTTTGTACTTAACTTCATCGACTTCAAAAAAGTATTTGACAGTATTCGTCGAGATTCTTTGTGAAAAATTCTGAAGCAATATGGCTTACCATAAAAAATAATAAATATTATTAAAGACATGTATGATGGTTACACATGTGCAGTTCGAACAGAGGAAGGACTGAGCGAATGTTTCCCAATAGAAACTGGGGTTAAACAAGGATGTATTTTATCGCCCTTGTTATTTGGAATTGTTATGGACTTCATAATGAAGAAATGCTGCACTGGTAACAAAGACATCGAATGGATACAAGGAGACCATTTGGAGGACCTTGACTTTGCTGATGACATAGTTCTCATCAGCAGTCAGATAAAAACTGAAGGAAAACACAAATGAACTATTATCATCAATAGCCAGCAAAATTGGGCTTGAGATCAATCATGAAAAGACTAGTCATGAAAAGCTTAATTCCAACAGACGACAAAATATACACGGAAAACAATCCAGTGGAAGAGATCAATCACTTTATCTATCTTGGAAGTCACATTGATCGAGAAGGGGATACAAGCAAAGAAATTAGAATCAGAATAGCTAAAGCAGCAATGTCTTTCAGAAGCTTTGAAAAGTTGTGGAACAAAACTTAGACTATTCAAATAAAATGTACTATCAACCCTTACGTATGCGTGTGAAAGCTGGAAAACAACAAGAGATATAGAAACAAAGTTGAACGCATTCGAAAATAAATGTCTAAGGAAAATACTTGGTATAGCGTAGAACGAATTCAAAACAAACGAAGACAGAGAAATCGTCAATCAACCACTAATATCTTCCGTAATCAAGAAAAGACGATGGTCATATTTGATATGTAATGAGGAGAGATAATAACCAAATAAAAAAGCAAGCCCTCATGTGGGAAACAACAGGTAAGAGGAAAAGAGGAAGACCCAGAGAGACACTGAGAAGATCATTGATGAGAGAGGTAGGAATCAGCTCCCTCAATGAGATAGAGTTGCTTGCACAGAACAGAGACAAATGGCGAGATTTGATAAAATATCTTTCAAAGAATTGAATACTGCTAGAACAAAAATTCAGATAAGAGGGAGTATCTTGGTCTATGGTATGCCCTATGGGCCGGCTACGGCTTGAAAGGTCAATAGATAGATAGACACTTTACTTTCTAAGTAGTTGGAATCTTTCTAGTCCTTTAATTTTCAAATTTTCCATATATTTTTATTTTTATTTACTTTTGTCCACAATTGTTATTCTATTTATAAATTTTATTCTCTTCTGTCTATGATTTCTGTTCTCTTTCTGTGTTAATCTCGATTTTAAAAATCTTTGTACTCCGTTAAATTTGTTCAGCTGTTGTGGATGTTTGTGTTGTTGCTATTAGTGCCTGGTCATCTGCAAAAATGATCTCACTAAATGTATTGTAATTGCTAGGGTATGCAATTTTACATATTTAATCTATTAATTTAGTCATCATGGAAGATTTCAGCGCTAAAGTCAGCATGGAAAGAACAGAAGAAGACAAAAATAGTTTGGGGTCCATTTAGCATAAGACAATAATAACAGGTTATTAAATTTATAGAATTTTGTTATGAGAACAACTTTGGTATTGGCAATACTTTTTTTAAACAACGCCCAAGAAGATTATACACTTGGACCTCCCCAGATAGCAACACTAGAAACCAAATAGACATCCTGGTCTAGTAAAGATGGATATCAAGAGTGACATAATCCAAAACACTACCTTGCGCAGAATTAAACTCAGACTATGAACTATTATTGGCAGATTTCAAAATAAGGCTTAAAAAGGTGGTGAGAGGGGCCAAGACCAAAACATAAATTACACAAATGCTGTGTCATCAAAACATAACATCAAAGTAAAAAAACAAATTTGATTTGCTGAGGACAGTACGAGAAGATATGTCACCAGATGAGCTGGCCATACATGCAAGAAATATTCTCAATTCATTGGCACAAAACATCATCCCCAGAATTAAGAAAAAACGCTGAACCTCATAGAAGAAAGAAGAAAATTGAAACAAATAGGCACCCAAGGACACCCAAAAAACTATGGAAATCTTAAATGGGAACAACATAGAAAGAACAGAGAAAGTGCTAGTCTCAGACTCCAACTTTGTTACCGACAAGGCAGCAGTGGACCTACTGGCCATAACCTGCCAAAGAGAAAGTATTTCACCAGAAAAAGTCAAAGAAGTAAGAGCCCAAACCAAATTCCTTCAAGAACAATCAAAAGCAAGAATACCAGCAGAGTGCATGACAGCAAGGTTCAGTCTACAGAAGTTAGTTAAAGCAATTTTGAACTTAAAGGAAAGAAAGGCTCCAGGAGTAGATAGTATTACCAATTAATTCTTCAAACATCTGGGCCGCATTGCTGAAAAGTTTCTCCTCAGAATCTTTAACCAAAATTTAGGTACTTAGGACAAAGTTCCATCAACCTGGAAGGAAGCTCATACACAGCCTGTCTTGAAACCAGGAAAGGACAAAAAGTATCACAAAAATTACATATCCATAACCCATAAACTTCTTCGGTTGTGTAGGAAAACTGATGAAGAGGATGATCAACAAAAGGCTTACCTGGTACTTGGAAACCAACTCACTCCTCGCACAGACATAAACAAGATACAGACAAAACATAAGTTCTGAGGATCAACTGTCATATCTCACCCAAGACATAGAAAATGCTTTCCAGGAGAAAAGGAAGTTAATGGTTATTTTCTTTTACCTCTCCCATGCCTTTGATTGCCGCTGTATATAAGAGGACTGATGCTGTAAATCTTACAAGCAGTAGTCACACAAAACATGTACTCCTAGATCAAAGACTACCTATTCCAAAGAACCACCAGAGTGAAAACAATCTTCTTGCAAGTCAGTCACAGTCACATTACAAGAAGGGGGCCCTCAGTGAAGTGTTATAGCACCCATACTCTTTGTAATATACATTAATGACATCACAAAATGCTGCCACCAACATGGTTATGGAAGGCCCCTGTATCACTGCAAACGAATTAAAATTGTGTACAGTGCCCACTTGCTCTTTTCTTATCAAGCTCCTCCAAGTATGCAGGTGTGGGTGTAGTCTTGTGACTCTAACCAGATAAATTCCTTGGTCACTGCCATCATCTCCATCGTCGTGCTACTCATGGTCATAAGGTATGCACCACTGTCTTTGACTGTTCAACCTGCTGAGCGTGCTGTAAATCCCCATGCACTCCTTTGGTGTCATATTATGGATCCCTCTGTATAGATGACTGCATCTTTCTCAATGGTGTTATCGCAGAGACCATTGACCTCCGCATTGACAACAACTGTGTTCTGTTCTCTATATTCCCTGTCAAGTGAATGTGCCCCTGAATGATGTAGGCACCGGTATCCACTCCTCGCCAGCGTTGATATTGGTAAACCCACAGGCCTGTTTGATGACATCTTCTGCTTGGCCCACCCATGATTTGCCTCTTTTTAGCCTGACACTTTTCCCTGTGTTGAACTCATGGTGCAATGAATGCTCTTTATCTGCACTTATCTTCAAGTATGCCCGTGCCCTCCAGATCTTGACCCTGTCATCCATGGTTGGAAAGTGAAGAAGATATCTCATTGCTACACAGAGAGTGTCCCTCGTACACCCAAAGATTATGCGCATAGCTTTATTCAGTATTATCTCTAGCCTGTCAATATGCGTCGTACTGACAGTAAGAATTGCCAGAGCGTACTTTTTTGGTATGAGGACTAGTCCCTGGAACTGAAGGGTAAGTAACCTCTGCTCAATGTTGGCAGCTGCCATGACCTTCAAGGTGGCTAATCCTTTGCATGATTTTGTTATCACATGGTTGACGTGGTCCCAAAAACACAGGCTGCGATTAAACTTGACTCCGAGGTATGTCATCATCCTGTTCCTGGTCACCGCATCAGCTCCCATTCATACCACCGGTGTTTCCGGTATCCATTGCAGTATCACAATGTGCAGGTTAATGAAAACAAGTGTATGTTAGTCTGGAGGGGTGTTGCCTAGATTCAAGAGAGCTATGAGGAGACCAAAAGGCAGCTCCTAAAAAACATCAGAAAGAAGCAATCAACATTTTTTGGGCACATCATGAGAAGAGGAAAGTTGGAATTCTTGGTTACAGCTGGCAAAATAAAAGGAAAGAGAGATCGCGGATGGACAAAGAAAGAAAATACTGAATAGCTTGGTGTCATGGCATGGAAAACAGTCAACAACAGAACTGATACGATGCGCTGTAGATAGAAGATTGTGGAAGGAGATGATCGCCTACGCCAACCGGTATGGCACATGATGATGATGAGGAGACCAGAGGTTGACTTGTGAACCACTGTATCATTTGCTGGGGAGAAGATGTGTGAGCTAATGGACTGTTTGATATGCGATGAGGAAAATCTGACAACTAACACTATATAGTGTGTATTTTAAACTCTTATGTGACAAATGAGATACACTGCCTACACTGTGTGATGTCTGAAGACACTAGAATCTTCTTCTTATCTTCCTCATTTACCTTTCAGCATTGAGAGGAGATATAGTTTGTGATATTTAGCTCTTCTAATTGCCTTCCTACTGATATTTTTCCTATTGTCTCTATTGTTCCTGTAATCCATCTTTTTCTTGGTGGGCCCTTTGATCTGGTGTTGTCATAGTGTTTGTTGATGACATATCTCTTATTTTGTTCCCTGACTGTATCATATGACTTACCATTTTATCTGTTATCTTTATGTATTAAATAAACTGGAATCATGTGTTTTTGTTTCTATCTATCTATCTATTGACCTTTCGAGCCGTAACCGGCCCATAGGGCGTAGACCAAGATACACCTTCTCCTATATGAATTTTTGTTCTAGCAGTTTTCTTTTAAAGATATTTTATCAAATCTCGCCATCTGTCTCTGTTCTGTGCAAGCAGTTCTATCTCATTGAGGGAGCCGATTCCTGTTGCTCTTGCCTCTCTCATCAATGTTCTTTTCAGTGTCTCCCTGGGTCTTCCTCTTTTTCTTTTACCTGTTGTTTCCCATATGAGGGCTTGCTTTGCTATTCGATTATTATCTCTTCTCATCACATGTCCAACGTATGACCATCGTCTTTTCTTTATTACTGAAGATATTAGTGGTTGATTGGCGATTTCTCTAATTTCCTCGTTTGTTTTGAATTCGTTCCATTCTATACCAAGTATTTTCCTTAGACATTTATTTTCGAATGCGTTCAACTTTGTTTCTATATCTCTTGTTTTTTTCCAGCTTTCACATGCATACGTAAGGGTTGATAGTACATTTGATTTGAATAGCCTAAGTTTTGTGTTTGTGCTAATGAGTTTTGATTTCCACAACTTTTCAAGGCTTCTGAAAGACATTGCTGCTTTAGCCAGTCTGATTCTAATTTCTTTGCTCGTATCCCCTTCTCGATCAATGTTTTTGTTTATGTATAGTTAAAGTGAAATAAAAGGTACCTCTTGTGACTTTTTGTATATATGGAATATGAAACCAATAAAGAGAGTCGTAAGGTATACCTTGTGGTGTCCTGCAGGGCAACAGCAAAGTTTTGTGCACTCTGCGACTAGGCCTTGCAGGGTGCTGTCTAGACCACACTTCATCTTTGTTTTTCCTTTGTTCCATCAGGTTGTCTTCATCTGTCTCTCTGCTGTCTGTCTCTTTGTATTACCGTTCTTATAATTGTTTCTGTACATCTTTTGAGCACATGAACTGTGCATCTGTCTCATTTTTCTGTTTTCACTAAGTTCCTCTAAGAAGAACACTGATAACAATAGGCAGTAACAGCAGGCCAATCTCTTGCCAAGATTGAGAGGCTCACATATAATGACATGTGGCAAAATTCACGGTGAATCTTATACACAGTCTGACAATTAACATAAAAGACTGTCAGACATGGAGAGTTTTAAAATTCTACCATGTGCCGTCTTCAACTCCAAAGGACAATAGATAGATCTCCTCTTGGCTGCACCTTTTGAATAGTTCTTCATTGTGCATTTGTAGAAATGGCCTAATAGTGTTAATTTCATCATCATATTCCAAGTTTTCAAGTGCTGGGACATTATCCATTATATTCTTCTGTTGTATGAACTTGATTTTGATACTCATATGTTATATTTGTACATACTTGCACAGATTTTATATTACCTTAAGCATCTAGATACATTGCAGTGTTACATCTACTATCTATCTATTGACCTTTCGAGCCATGGTCAGCCCATATAGCATAGACCCAGATACTCTTTCACTTTTTCTAAATTTTCTTTCTAGCAGTTTCAATCCTTGCAAACATCTTTCATCAAATCGCACCATTTGTCTCTGTTCTGTGCAATCATCTCAATCTCATTGAGGGAGCCGATTCCTGTTGCCTTTCCCTCTCTTATCAATGTTCTTCTCAGTGTCTCTCTGGGTCGGCCTCTTTTCCTCTTACCTGTTGGTTCCCACATGAGAGCTTACTTTATAATTTGATTATTATCTCTTCTCATCACATGTCCAACATATGTCCATCGTCTTTTCTTGATTACTGATGATATTTGTCGTTGATTGGCAATTTCTCTAATTTCCTCATTTGTTTTTAAGAGGAGACCAAAAGGCAGCTCATTTTTAGACATTTCGGTTAAGCTATTTTTTATATATTCTATTTTTTAGACTTTGAGTACCTCTGAAGTCGGAGTTATCTGCCTGTGCGGCGAGGGACCCCTGTGCACACGGCTGCCAGGGAAAAATGGATTAACACGCAAAGTTCAGTTCCTAGTCTCTAGGGACTTCGTCAGAGTTGAAAACTGGCGAACGCAACAACATTTGTTTTTAATTCATTCCGCGGTATACCAAGTATTTCCGTTAGACATTTATTTTCAAATGCATTCAATTTTGTTTCTATGTCTCTTGTTGTTTTCCAGCTCTTGCATGCGTATGTATTACATCTACTAGACCTTGGAAATATTCAGATTATATTTTTAAGGATATTTAGGGGTAACATGCAAATGATATAATCTTATAGGATTTTGATGCTAAATATGGGCGAAACACTCAATAGCACTGTGCTGGAAGAGATCAGTGAGTCATAGTTGTTTGTGCAGGATCATGAACCAGATGCAGGGATCTAGATGGACCACAACCTGGTACCAAAAAATGTCAAGCTGAAATCAGATGTGTTGGACCAAAAGACATAGATATTGCAGCTTGTTGTAAACCACAACACAATACTTTTACGTTCATTTAACATCCTCAAAAGCATTGGCAATAAAGAGTAGGATTCATTAAGCAAATGCAGAAAGAGAGAAAGATGCTTCATCTTCTTTCCTTCCTCATTTGCCTCTTCTGTTATGTTTCCTATTTCTAATATTCTTTCAATCCATCTTTTTCATGGTTGGCCCTTGGGTCTGGTGTTCTTGTAATGTTTATTGAAGGCTCATATTGTGTTTTGATCTTTCTGCCTTACCATGTGACCAAACCATTTTATCTGCTGTTTTTTATATATTCTATGGCAGGGATTATTCCTAGCTTTTTTCTCAGTTCTTTATTTCTGATCTTATCTCTCATACTGTTTCTTGTCATTCGTTTAATACATTTCATCTCAGTAGAAGTTATTTTCCTTACTGTTCTTGCATCTAGGGTCCAGGACTGGCATTGGTATCACAACTTTGGGATGAAGATTCTATTGTAGAGTACTTGTTATTCCTCTAGAGTTATTTCCTTGTTGGACAATAGTGGTGATAACTGTCCAATGAATAACCAGCTTTGTTACATCTTGAGTCTATTTCTGCGTTTGTGAATTGTCGTTTGACATTAGACTTTCTAGGTATTTAAATTCCTCTACTTGTTTTAGTTGTCTACCATCTATAGTTATATTTATGCTCTATTTCTCTTTTGCGATATTCATGACTTCTGTTTTGTTGGTGTTTGAAGATGCTGAAATGAAATTAAAACTTTAACAATTTAATAATTTCAGAGCAAGGTTATATGTAAGACTCTGGATCCAGAGAACATTGAGGAAAAATCTGATGTTGTGGATATGGAGGAAGAGCTGCAGAATGAGGTTGGAGCATTATGGGACATGACTATCAATTTGGTAAGTGGTATGAGTTATATTTATTCACCTTGCTTTGGAAAATTGATCGGTGACCTAACAAGCCACCATATAGAAACATCTATTGTTTTTTAAACAGAAGTCTCAAATCCTAAATAGAAATGAAGAATTCTAATCAGGATCTTGCAGTGTTATCAACTGTTGGCCCTAAAATCATAATCAAAATCAATTTCATGGAATCGTGCTGTAGTCGGATGTGTTGGGCCGAAATGTGCAAATATCACAGTTACACTGCAAACCACAACACAACGCAGACACGCCCACTCAACGTCCTTTTAAGGACGGATAATGAAGAGGTGTACTCCTTTAGTCATCAGGCGAATGCAAGCAAGACAGCAAGCAATTTCATGGAATATCACAACAATGGTTGTACCAACAAAACTGGTACAGGCGGCAAGTGAGATGAATAGACATCAGCTCCAAATACTGGTTGTCAGTGAGATTCAATGGCCAGGAACTGGCAGAAGGTCAGCGAATAACAATAAAACAATAGTATATTCATGCAGGGAAGATTGAAAACACCAAGAAGGGGTAGGAATAATGAAGATGAACACAGTTGCAAAAAAACCATATACAATGGGAGCCAGTAAATAACTATCTGATGAAAATTAGAGATAATGGTCAAAACAAAAAAATTAAAACCATATTTCCCAACTTACCATTATATCTCTCTCTCTCTCTGCGATCAGGACTCAATCATAGTAGGATTCCAGACTCTCTCATGAAGTTAGCTGTCTGTTTAAGTGATTCGATTGTCCCATATAGTTTCTCTTCCAGGGAGGTGGGTGTGGACCACATTGCTCTTCTCAGGTCTGTGTACTGGGGGAAATCCCGTAGAACATGTTTTGTAGTCATATTGTCCAGTGTACAGTGGCATAGGCTAGTCGTACCTATTTTGAATTTGGTGAACATGTGATTTCTCATTCTATTGTGGCCAGTGCGTAGGCGAAGTATGATGACTTGATCCCTCCTTGATAGTTGATGTTATCCGTCCCCCTCATTATACATTGGGTGTTCTCGTTTCCTTTTTTCATGGTACTGACCTTTGAGGATGGATTTGGCTTCATCATAACTGAGCGGATGGTTCTCTTGTGGAAATCTCCCTCCCTCTTTAGCTAATTTGTCTGCGCGTTTGTTCCCGTGTATATTACAGCGTGATGGTATCCACTGAATGACTACTCTCTGGAAGTTATTGCATAGTTGGTCCAGGGCTGTTCTCATGTCATCTAGTTCATTGTTCTTGAGGCTTTTTAGAGCTGTTAGTACTGACAGTGCATCAGTCAGTATCACCAATTTATTATGCATGTTATTTTTGTGTTGAGTAGCCAGTGTTGCAGCATCTCTGATGGCCTCAGTTTCTGCTTTAAAGTTGTTTGAGAATTTTCCAGTAGCTATTGACTTTGTCTTTGGTCTGTAAGGGCAATCTTAGAGATTGTAACAACTGGAGAGGCGTGACACTTTTGTCAGTTGCCTCAAAGTTATTCTGTAAAATCATCCTAAATAGAATAAAGGATTCAATAGATACAGTAATGCGTGAAGAACAGGCTGGGTTTAGAAAAGGGAGAAGCTGTCTTGACCACATTTTCACTCTACGACTTATATTGGAGGAACACATTGAAAAGCAAAAACCTTTTGTACTTAACTTCATCGACTTCAAAAAAGCATTTGATAGTATTCATAGAGATTCTTTGTGGAAAATTCTGAAGCAATATGGTTTACCATCAAAAATCATAAATATTATCAAAGACATGTATGATGGTTACACATGTGCAGTTCGAACAGAGGAAGGACTGAGCGAATGTTTCCCAATAGAAACTGGGGTTAAACAAGGATGTATTTTATCGCCCTTGTTATTTGGAATTGTTATGGACTTCATAATGAAGAAATGCTGCACTGGTAATAAAGGCATCGAATGGATACAAGGAGACCATTTGGAGGACCTCGACTTTGCTGATGACATAGTTCTCATCAGCAGTCAGATAAAAACGATGCAGGAAAACACAAATGAACTATCATCAATAGCCAGCAAAATTGGGCTTGAGGTCAATCATGAAAAGACTAAAGTCATGAAAAGTTTAATTCCAACAAGTGACAAAATATACATGGAAAACAAACCAGTAGAAGAGATCGATCACTTTATCTATCTTGGAAGTCACATTGATCGAGAAGGGGATACGAGCAAAGAAATTAGAATCAGACTGGCTAAAGCAGCAATGTCTTTCAGAAGCCTTGAAAAGTTGTGGAAATCAAAACTCATTAGCACAAACACAAAACTTAGGCTATTCAAATCAAATGTACTATCAACCCTTACGTATGCGTGTGAAAGCTGGAAAACAACAAGAGATATAGAAACAAAATTGAACGCATTCGAAAATAAATGTCTAAGGAAAATACTTGGTATAGAATGGAACGAATTCAAAACAAACGAGGAAATTAGAGAAATCGCCAATCAACCACTAATATCTTCAGTAATAAAGAAAAGACGATGGTCATACGTTGGACATGTGATGAGAAGAGATAATAATCGAATAGCAAAGCAAGCCCTCATATGGGAAACAACAGGTAAAAGAAAAAGAGGAAGACCCAGGGAGACACTGAGAAGAACATTGATGAGAGAGGCAAGAGCAGCAGGAATCGGCTCCCTCAATGAGATAGAACTGCTTGCACAGAACAGAGACAGATGGCGAGATTTGATAAAATATCTTTAAAAGAAAACTGCTAGAACAAAAATTCATATAGGAGAAGGTGTATCTTGGTCTACGCCCTATGGGCCGGTTACGGCTCGAAAGGTCAATAGATAGATAGATATTGACTTTGTGACTTTGTGATCTCGTCCTGGTTATTCAGCATCAAGAACACACCACCCCCTCCATTTCTGGTGGCATTTGTAGCAGAGCCATCTGTGTATATGTGGGACCAAGAGTCCTGTGGGTAGGTATCGTGTATGTGTTTTTCTGCTACATGTTTTCTTTCTGTGTCTGATTGGATGCCTTTTTTCATGATTCCTGTGATATTTTCCTTAACTTCTGGTATTTTATGTTTCCCATGAGGAGACATATCAGATGGGCCCAAGGGTTTTGGTATTGTTTGGGAAAGTACTGGGTCTCCAGTAGTTAGTTCATCGGCGATTGCAGCAAAGTTGCTCCTCTTTAGTCGTACAATTCCAAAACCAGTTATTCTTTGGTGCATGGGGTGACTAAGGAGCCATCTATATTTCTCCGCTTGTTGCAATACTTTAGTGACCCATCTGTCATCTAAGGGTTGTAAACCTGTTACTGTTTCTAGAGTTTTGATAGGTGTAGATTTCATAGCACCAGTGATGATACGGGCAGCTTGGTTCTGTGTTCTGTTAATTTTGCTAAGGTGTTATTTGGAAGCTATAGCCCAGGCTGTGACTCCATACTCTAGAACTGGTCTGACTCTTCCTAAGTATAGTTGCTTCAAGATATTGCTGTCTGCTCCCCAGTCTGTTCCTGCCAATTTCTTCATAATATTAGTTCATTTTCTTGCTTTTTTTCTTGCTCTGTCTATCTGATTTTTCCAAGTCATTCTGCGATTCATGGTGATGCCAAGATATGTTGGGTTTTGATCAATAGGGAGTGTATGGTCTTTTATCTTCAAGTTTGCAGAGAGTGTGTTTCTTGAAAGGCTGAAAATTGTATATGTAGTTTTTTTTTTCGTTAATTGGTAAGAAACAGGTGTTCGTCCATTTTTCAAGTTCACCTAGGGCATCTTGCATCCTGGATCCAGCCATCGACATACTTTCTTCGCGCGCCCATAATGCCAGATCATCTGTGTATATTGCTGAGGGTATTCTTGGTGGAATGTCCATTACAATGTTATTTATGAAAATTAAAAAGAGTTATTTGGTTATGGATTAAAAAGAGTGTTGGGGACAAGACTCCGCCTTGTGGGACACCTTGTTCGATTGTGACCTTCTTACTTAGTTGACCTTGTCATTGTACTCTGGCCATTCTATCCTGAAGGTATTGAGAGACCCAATTGAATAAACGACCCTGGATGTCAAGTCTAAAAAACTTGTTCTTTAAATCCTCTCGCCATACCCAAACAAAAGCCTTCTCCATGTCGATCCACATTGCCAGTGTGTGTTTCTTTTCTGGTAGAGCATCCTCTATTTCCTGTGCGATGTAGGTGACCAGGTCTTCAGTTGATCTGTGCTAACGGAAGCCACTTTGTTGTGGTACGATTTGTTGTTTTGTTTCCAAATGCCACATAAGTCTTCTGTTAACCAGCCTTTTTTTGAGTTTACTCAGGCAGCTCAGTAAGCTAATTGGTCTGTAGCTACTTGGGTCTAGTGGGTCTTTTCCACGCTTGAGGATGGGCACCATAATAGCTTCTTTCCAGATTGCCGGCGCATGACCTCTCTTCCAGCTAGCATTTATTATCCTTAGAAGGTGGCCCTTGGATTTCTGTCCCAGATTTATGAGCACTTAGTTGGTGATTTTATCTTTACCAGGGGAACTTTTGAGCTTCAATCCTTTGAGGGCAACATCTAATTCAGTTGGGGTAAAGATGATCGTCTGATGCTCTTCTGGTGCTAAAGGCATGTGTTTTGCATCTTGGTTTTCCAATCTTGCAGCTTTCTGTTTGTCTATTGGAATGTTTATTCTATTAATGTTTTTGTCAGTCTCTATCAGTAGATTTGCTGCCTTTTTGCCTGTGAGGATGTTCTGGCTGTGTGCTAATGATATTGAAGGTCAGCAGTAGGTTTAGTCGCTCAGAGCTTTTGCAAGTTTCCATAGTTTTTGACCATTTTTGTCTAGATTAAGGCTCTTTGTTTTGTCTATCCATGCTGAAACGTTGTAGTTTGTTTTGTCTTTCTGTTAGTCTAGCTGCTTAATGATGACAGACATAACTGCAAAGAGTTTATTAGAATGGGAACCCGTAAATAACTATCTGATACGAACATGCTACAAAACAAAGTATGGAAGATTTTCAACTATTCAATGCTATGCTCCTACAAACGAAGCTGATGATGAAGTTAAGGACGATTTTTATAACCAACTACAACAACTTATAAACAAAATACCCAAAAATGATCTTTTAATTGTAATGGGAGACTTCAACACCAAAGTGGGAAAAGACAACGCAGGAGTGGAACATGTAATGGGGAGAGAAGGGTGTGATACAAGTCAGAATGGAGAAAGATTAATAGAATTATGTTTAATAGAAAATTTAGTTATAGATAGGACATTATTTCCACACAAAAATATACACAAAACAACATGGATATCTCCTGATGATAGAACTTCAAATCAAATTGACCATCTGTGTATTAAACAATTCAGATCATTGATAGATGTACGAGCATACAGAGGTGCTTCCGTTTCAAAATGGTGTAACGTTTCACGTTCTCTCAATCACTCTAGAAAATGCATCTGGGGTTTGATTCATTTCGGCTCTGTGGTGCAATTTTCTGTGTTGTAATCAAAATTATGTTCTACTTAGCAAATCTGTGTCAACGAAGTGCCGCCGAGTACACACAGCAATGTTCCTTTTTGACAAGCCAAGTATTGTAAAAGCAACCTTCACCGTCTAGTGTTGAAATGCGGTTTACGTCACATTGAGTGCTGTTCAATGGCCGACGTTGGAATTGTTTGACGCAAGTTATTTACATGCTGAAACACATTAATGTGGACTGCTCCATCAAGTCGACCGAAGATTTTCCACTTTGTGGAATTTGCACCATGTTTCGTTCGTTGTACGCTAACCATAGGGTCTGTTGTTTGATGTGTGATGGGGATAATTTGACGACTGTGTTTATATGTTCGGTTCGAGTCAAGAAAGATGTCCTAACATCATACATTTTATGTTCTCAATATGACGATCATCATTTTTGGAGGACGTGAACTTCCAGTATATGGTGGATAGGCGGCAGGAACCATTGAAGGCTATGTCTGAAAAGTGTTCCTTGTTGCAGTTTCCTCATATTCCAAGTCCGGCTTGTTGCAGGAGCTACTGAGTTAAGTGCTCTGTGCACACAGTGAGCTGTGTGTCTCATCCGTTTTGATCATGTTTCGATATTCCAATTGTTTATGATGAATGATGATATCGTATGATAGGGAACAGTTGGCTGTGTTCACTTTCTGCGCGGCTTTGCCTTATGTCTTTTTGGCATGTGCTGAGACTGCTATGATGGGGATTACAGTTACCTTACTTTGTTTGGGAGATGAGTTAGTACTTCGGATGATTCCACTGACACGGGCGGTTGAGCGATTATGGATTTTAATTCGTTTGCAGTGATACCGAGGCCTTCCATAACCAATAGAATAGAACCAATAGAGGTGCTGATGTTAACAGTGACCACAACCTGTGCATTGGGAAAATAAGATTAAAATTTAAAACCCAACAGAAAAGATCAACTACACATAAAATTGATAATAGTAACCTGGAAGTTGAAGCCATCAAGAAAAATTTTAACATACAGCTAAATAATTGTTATGCAGCACTCTGGGAAATAAACATAGATATTAATGAAATGTGGGACTTACAAAGCAAGTTACTAATGACAGCAGCAGAATCAAGTGCCGGACTCAAGAAAATGGAATAATGAGCATGGATTTCAGACACTACATGGAAATACATCCAAGAAAGAAGAGAAGCAAAGAGAGCCTTGACTAATGTCAAGACAGTTCTTGGAAAGGTCCTAGCAAAAGAAACATACAAAGAATTAGACAACAAAGTAAAAAGTTCGGCAAGAGGAGTTACAAGAGCTTACTTATATAGAAAATTTGGCAGAGAAAGCAGAAACAGCTGCAATTACAGGAGACAGCAGAACTCTCTATACTGTACAAAAGATGCTGATAAACACCTATACATCCAGTGGAGCACCAATTCTAGACAAATCTAGATCAATGCTAACAAGCGCAGATATAAAAGCACATTGGGTGGAACACTTCAAAGAAATTCTTAACCGTCCACTACCCCACAATTTAATAGATTTTGAAGCTGAAACACCAACAGCAGAATTAGATATAAATTTAGATGACTTCACCTTGAGCGAAATTGAGACTTCCTTAAAGCATATGGACAACAACAAGGCTGCTGATGAGGATAAGTTAACAGCTTGAGATCCTCAAGGCAATTGATAACCATAATTTAATACAGGTTCAGAAGATGTTCAGCATCATTTAGAAAGCAGAAAAGGTGCCTCATAAGTGGAAAAAAAGGAATCATTGTTAAGATTCCAAAAAAGGGCAATCTCAGAGATTGTAATAACTGGAAAGGTGTGACAGTTTTGTCAGTTTCCTCAAAATTATTCTGCAAAATCATCATGAATAGAATAAAGGATTCAATAGATGCAGTAATGCGTGAAGAACAGACCGGATTTAGAAAAGGGAGAAGTTGCCTTGACCACATTTTTACTCTACGTCCTATATTGGAGGAACACATTGAAAAGCAAAAACCTTTTGTACTTAACTTCATCACCATCATGTGCCATACTGGTTGGCGTAGGCGATCATGTCCTTCCACAATCTTCTATCTAAAGTGCATTGTATCAGTTCTTTTGTTGACTATCTTCCATGCCATGACACCAAGCTAACCAGTATTTTCTCTCTTTGTTGTCCGCAATCTCTCTTACCTTTTATTTTGGCAGTTGTAACCAAGTATTCCAACTTTTCTCTTCTCTTGATGTGCCTGAAAAATGTTGATTGTTTCTTTCTGATGTTTTTTAGTAGCTCCCTTTTAGTGTGGAGTCCCCATTAATGCCGTTAGCTGTAGATATTAAGTTGTGTTTTGACATAATTATGCTAGGCAATATAATATAATATGGTAGTCTACCATTAACTTAACTTCATTGACTTCAAAAAACATTTGACAGCATTCATAGAGATTCTTTGTGGAATTTTCTGAAGCAATATGGCTTACCATAAAAAATCATCAAAGACATGAATGATGGATACACATATGCAGTTCATACAGAGGAAGGACTGAGTGAATGTTTTTAATTAAAAACTGGGGTTAAACAGGGATGTATTTTATTGCCCTTGTTATTTGGAATTGTTATGTACTTCATAATGAAGAAATGCTGCACTGGTAACAAAGGCATCAAATGGATACAAGGAGACCATTTGGAGGACCTCGACTTTGCTGAAGACAGTCCTCATCAGCAGTCAGATAAAAACAGTCCAGGAAAACACAAATGAACTATCATCAATAGCCAGCAAAATTGGGCTTGAGATCAATCATGAAAAGACTGAAGTCGTGAAAAGCTTAATTCCAACAGATGACAGAATATACATGGAAAACAAACCAGTGGAAGAGATCAATCACTTTATCTATCTTGGAATCATTGAATATGACATTGATCGGGAGGGGGATACAAGTAAAGAAATTAGAATCAGAATAGCTATAGCAGCAATGTCTTTCAGAAGCCTTGAAATGTTGTGGAAATCATAACTCATCAGTACAAACACAAAACTTAGACTATTCAAAAGCTTAGACTATTCAAATAAAATGTACTATCAACCCTTATGTATGCATGTGAGAGCTGGAAAACAACAAGAGACATAGAAACAAAGTTGAATGCATTCGAAAATAAATGTCTAAGGAAAATACTTGGTATAGCGAGGAATGCATTAAAAAGAAACGAGCAAATTAGAGTAATCAATCAACTACTAATATCTTTAGTAATCAAGAAAAGACGATAGTCATATGTTGGACAAGTGATGAGGAAAGATAATTACTGAATAACAAAGCAAGCCCTCAAGTTGGAAACAACAGGTAAGAGGAAAAGAGGCCGACCCACATAGACACTGAGAAGAACATTGCTGAGAGAGGCAAGAGCAGCAGGAATCTGCTCCCTCAATGAGTTAGAGTTGCTTGCACTGAACAGAGACAAATGGCGAGATTTAATAAAAGATCTTTACAAGGATTGAAAACTGCTAGAATAAAAATTTAAATAAGAAAAAGAGTTATGGTTATGGAAGGCCCTGGTATCACTGCAAATGAATTAAAATCCATAATTGCTCAACCGCCCGTGCCAGTGAAATCATCCGAATTGCTAACTCATCTCCCAAGCAAAGAAAGGTAACTGTTGTCCCCATCATAGCAGTCTCAGCACACGCCAAAAGACATAAGGCGAAACCGCACAGAAAGTGAACACAGCCAACTCTTCCTTGTCATACAATATCATCATTCATCGTAAAGAAAGGGAATATCGAAACATGATCAAACCAGATGAGACACACAGCTCACTGTGTGCACAGAGCACTTAACTCAGTAGCTCATGCAACAAGCCGGACTTGGAATATGAGGAAACTGCGACAAGGAACACTTTTCATACATAGCCTTCAATGGTTCCTGCCGCCTATCCACCATATTGACCGGAAGTTCACATCCTCCTGAAAATGATGATCATCATATTTTAAAAAATATATAGCACTTGGTGATGTTAGGACATCGTTTTTGACACCAATTCCAAACATATTATACACTGTTTGTCATCGGATTATCCCCATCGCACATCAAATAACAGGCTGTAAGATTAGTGTATGGCCGGTCTAGGGATGTATACGATGAGCCATTATGATGATGTAGCACACACAACAATGGCTGTGCCCATAGATTCCTGATTACTCTAGTGAATGCAGCCTACAGTGAACGAAACATGGTGGAAATTCCTTAAAGAGAAAAAACTTCAGTTGTCTTGACAGAACAGTCCACATTAATGTGTTGTAACATAAATAACTTGCGTCAAACAATTCCAACGACGACTATTGAACAGCACTCAATGTGTTGAATTAAACCACAGATCAACTCTAGACGGTGGAAGGTCGCATTCACAACACTTGACTTGTCAAAAAGGAACATTGCTGTGTGAACGACTCCGCTTCATCGGCACAGATTTGTTAAGTAGAACATTATTTAGACTTTAACGCAGAAAATTGCATTAGAGAGCCGAAATTAATCAGTGCCCAAATGCATTTTCTGCAGCGATCGAGAGAACATGAACTTCGTTCCACCATCTTGGAAACGGAAGAAAAAGAGTATCTGGGCCTATGCCCTGTGGGTCGGCTATGGCTCAAAAGATTGATAGATAGCTGCTCAATACCATTTGATGTTTTTTTTCTTTGTTTTCTGCAGCTATACACATGGCCCTGCATAGTATTTAATATTTGTTATATTTGATATCCGTACTTATCTAACATTTTTGATAGACGTAAGAGCATTTAAAGGAGTGGATGTTAACAATGATCATAGTTTATGCATTGGAAAGATAAAATTAAAACTGAAATGTCAATACAAAAGAATTGAAGCCTCAGAAGGTAGATAGCATCAAACTGAAAGATGAGAGCTTTACTGGAAACTTCAACCTTGAACTCAATAACCACTGTGCAGTGCTTGGTGAACTATATGAAAATATTATAGATGAAATGTGGGAATTCCACAGCACAGCTCTAATGTCATTGGCAGAACCAAGATTGGATTTAAGAAAATAGAAAGAACATGGATTTCTGACAATACCTGAAAACACATAACAAGAAAAGAATGAAGCCAAGACAGCTATAATGATTGTAAATACAGACCTTGAAAATGACCTGGCAAAATCAACATACAAAGAACCAGACAACAAAGTTAAAATCTCGATTAGAAGAGATAAGAGAACTTGTATAGATAAACCAATAAGGGCAGAGAGAGCAGCAATGACAGGAGACAGTAAAACATTTTTATAATGTACAAAAAATGCTAATGAACGCATTTACATCTAGTGAGGCACCTGTTACAAATAAATATGGGACCATATTAACATTAAGTGAAGACAAAGTCATGACGGGCTGAACATCTCAAGGATCTCCTTAATTTCCCAATACCAAGGCATTTAATAGATTTTACAGTAGACACACCAGCCTCACAGTTAGATATTAATTTAGATGACGTCACCATGAATAAAGTAGGAACAGCTGTAAGGCTCATGGCTAACAATAAGGCTGCAGGTGAAGATGATAGAATGATATAAAATCTGAGATGCTAAAAGCAATGAATAGCCTTAACTTAAAATAGGCACCCATACTGAGGAAAAGCGGTATAATTGTAAAAAAAAAAATACAACTTTAAACTCAAGGATTGCAACAACTGGAAAAGCGTGTCTTCTATCAGTTGCCTCTAATGTATTCTGTAAGATCATCATGAACAGAACCAAAGGTGCAGTAGGAACTGCTATGCACGAAGAACAAGCAGGATTTAAAAAAAGGTAGAATTTGCCTTGATCATTTTTCTACCCTACGAATTTAAGAATTATCTTAGAAGAAAAATTAGAAAAGCAGAAATGACTTCTTCTAAATTTCAAATATTTCAAAAAGGCTTATGACTGCATACATAGAGACTCATTATGGAAAACTACTGAGAAAATATGGAATCTTCTTCTTCTTCTTTTCTCTTTTCACTGATACCTAAAAGGTGTCATGGTTTATATCATTTGTCGTTCTTGAGCTGCTTGAATTGTCTGAATTAGTGATTTTCCTTTGTTGTTACATGTCTCTGTCACTGCATCTATCCATCTTCTTCTGGGTCTTCCTCTTGGTCTTTTTCCATGCATTCTTGAGAAGAACGCCCTTGATGGTGATTGGTGAGGATTCATTCTGACCAGGTGGCCAAACCATTTAAGTTGTTCTATATATTCTTGGCAGGGTTTTAAAAAAATATGGAATACCGCCTAAAATTATTAACATCATCAGAGATCTGTATAATGGTTTCTCATGTGCAATTCGCATAGAGACAAGATTAAGTATGGCAGATCTATTGTCTGGTTTAGTGGTATGTATAAGTCCTGCCAATTTTCAAGCTCCTCACATCTCTTGTCCATGTGTTTATAGCCCCCACTCTATGAATGGCTGTTGAAGTCTTCACATATAATAATTTTTTCTTTTAATGAAACTATGTCTAGTGCCTGTGGGCGGTCGCTCGAACAGTAATAGCTGAGTAAATGAAAGTCCATATTTTCTGACCTGAGATGCAGTATCTGATATTCAGCCCCATCCATTTACACTTCAAGCTGACATGCACTGATGTTATTCTTTACAAGTGTCAATATTCCTCCCATTTGTCCACCTTGTCTGTCAGATCAGTAAAACTTGCAGCCTCTAATTTTAAAAGCTTTGTCTTTGTTTAGATGTATTTCCTGCCAGCATATGCTCTCTTGCTCGTCATGTAGAATATTTTCCAACTCTATCATTTTACTGTACCCATCTCTTTTGCTGTTGATGCCTTCAGCATTCCAGTGCATTATTTTAAGTGGTCTTAGTTTTGATTGGCCAGTAGCTCTATTTTCATGTTTCCTGGCTCCACGGGGTGATTGAGAAGGACATCCTTTAATAGTGGTTAGGCCTTTACAAAGCTGAGGGTTGATCACTGCACCTGCCTGAGTGTCCATCACGGGCGAGTGCCATATAAATTTGTAGTTAGAGATATACTTCTTATTTGCGTGAATGCATAGCATCCTGATTGCTGTGGTGCACCTCTTGACAGGTTACACCCATCTTCAGCACCTTGACTTGCTAGAGGAGACTGGTTTTGCTTGAGTGTAGGATCATGCACAAAATCTCTCTTTAATGGTTTGTATGTCTCCCTAGGTCTATATCTGTCATCGTTATTAACTATGTCTTGGTATATGTTACTTAACTTCTAACCATTTATCTCTCAAGTCCACTTCTAAACTGTCATAGTCAGAAGTCAAACCCACCAAAATCAATCACATGATGCTCTTACACAAATTTCTTTCTCAGCCCTCCTGTCCAATTTTTTTTTTTAAAGGAGCCGCGATAGCTCAATGGTTAGTGAACTGGACTACAAAGGATAAGAGGTAGGGTTCGATCCCAACCGACGGCTTCCAGGTTCACCCAGCCTTTAATGGGTACCAGAGTTTTTCTGGGAAATTAAAGTGGCACGGGCGTAATACCGACCACATTACCCCAAAAATCATGTGCCGAAGGTCTGTAAAATTTATGGTCACTAACACCATATTCCCTATACGCCACTTGGCGTGACGGGGGTACTTTACTTTTTTATTCTATCTATATATTGACCTTTCGAGCCATAGCCAGCCAATAGGGCATAGACCCAGATACTCTTTCTTTTATCTAAATTTTTATTCTAGCAGTTTTCAATCCTTCTAAAGATATTTTATAAAATCTTGCCATTTGTCTCTGTTCTGTGCAAGCAACTCTATCTCATTGAGGGAGCCGATTCCTGCTGCTCTTACCTCTCTGATCATTGTCTGTCTATTATGACTGCTTAATAGTCAGCCTAAACCCTGCCAAGAATATATAGAACAACAACAACTTAAATGGTTTGGTCACCTGGTCAGAATGAATCCTCACCAATCACCATCTAGGGCGTTCTTCTCAAGAATGTATGGAAAAAGACCAAGAGGAAGACCCAGAAGAAGATGGATAGATGCAGTGACAGAGACATGTAACAACAAAGGAAAATCACTAATTCAGACAATTCGAGCAGCACAAGAACGAAAAATGATATAAACCATGACACCTTTTAGGTATCAGTGAAAAGAGAAAAGAAAAGAAGAATAATAGTCAGCCTATAAGTAATCTTACCAGTTAAGAGATGTACATATACTTTTAATTTAGTTTCTTATTTCCACATTTCACATTCCAGTATATCACAAAATACTCAACACATGTATAACATTGCAAAGAAAGAAGTCAACAATCTCCATAATTACAAGCAAAAACCAAATTAAACGTGTACACATGATACCAAAAAATAATCTCACCTCCTACTCTCACTACAATTATCTTCTCCCTCTTGGCTAACTCCTATAATTCCTCTTCTCTAACATTTCTTATTCTCCCTTTAATCTTATATTTCCACCTTGTCCCCTTTTCTCTTAGATTATTTCCTATGGTTAACAACCACTAGTCTTAATATATACTCATTTCATCTCATGATGTACTATTACTGTATAATTACTCCTTTTTGTTAGTGTTCTGATTACACACATTCATTCTAAAAAAAAAAAAATTATATATAGAATGGCTGTCCCAGAAAAATTAATCACATTTACCACTTTTTAATTCTTTCCATATCCAGTCTGTGAATCCCTGCCATCTGACCAGTTTCTCATTTTCTCTTAAGAAAGCCAAAAAAAAAATAAGATGGCTATTCTCACAAATTTCCTTCAACTATATCACATTATCTCTGAAAAATTAAACAACAGAGATGGACATTTCTTCCATCAAAAAAAAACAAAAACTTATACTTTATATGCAACTTCGGCAACATACTAATTTTCTTTTATATATTGTGATAAGTTCTCATTTCTATATCTGATATGTCTGGAAAATAAACAAAATTCTGACATTTATGTTTCTTACATTCTTTCTTTCTTCACACTGTGTACTTGGTTACAATAGGATAACAGACAAAGAAAATCACTGGAGGCTGTAGAAATATGGTTTTACAGAAGAATGTTGAGAATACAGTTCAAGACAGCTAAGAAGAGCAATCAATGAAAATGTTCTGAAAGAGACCAAAGCAAAAAGAGAGCTAATATTCAATATTAGGAAGAAACAATCATCATTTTTTGGCCATGTTATAAGGGAACAACTGTAATATATTGTTACAACTGGTGAAATTGAGGGACAAAGAAGTAAAGAGAAGCAAAGAGAAAAGATACCAGATAGCTTAAGAGAATGGCTTGGCAGAAGGTCAACAACAGGAATGATAAATAACTGTCGAGATCAAAAGTTGTGGAGAGACATGATCACCTACGCCAGCAGGCATGGTACTTGATGATGATGATGATGACTAGGTCTTTATAACCTTCTGTACTTTGTTTAGCTTCTCAAAAAAAGATGGGGAAAAAAATATTTTTAATTTAACCCTTTTTATCTCTGTATCTGTGTACTAGGACTTCTTGCCTACATACAATCTTAGTGCTTCTGACTATAAATACACCTCCCCCTGGTATATGTTAATCCATATATTCCTAGTGAATCTACTTCCCATACTTCATCACTGAGTTATTCTCTTCTCAGGCCTTCCTACAAAAAAAACTAAGTTCTCCATCCACTTAGTATAAATCATCTCAGGTATAAATCCTATCCTGTATCTACTCTACATTTTCTCTCAACTTCTAATTTCTTCGCTTCAGAGATGTAAATGTATAGTTATCAGCAATACTAAAAAAAGGGAAGAAAAAAGTGGTATGGTGACAGCTTTACGTGGTAATGGACGAAACAAAAGTCGACGTTTCGGCCAAGTAGGCCTTCATCTGGACGAACAACAAACACAAAAATTATATATAACGATATATTAACAAATCTAACTACATGGCGATAATATGCTAGATACTAAAGAGAGAAAAAATAAAAAAATGGTCACTTCCCTGTGTTCCTGAGCTGGGTCAGTCTCCAAATGGACTAAATTGATACGGCAGGAGGACCGACTATAAATCTCTCTGACCAGGGAGTCAGGTGAGAAGACGGAAAGGAAGGGTTCTAAAAATATGGGGAGGTGGGTAAAGCCAGCTCCCCATATTTTTAAGTCAGCTTCGCATCTCTACGCATCTTGGTGCATCTTGATGCCTTTACCTCTGTATAGTTATCACTTCATCTTAGTATCTTGCTTAACATATTTATTAATAGTTTACTCTTCTTTCTTTTTCTCATCTTGCTAACTGGTTAAATTTATGTTATGGCAGGCCCTGGCTCACTGCAAATGAATTAAAATCCATAATTGCTCAACCGCTCGTGCCAGTCGAATCATCCGAATTACTATCTCATCTCCCAAACAAAGAAAGGTAGTTGTAGTCCCCATCATAGCAGTCTCAGCACACGCCAAAAGACATTAGGTGAAACCGCACAGAAAGTGAATACAGCCAATTGTTCCTTATCATACGATATAATTTTTCATTGGAATATTGAAACATGATCAAAACTGATGAAACACACAGCTCACGGTGTGCACAGAGTACTTAACTCAGTAGCTCATGCAACAAGCCAGACTTGGAATATGAGGAAACTGCAACAAGGATCACTTTTCATACATAGCCTTCAATGGTTCCTGCCACCTATCCACCACATTGACCGGAAGTTCACATCCTGAAAATGATGATCGCCATATTTTTTAAAATGTATACTGCTTGATGATGTTAGGACATTATTTTTGACTCCAATTCAGAATATACAAAACACAGTTAGTCATCGGATTATCCCCATCACATATCAAACAACAGACCGCAAGATCTTCCCGCAATGTGAATTTGTGAAATTATAAACCACATATTGAAATTATAAAATCACGTGTCTACCCGGAGGCGAAGGCACACCTCACAGCACCAGAGCTGAAAGTTGTCAGCGACCCACAGCTGATGACTTGCGCCAGGATCAGTGAACCAGAACCATCCAGACCCTGCTCCACCTCTCCGTGGTGCCTCTTTTAACAGACTAACCTGTCTAGTCTGACCAAGCGAGTAGGGATCAAAGAGGGAAGACAACCTGGTTCTCAAAAATGTCATGCTGAAGTCGGAAGTGTTCGTCCTAAAAACGCAAATATCACAATTATACTGCAAGCCACAACACAATGCAGACACACCCACTTAACGTCCTTTTAAGGGCGGATGATGAAGAAGTGTACTCTTTAAGTCATCGAGCGCAGCAAGCATGTCTACCCTAGATCTCACAGTAAAAGTAAAGTACCCCCGTCACATTAGTCATTAGTCATTAGTCGAAAGATCATCCTCCTTGCACAAGGGCATACCCATAAGTGCTCCGATTTCCTTTCGAGTAAATTCACAAGTGTGTGACGGCTGATCGTGCCGGTTCGCAGTTGGTTAACCATACACCTCTGGCGTCCTGAAAAATGTTCGCTCTTAGCTGTGCCAAGCCTTACGCGACTATGCGTTAGTCTCGCCATTGCGTTTGAATCCTTGTCGTCTCGAAAGTCTGCTACTCTTCCCGCCTTGCGGATTGCGTGTAAAATGTCCGCATTGTCCATGGCGTTGCCATCTGAAATTTTAGCCTTTTCAGCAAGCTTGTCAGCTCGTTCGTTCCCTTGCACTCCAGAGTGGCCAGGTACGTAGATGAAGACGATTTCTTTTAAAGTTGACAGCTGCAGGGACTTCAACCACTCTCTTCGCCTCCACCCAGCCTCAACCTTCTTAAGCATACTCATGGAGTCACTGAGAAAACATACTCCTGCGAAAGACTGTGTTTCGAGCCATGTCATTGCCTTAGTGACTGCTAAAACCTCCACTGTCATGCTGCTCGTTGTTTGCGAAAAAGCACCACTATCCTCATGCACCATTTGCCCTTTCACCTGCGCTGTATATGCCCATGAACATCGTTTATTTCGTACAACCGAACCATCTGTGTAGATAATAATATTGCCGGACGTTACGTTTTCTTTGATTAAGGCCTGAATCTTATCCTCTACGACCTTGGGATTCATCGTTCTACATTCTTTATTCAGTGTTATGCAGACTTTGATAGTAATTGTAGAAATGACCCCCGTCACGCCAAGTGGCATATAGGGAAATATGGTGTTAGTGACCCTATATTTTACAGACCTGATTTTTGGGGTAATGTAGTCAGTATTACGCCCGTGCTGCTTTACTTTCCCAGAAAAAAATCCGGTACCCATTTAAGGCTAGGTGAACCCGGAAGCCGTCGGTTGGGATCAAACCCTACCCCTTGTCCTTTGTAGTCCAGTTCACTAACCACTGAGCTATCGCGGCTCCCGATCTCACAGTAGCCCTCTTGAATTTAGACAACATCCTTCCTGACTAACATGAAACTCCGAGAGTCACCCCGGTGCTGTAAAGTCAAGAACAAAGATCCGTCATTTCTCCTTTCAACATTAGTGTATGGCCGGTCTAGGGATAAACGATGAGCCATTATGATGACGTAGCACACACAACAATGGCTGCGCTCATAGATTCCTGATTACTCTAGTCAATGTAGCCTACAACGGATGAAACACGGTGCAAATTCCCTAAAGTGAAAACTTTGGTTGACTTAACGGAGCAGTCCTCCTCATTAATGAGTTGTAACATGTAAATAACTTGGGTCAAACAATTCCAACGATGGTCATTGAACAACACTCAGTGTGCTGACGTAAACCGCAGATCAACTCTAGACTGTGGAAGGTCGCATCACTTGACTTATCAAAAAGGAATATTGCCATATATACGGCTCCACTTCATCGGCGCAGATTTGTTAAGTAGAACATCATTTTCACTTTAACGCAGAAAATTGCATTGGAGAGCCAAAATTAATCAGTCACCAAATGCAATTTCTGCAGCGATCGAGGAAACTCAGAACATGAACTTCGTTCCAAAATTTATATTATTTCAGTCATCTAATTACTTACTTCCTCTAATCATCATGTCTAGTTATTGTTTTATCATTTCTTCTTCTATAACACTGTCTTGCAGTATGGCCCTGTCTACCGCATGTCCAACATACTCTTGTGTCCTTAATATAATTAATGTTTTTTCTGGGTCATCTAATGGCTACCCCAACAACACCTCATGATGTAATTCCATAGGTGTATGCTCTATTTCCTTGTCCACTCTCCTCTCCTATCTCTATCACAACTTCCTCGTTGAGCATTCCCACTATCACTGCTTATTAACCTGTTCTGTATATTCTTCTCCGCTATCGCAATATCTATAGCTTGGTTGAGAGTTATTGGGTTCCTTCAAAACAAATCCTTCTTTAAATCTACATCTGTAGTCCATCTTATAAATGACAATATCTGCATTTGTATGATTTCGTCCCCATATTCTGTTTCTTAAATGCTAATTCTGTTAAACCTAACAATCTATCTACATGCTGTCATACTGACTCAGTCTGGTTTCAATTTATAAATATACTCTTTCCCTTCTTGGGAGTATCCAGACTGTAGCCCCTGTTTGCCCATCCAACTGCCCATTCCTCTTGAGGAAATTGTTCAATTCTTGACACTTCTTCTGAGCTGGACTGAAATGCTATGTCCCTAATTTCAGATATTAGCTAAATATGAATATTCTCTCGATCTCTCTAATCCATTGTTTGAACTTTTTATGATTGATGAACCCTTTTAAATTTTATAAGTACTCACTCCTTGTCTATTGACCGACTGATTTAGCTGGCCATATTCTTCCACTAAGTTGTTTTGTAATTAATGCAGTTGACTCCAATATACTTTCCATTTTGAAGAAAAAATTAACTATTTACTTCAATGTACCCACGCAAAAAATGTCACAGTGATAATATTCAGTTATTTCAATGTAATTTTTCCTACAAAAAATATTGTTTATACATTTTCAAAAATAATACATACAAAATAAAAATTTTAGTATCTGTCTTGGCCAGAAAGAAATACAAAGGTAATATTAATCTATTGCTGTGGATAGATTCAATTTTTTCAAATACATCATCATCATCAAGTGCCATGCCAGTTGGTATTGGCTATCATGTCCTACAACAATCTTCTAATCTAGCGTGCATCGTATCAGTTCTGTTGTTGACTGTTTTCCATGCCATGATACCAAGCTATCCAGTATTTTCTCTCTTTGTCATCCGCGATCTATCTTTCCCTGTATTTTACCAGTTAGCTGTAGATATTAAGTTGTATTTGGACAGAATTTTACTTAGCAGTATAAGAAGGTAGTTTGCCATTCCTTTCCTTCTTGCCAATGACTACTAGTTGGAGATCACAGCCATTGTCTCTACAAATGAGATCCTTTGCCTGCCATCATGGAGTTGGGACCATAACCGGCACTACTTATTGGCTGCTCTCACAACACCATCCACCACCTGCTCCAATGGCTTCACCTAACCCTTTTTTTTTGGGGGGGGGGAGGGGGGCTGAACAGGAGCTCCACCTTACCCAAGTGTGTCCCACAGACTAGCGTCTTACTCCTCCTTTGGTAGGGCAGAACTCTACCCCACTTACCGTTTTTCATATACAAATTTCACAATATTATACTTAACATGTCTAAGATCAAAGGAAGGAGAACTGTTGATTGATCAAGAAAACATAAAAGAACGATGGACAGAATACATTAAAGATTTTTATAATGATGAACGAACGGAAGTAAATATTAAGGATAATGGAGAAGGACCAGAAATATTCAGAGAAGAAGTGGAAGATGCCTTGCGCAATATGGAAGCAGGCAAAGCTCCTGGACCAGATAATATAACTAAAGAAGAGATTGAAGCCATGGGTGATTTTGGAATAGAAATAATAACAAAAATGTTGAATGATATCTACAACAGTGGATATATACCAGACGACATGCTCAAATCAATATTCATAGCCTTACCAAAGAAATTGGGTGCGATTGAATGCGATGATCATCGCACAATAAGCCTTATGAGTCATATGAATAAGATATTACTAAGAATCATCGTGTGAAACAAAATCAGTCCAGAAATTAGCGATGAACAGTGTGGTTTTGTTAGAGATAAAGGAACAAGCAATGCCATTTATATCATAAGATCTTTAGTAGAAAGAGCCATAGAGATGAAAACAGATCTATACCTATGTTTCATAGATTACATCAAGGCATTTGATAAAGTAAAGCACCAAGAAATAATCAACATTTTAGAAAGCATAAACGTAGACAGCAAAGATCTAAGAATAATAAATAACATGTACTGCCAACAAACAGCGGCCATAAGAACTGGAAACCAATTGGAAATGTTTCAACAAATAAAACAGGGTGTTAGACAGGGTTGTGTGCTGTCACCAGATTTGTTTAATATTTATAATGAGATTATTTTAAGATCCATAAGGGACATGCCTGAAATAACAATTGGAGGTCATAATATAAATAATGCATATATAAATATATAATAAACATACGCAATGACATATACCGCACAGGATACATACCAAATGAGCTAAAAACATAAACTTTTATAGCATTGCCTAAAAAGAATGGTGCAGTTGAATGCAGCGATTTTAGAACAATAAGCCTAATGAGCCAGGTAACCAAAATTTTACTAAAAGTTATACAAGGAAGGATTCAGAATAAAATTAATAATGAACTAGATGAGCAGCATTTCGGATTCAAGAAAAACGGTGGGACAAAAGAAGCCATATTCAGCATGAGGACATTGATTGAAAAGTACATAAAAGTAAACTAACCAATATATGCCTGATTCATAGACTACACCAAAGCATTTGATAGAATACACCATGAGCAACTTATAGACTGCCTAAAAGATATAAATCTGGATGACACAGACATACGACTGATATGTAATTTGTATTGGGAGCAAACAGCAATAATAAAATATAACAAGGAGAACTCTACACCCATTGATATAAAAATAGGAGTAAGACAAGGATGCATCCTTATCACCAAGCTTGTTCAATTTATACACTGAGCAAATCTTTAAAAACATCAATGAGATGCCAGGCCTTAATATTAATGGGAAGATAATCAATAACCGAAGATATGCTGATGATACTGTTCTACTAGCAGAAAATCCTAAAGATCTACAACAATTACTTAATGTAATAAACATGACAAGCAGAAAATATGGACTAGATATGAATATCAAAAAGACTAAAACTATGATCATAAACAAAGAAAATTCTCAAGACATACAATTAAATATCACAGTTGAGGGAATACATCTGGAGACAGTCATGAGCTACAACTACCTGGGACATACTATAACCAATGATGGAAAATGCAAAACTGAAATAAACAAAAGAATAGATATGGCAAAAAGTAATTTTAATGCCATGAAAAATATACTAACAACAAAACAAATATCAGCAGGGCTGAAACTAAGAATAGCAAAATGTTACGTCTTATCAATATTCCTGTATGGTGCAGAAACATGGACATTAGACAAGAAAACAGAACAGAAAATTGAAGCCTTTGAAATGCGGATTTATAGAAGAATAGGTAGAATTGGATGGAAACAAAAGATAACAAACGATGAAGTTTTAAAACAGCTGAAAATAAAAGAGAAATACTAAATACAATCAAGACAAGACAAATGAGATTTTTGGGGCATGTTAAAAGACACAACAGCCTACTAAAAGTAATATTGGAAGGAAAAATACAAGGTAAAAGAGGCAGAGGCAGACCAAGACTAACATGGACAAGTAACACCAAAAGATGGACAAGTCAATCTATGTCAGCCTGCACCATCAAAGCAAGAAACAGAGTAGAATGGCGATCCATGGTAGCCAACCTTCATTGCGGAGAAGGCACACGATGATGATGATGAATATAAATAATCTAAGGTATGCTGATGATACAGTCTTAATCGCTAAGAGTGAAAATGAGTTACAAGAAATGTTGGACATTATAGTGAAAGAAAGCAAAAATAAAGGACTCAGCCTTAATAGCAAAAAGGCAAGGGTTATTGTTAACAACAAAGAAAAAGACATCACCTCAGTGCAAAATAAAGACAAGTAGAACAATATTAAAACAGGTAAATGAATTTAAATATTTGGGAACTTTGTTAACCTCATACGGAAGATGTACAAAAGAGGTGAGACGCAGAGTGGCTCAGGCAAAAGCAGCTTTCCAAAAAATGAGGAAGATACTATGCAATCCATTTTTGACAATAGAAACAAGAAAAAGAGTTCTTAAATGTTATGTAGAGCCAGTCTTAACATATGGAAGCGAACCATGGACAATAGGACAACAGACAAGAAAATTAATGGAGTCTGTAGTAATGTAGTTTTACAGAAGAATGTTGAGAGTACCATGGACAGCTAAGAAGAGTAATGAAAACGTTCTGAAAGAGGTCAAAGCAAAAAGAGAGCTAATTTCCAATATTAGGAAGAGACAATCATCATTTTTTGCCATGTAATGAGAAGAGAACAACTGGAATATATTGTAACAACTGGAAAAATTGAGGGACGAAGAGATAGAGGGAAGCAAAGATAAAAAATAACAGACAGCTTAAGAGAATGGCTTGGCAGAAAGTCAACAACAGAAATGATAAATAGCTGCCGAGATCGAAAATTGTGGAGAGACATGATCACCTACGTCAGTAGGCACGGTACTTGATGATGATGATACTTAACAATTATAATTAACTTGTAGTAGTAGTCGTAGTAGCCTCTGTCAGACAAGTTGACTATGAATTATTCAGCACCCCTAGAAATGTTATTTTTTCTTTTCCTTCACTGTATATTCTCTTTTTTTATTAATCTTTCTGCTTCTTGTTTGAGTTGGTTAGAGTGTGTTTCCAAGAATTGTGGTCTACAGCTATTTCTTCCCAGGCTGCAAGGTTTATGTTCAGAGTCTTCGTATCACATTTACACATGTCTACAAATCAACCCTCTAGTTCTTTTGCCATCTACTAGTTGTCCATAGAGTATATCTTTTGGTTTACGGCCATTTTTCTAACGGTGTATGTGGCCAAGCCAGCATAACCTACGTTGTTCGAGCAGCATGTAGATGTTCGGGAGGTCTGTGTGAGTCATAACCTCATGTTTGTCACTTTATCCTTCCAGGTGTTACCAAGAATATGGTGCAGACATCGTAATGGAATGTATTTAGCCTTCTCTCTTGCTTTGCATAAGTTATCCAAGATTCATAGCCATACAGGAGGAAACTAATGATGCAGGAATTGTAAACTGCGGCCTCTATTTTAATTGTTAGTTTGCTGTTTTGCCAAACACACCTAGAAAGAAGGGCGAAAGTGGTAACAGCTTTATCAATGCGGGTGTAAATTTCTGTATCTAAAGATAGTTTGTCATTGATGATGGACGCCACGTAGCTATACTGCTGCACAACATTGAGTTTGTTAAGCTTGAGTGTCCTCTCCAGGGTGCGAACTTGTGCAGAAAAAGAAAGAGACAAGTTGTTGCCCATGCAACATGTTTCTTCTCTCCATGCAGCCTAGTTATCCAAAGGTCAAGCAGAGCAAGAACAGTTTGGTGTCAACTGCATTTCAGGAGTTGCCAGAGCAATGTTGAAGTCATCACTGAACTGCCTTAGGGACTCCATCTCCAGATTTTTTCTCAGGATTTACTCCCGAAGTCTATTCCATAAACAGGTACCCGCTAGACAGCAGGGGTTTATAATCAGAGTTGACCTTCTTTTAGATGCATTGTGATTTTTAGGCTAACAGGTTGCATCTATCCTGGGAGGAGGTTAGGACACTCTTGACTCACCAGTCAAAATGTCATTGGGCTTATGGGGCATTTTATAGAATAGCTATCCCGCACATTTAATTCACCCCACCCTCTGTTAACTAATTACATTCTAGTTATTATCTAGCTTCTGAAGAAGAAAACAAAGCTTTTTAAATTGTTCTCTGATGCACACATATGACTATATATTAAAGTCAGCGTAATAAATATCTTCATACAATGTTTACACATATATATTTATGCTTTCTACATTGTTGTTGGTAATAAGCAACCACTCAACTCTGGAACTGTTTGTTTTCCAACCCTAGGTACACGGTTAACTAATGAGTCAGAATGTTGAATTGACCACTGGTTGACCTTGTTTATCTTAAGCTCATTCTGTTCTTTAATGGACTTTCTTATATTTGCTGATTATGACAGACATGAAAAGGTTACTCTTTCTCCAGCACCTCATGTGACATTGGTCAACTACACATCCTTGACACTATCGTTTGACTTGATGTGGAAAAAGTCATCGCCCTGGCTATTGTGTTGATGTGAACTAATCAGCCATTCTTGCCCAGTCAAGTGAACTTTGCTTATTGTCTCTGCCGACATGTCAACAACTTATAGATATTTACTATATTTACTAATTCTCATTAGTCAATTCGAGGCAATTATTCTTTTCTGTGCGTTGCTCATCTCTGACGATAAAGTCCTTTGCGACAACGCCTTATGGCTCTCGGGTTTCAGCACCTTATAAACCAGGATAATGTCCTTTGCGACAACCCCTTATGGCTCTCAGGTTTCAGCACCTTATAAACCAGGGTATCATATCACCCAGGGTTATGAACTGAAAGGGCATATATATTTTCTTTATGACGATAATGAGTGGGGAAAATATGTTGAAATAATGCATGTGTGTGTGTGTATATATATATATATATATATATAATATATATATATATATATGAGGTGCGTGTGGCTAAAACCACTGTTCCACTGGCTGAAAAGCTGACGTATGGTGTTCGAAGCTCGCGGTAAACAGAAAGGATTTTTTCTATCTGGGGTGAAATAAAAATCCTGAGTCGCACATGTCGTGGCGACTGCTTGACAAAGCGGCCTTTATCCCTCTGGTTCTATCATTGCCCCCCTACATACACCAGCAATGGTAATATGTGTCGTAAAGATATTTAAAAAAAAAAAATATATATATATATATACACACACCATGTATATATATATATACATATACAGGGTGTTTGTAAAGTCTCACTACACTTTGTATATAGAACACATTTGTAAAAAAAATAAGTAAATGATGTCATCATGACATAATCAAAAAATGTGCTGCACAGCACAAAATCTGTCATGAAGCAAAATCCAGTGGATGGCTGTTGTCTGCTGGAGTAATTCTTTGCACTCAAAATAGAGTGATGTTATGAACAGAAGAAAGAATTTTTTGGTTGAACAAGTGTTTCGTAATGGCAGTCGACACACATGGATGGTTGTTCAAAGATTTATAGCAAGATTTCCTGATAAACAACCTCCTCACCGCATTACGGTCAGAAATTTGTTAAATAAGTTTCGTGCTACGGGAAATGTGGAAGATGCTCTGTGATCTGGTAGGCCAGCTGTGCCTGATGAAAAATGTCTAGGTATCCAAGACATAATCTTGAAAAGTCCAAGCAAGTCCTTAAGGAAAATGTCGCAACAAATTAATTCTTGAACACCGGTTAAATTTTTAGCTATACAGGATTTCTGTTGTGTCTGAGTTAAAAGAGAGTGACTATCAATCCAGGGTCAACTACTGTATGTGGTTTCAAGCATTCTTAGCTAAGAAGACGAATCAATTCTTTATGTAACATTCTTCTTGGATAAGGCATGGTTTCATCTATCTGAATGCATTAATAGCCAAAATAATGTTTGGAACAGTTTTAATCCCAATGCATTTCATGAAGTGCCTCTAAACAATGCAAAAATTGGGGTATGGTGTGCTGTCAGTAGAAAACATTTAATTGGACCAATTTTCTTCAACAACACTATTAATATCGATTGGTATCATACTGACATACTGGAACCTTTTTTAGAACAGCTGAATGAACATGAAATTGAGGAGGCGTGGTTCCAACTGCACACACAGCTAGAGCATCACTGCATTTTTTTGGAAGAAATTTTCGCAAATCGCATAATATGTGGAATTTGGCCTGCTCATTCTCCAGATCTAACTCCATTAGATTATTATCTGTGGGGTTTCTTGAAAGGAAATGTTTTAAAAAATAATGTACGCACAATTGAGGACCTGAAAGAATCAATCAGAATTACCATTCAAGAAATAACAAGAGACACGTTACAGAAGGTATTTGACAATATAAAGAGACGTGTGCAGCCATGTCTTGAAGCCCGTGGTGGGCATTTCCAACACCTTTTACAATGAATATTCTATTGGTACTTTCCAGATTCGCCTGTGCGCTGCCGGGGCTCGAAAGGGGAGTAAAGAATAGTGGTGCTGTACCCTACCAGGCATGTTCGTAAGAGGCGAGAAAGGAGGGTAAAAAAAACTTCACAAACATGGACAAGTCAAAGAGAGGGAAATGTAAATCCGTCATCCAGGAAAGAGAAGGGCTCTCTGTCTAAGAGACATATGACGCAAGCCAGAGAAAGCCGTAAGGAGTGCGGGTTGCCGACTCACCCTTTGTCTACCAGGAAATCCTCCAGAATTGGCACCTGGAATGTTCATGCTCTATACGAACAAGGAAAAGCTGCACAGGTAGCAGCAGAAATGACAAACTACAAGATAGATATTCTGGAAATGTGTGAAACAAGATGGCTAGGAACGGGTAAAATAAAACTAAATACAGGAGAGATGATTTTATCATTACGACACCAGGAACCTGGAGCACAACATATTGAAGGGGTAGCTATAATGCTATCAAGGAATGCACAGAAGACACTAATAGAATGGGAAGCAGTAGGACTGAGACTAATGAGAGCAACATTTAAAACAACCAAAAACAAAATAAAATTACACATTATCCAATGCTATGCACCAACCAACGATAAAGATGATTTAGTTAAAGATGATTTCTATAAACAGCTACAATGTCAGATGGATGCAAGACGAGCCAAGGATATTATAATCTTGATGGGAGACCTAAATGCTAAAGTAGGATCAGACAACAGAGGCTTCGAAGAGATTATGGGAAAACATAGACTCGGAGATATAAACGAGAATGGAGAGATACTTGTGAATTTCTGCGCCCTTAATCAAATGAGCCTAGGAGGAACAATATTCCAACATAAAAGAATACACAAAGCTACATGGGTGTCACCAGATCATAGAACGGAAAATCAAATTGATCACATATGTATTAATAATAAGTTTAAGTCATCCTTACAGGATGTAAAAGTATATAGAGGGGCAGATGTAGCTTCGGATCATCATCTTCTGATAGCCAAACTTAAAATTAAACTGAAAAGGTATACTGCAACGAATAAGGATAGAAAGTATTTCAATATAGGGTTTCTTAAAGAACAAGGAATTAAAGATAAATCGCAGTCACAATATCAAACAAATACCAAGTCCTCCAACAACTAGAAAATACAATACATATAGAAGATCATTGGAAACAGGTAAAAGATATATGTAAAGAGATGTGCGAAGAAACACTAGGGAAAAGAGAATGCTATAATAAGGCATGGATGACAGCAGAGACCCTGGACAAAATTAAAGCAAGAAAGAACAAGAAAGCAGACATAAATAAAAGCAAAACAAGAAGTAATAAAGCCAAGACACAGGAAGCTTACACAGAGGTGAACAAAGAAGTGAGAAGATGCATTAAAAGGGATAAGAGGAAATATATAGATGAACTATAAAGAGGCAGAAGAAGCAGCAAATAAGGGGAATATGAAAGAACTGTACAACAGCACGAAGAAATTAAGTGGAAAATACAAACAGATCAATGCCTTTATTAAAGATAAGAAAGGAAATCTGCTTAGTAATATAAGGGAACAAATGGAGAGATGGAAAGAGCACTTTGAAGAACTTTTGAATATACCCAGCTTAAATAATCCTCCAGATATACTACCAGCAGAAGAAGAGTTACACGTTAACTGTGGAAAACCAAGCAAAGAAGAAATAATGAAAGCCATCAAACTATTAAAAAATGGTAAAGCCACAGGACCAGATGAAATTCCTTTGGAAGCCATCAAAGCAGATATTAACACCTCTACCAAGATGCTACATAATCTATTAGATACAATTTGGGAGAGGGAAGAAATACCTAAAGACTGGAAAGAAGGTTATATGATCAAACTACCAAAGAAAGGAAATTTACAGGATTGTACACAAAATTATAGGGGAATTATGCTACTATCAGTACCAGGAAAAATATTAAGCAGAACCATTCTGGAGAGACTAAAAGAGGCCATAGAGAAACATTTTAGAGATGAACAAGCAGGTTTTAGGAAGAACAGATCATGTGCTGATCAAATAACTACTCTACGTATAATAGTTGAACAAAGTTTATAACTAAAATCCCCACTTTATATTGGATTCATAGATTATGAAAAGGCATTTGATAGTTTAGACAGAAGAATGCTTTGAAAGTTGCTGAGTCATTACGGAATCCTCATAAAGTTTATTAACCTGATAAAAACAATGTATGAAGGAACGAAATGTAGTGTGGTGCATGAAGGACAGCTTACAGAAGCATTTGAAATAAGAACAGGAGTAAGGTGTAAAAAAATGTAAACACAAAATCCTTCAACCCTTCACAGCCCTCCCAAGGCCGGGTACTCGTCTTATGCCGCCACTGTTGTCGATACGCTGCCCTCACATGGCCCTGTCGGACACACTGACTCTGACATGGCCTCTGGATCGTTGCTTTGCTTTTATCTCTGTGACACTGCGATAATGATGATGATGTTGATTAACGAAAGGACATTGACCTATCAGATTACTTGAGTTGCGTGATTGAACTTGATTCAGAACTGATTAACTGTCCTGAGATTCACCATAACAGCAACATTGATGCTGTCATAAAGATCGTGCGCTGAGCTTAGCCACGACAGTGCTGCCCGGCACACACCACAGGTCCTGACTGACAGATGGCTTGACAGACAGGTTGATGATTACCAGTAGGCTACCAGCCTCCTGGATATGAGTACAGCCTTTTCTATCAGACTGCTGTTGCCTTGATTCTTAAATTACTTCGCGTTGTGCTTTCCTGATTAGTGGTGACCCCACCATTCGTTCATCACTAGGGATCCATACAGCTGGCATTCCGCAAATCATGACCAACACCAATGAATGATAACATATAACAATTTAATACACACACACAAGGACCATTCCTGTACACCGTCAGTACTACAAAACAGTCTCTTAAGAGCCTCTCATGCAGTGCTCTGCCAACACGACATTACTCATTTAATCCACATTACTACACATGAAGCCCAGCTCTACTAGCTCTGCTAAGATTCATTAAGACTTCCTCGAAGTCTTATCATAGAGCGATCATATCAGATCTACTACAGTCTCTTTAATAGTTGGATGTTCATACAGGATCTACACGTCTCTTTAAAATAGTTGCAGCTCTAATAGCTCTGCAAAGATTCATTCAAGACTTACTCGAAGTCTTCTCATGGATGATCACACCGGATCTACTACCGTCTCTTTGAACTAGTTGGAGCTCTCATAGCTCTGCGAAGGTTCATTCAAGACTTACTCGAAGTCTTTTCATAGGATGATCCCACAGGATCTAACCACGTCTTTTTGAAATAGTTGGAGCTATCATAGCTCTGCACAGGTTCAGTCAAGACTTACTTGAAGTCTTTTCATAGGACGATCCCTCAGGATCTAACAAGGTCTCTATTAAACAGTTGGAGCTCTCACAGCTCAGCAATTGTTCATTCAAGACTTACTCAAAGTCTTTTCGTAGGACGATCCCTCAGGATCTAACAAGGTCTCTATTAAACAGTTGGAGCTCTCACAGCTCAGCAATTGTTCATTCAAGACTTACTCGAAATCTTTTCGTAGGACGATCCCTCAGGATCTAACAAGGTCTCTATTAAACAGTTGGAGCTCTCACAGCTCAGCAATTGTTCATTTAAGACTTACTCGAAGTCTTTTCGTAGGACGATCCCTCAGGATCTAATAAGGTCTCTATTAAACAGTTGGAGCTCTAACAGCTCAGCAATTGTTCATTCAAAACTTACTCGAAGTCTTTTCATAGTATGATCCCAGAGGATCTAACCACGTCTCTTTGAAATAGTTGGAGCTATCATAGCTCTGCACAGGTTCAGTCAAGACTTACTCAAAGTCTTTTCATAGGATGATCCCTCAGGATCTAACAAGATCTCTATTAAACAGTTGGAGCTCTAAGAGCTCAGCAATTGTTCATTCAAGACTTACTCAAAGTCTTTTCGTAGGTGACCACACCGGATCTAACAACGTCTCTTTGAAATAGTTGTAACATTAACTTCTATATGCTACTGCTGCCTAGCTTTATTATGACTAGCTCACTCTAGTATCACAATAACAACCGCTAAAATCACATCTCCTGGAATTCCTAACACAGACCAGTTTACAGGTCTTGCCCTAACTCATTAAAATAAACCAACTATCCTACTTCTTTTTGACTACTCTTCCGAGTTTACGGTACCGAACTGTCTCACACTACAGACGTCCGCATAGACTCACTGCCAGTTTGCAACTCACTACTTCTTCCCTCGACGCCACTCTCTCAACTTAATCCTTTGTTCACCTACCTCTGGATTCTCCCCACCCCCCCCCCACCACCACCCCCACCCCCCGTGATTCTTGCTTATTCACTACTTTCTTGAGCACCTATCAGCCCTCCTTCCTAATTATCCCCCCTTTGTTTACATCTAACCCTTCTCTCACTAACTTACCTATTGCTGCTATGTCTTGTTTCAAACTTACTATTGTTATAGTCTGTTTTAACCCATACCCCCGCTCTACACTGTTTCAAAGGCAGGGATGCCTTCTGTCTCCCTTTCTCTTTCTACTGGCCATAGATTGGATTATGAAAATAACTTAAAACAACAGAAATGGAATCCAGTGGTCACTGACCAAACAACTTGATGATTTAGACTTTGCTGAAGACTCTCCTATCACACAGCCATCAACAGATGCAGGATAAAATGAGCATATTTGATGAGAGATCACAACATCTAGGACTGAAGATTAATAGAGATAAGACCAACATTATGATAATTAATACAGTTGGCAATAACCAAATAAAACTAGGAGAAATACCTCTATTAGATGTACAATCTTACATATATCTGAGCAGTAATATAGATAAAGAGGGAGGAACAGAAAATGATACCAAAATAAGGATATCAAAAGCAAGAGGAGCTTTTATTGCACTGGGAAACATATGGAAATCCAAAGAAATTAGGTTAAATACAAAAATAAAAATTTTCAAATGACATGTTAAGGTGGTCCTATTATATGGCTGTGAAGCATGGAGAACAACAAAATTGACAATCACGAAGATACAGACTTTCATTAATGGATGCTTACGCAGAATAAAGGGATGGAAATGGCAGGACAAAATTACTAACATAGAATTATGGAAATGTACCAGTCAAACACCAGTGAAATAAAGAGATACAGCGAAGACGATGGTGCTGGATAGGACACACACTACGGAAGCCAACTGAGAGTATTACACAACAAGCCCTTTTTTGGGATCCCCAGGGGAAAAGACCAAGAGGAAGACCAAGGAATTCTTGGAGAAAACAGATAGAAGCAGAGATGAAGATGATGGGGAAGACATGGAATGATCTTAAAAGAATGGCAAAAGACAGAACGACTTGGAAAGTGTTTGTTGAAGACCTATGCTCCACTGGGAGCTAAAAAGATAGAAGAAGAAGACTCCAGATTGCTCAAAACAGCATTAGACTATAGCAGTAACTATTGTAACTAATTTAATGACTTTTTAAGCACATTTTTTTATGAAGTCATTTACTTATTTTTTTCAAATGTGTTCTGTCTACAAAGTGTAGTGAGACTTTATGAACACCCTGTGTGTATAAATACATGATGAACATTGTGTACCTCATAATGAGGCATGGTGTTATTATTCTGTTTGTGGTGATATCAGGGTGGATCTAATCAGACAGTAAAATCTCTCCTTTACCTCTATTTTAGACATTACTACAGAACTGAATAGCAGTTGTGGACATCAACAACCAAGGACAACTCCATTAAGAGATTTTCTAGTCTGGCACAACTAGCCAAGACACTATTAGTTTTAACAGCATAAAATATTGTAGGCTCACAATTACAAGGACCTGCAGTCACAATTCATAGCATTCTCTTACGCTCCAGAGTGAAATATATCAATCTACAACTGCTTCTCGGTTACATCTAACACTGGAGTTGCATTTCCAGTCCGGCCCAAGATGGTGGTGTCTTTTCGCTGGTTCGTTGGAAAGGAAGTGTAATTTAATTGATGTGTGCTTCTGAATGAAGAAAATAAAAAGCTCACGATGTATCCACGTGCCGAAGAGCTGTTTGACTGGGGTTGCTAGTCTATAAAAAACAGAACAATTTCAATTATTCAATGTTATGCGCCTACTAACGAAGCTGATGATGAAGTTAAGGATGATTTTTATAACCAACTGCAACAACTTATAAACAAAATACCAAAACACGATCTTTTAATTGTAATGGGAGACTTCAACGCCAAAGTAGGACAAGATAACGCAGGAGTGGAACATGTGATGGGGAGAGAAGGCTGTAATACAACAAGTCAGAATGGAGAAAGATTAATAGAATTATGTTTAATAGAAAATTTAGTTATAGGTGGGACATTATTTCCACATAAAAATATCCACAAAACAACATGGATATCTCCTGATGATAGAACATCAAATCAAATTGACCACCTATGTATTAAACAACAATTCAGATCATCATTAATAGATGTAAGAGCATACAGAGGTGCTGATGTTAATAGTGACCACAACCTGTGCATTGGGAAAATAAGATTAAAATTTAGAAACCAACAGAAGAGGTCAATTACACATAAAATTGATAGTCATAAACTGAAAGATGAAGCAATAAAGGAAAAGTTTAACATAGAGCTAAGTAATTGTTATTCAGCACTTGGTGAAATAGACTTAGATATCAATGAAATGTGGGACTCACAGAGCAAAATACTAATGACAGCAGCAGAAGCAAGTGCTGGACTGAAGAAAATGGAAAAACGAGCTTGGATCTCAGACACCACATGGAAATACATCAAAGAAAGAAGAGAAGCGAAGAGAGCCATGACTAATGTAAAGACAGATCTTGGAAAGGTCCTGGCAAAAGCAACATACAAAGAATTAGACAACAAAGTGAAAAGTTCGGCAAGAAGAGATACAAGAGCTTATATAGACAACTTGGCAGAGAAAGCAGAGACAGCTGCAATTACAGGAGACAGCAGAACTCTTTATACTGTACAAAAGATGCTGACAAACACCTATACATCCAGTGGAACACCAATTCTAGACAAATCTGGATTAATGCTAACAACAAGCGCAGACATAAAAGCCCGTTGGGCGGAACACTTCAAAGAAATTCTTAACCGTCCACTACCTCACAGTTTAATAGATTTTGAAGCTGAAACACCAGCAGCAGAATTAGATGTAAATTTAGATGACTTCACCTTGAGTGAAATAGAAACCACCTTAAAGCTAATGACCAATAACAAGGCTGCTGGAGAGGATAAGTTAACAGCTGAGATCCTCAAGGCAATTGATAGCCATAATTTAATACATCTCCAAAAAATGTTCAACATCATTTGGAAAACAGAGAAGACGCCTCATAAATGGAAAAAAGGAATCATTGTTAAGATCCCAAAAAAGGGCAATCTTAGAGATTGTAACAATTGGAGAGGCGTGACACTTTTGTCAGTTGCCTCAAAATTATTCTGTAAAATCATCCTAAATAGAATAAAGGATTCAATAGATACAGTAATGCGTGAAGAACAGGCTGGGTTTAGAAAAGGGAGAAGCTGTCTTGACCACATTTTCACTCTACGACTTATATTGGAGGAACACATTGAAAAGCAAAAACCTTTTGTACTTAACTTCATCGACTTCAAAAAAGCATTTGATAGTATTCATAGAGATTCTTTGTGGAAAATTCTGAAGCAATATGGCTTACCATCAAAAATCATAAATATTATCAAAGACATGTATGATGGTTACACATGTGCAGTTCGAACAGAGGAAGGACTGAGCGAATGTTTCCCAATAGAAACTGGGGTTAAACAAGGATGTATTTTATCGCCCTTGTTATTTGGAATTGTTATGGACTTCATAATGAAGAAATGCTGCACTGGTAATAAAGGCATCGAATGGATACAAGGAGACCATTTGGAGGACCTGGACTTTGCTGATGACATAGTTCTCATCAGCAATCAGATAAAAACGATGCAGGAAAACACAAATGAACTATCATCAATAGCCAGCAAAATTGGGCTTGAGGTCAATCATGAAAAGACTAAAGTCATGAAAAGTTTAATTCCAACAAGTGACAAAATATACATGGAAAACAAACCAGTAGAAGAGATCGATCACTTCATCTATCTTGGAAGTCACATTGATCGAGAAGGGGATACGAGCAAAGAAATTAGAATCAGACTGGCTAAAGCAGCAATGTCTTTCAGAAGCCTTGAAAAGTTGTGGAAATCAAAACTCATTAGCACAAACACAAAACTTAGGCTATTCAAATCAAATGTACTATCAACCCTTACGTATGCGTGTGAAAGCTGGAAAACAACAAGAGATATAGAAACAAAGTTGAACGCATTCGAAAATAAATGTCTAAGGAAAATACTTGGTATAGAATGGAACGAATTCAAAACAAACGAGGAAATTAGAGAAATCGCCAATCAACCACTAATATCTTCAGTAATAAAGAAAAGACGATGGTCATACGTTGGACATGTGATGAGAAGAGATAATAATCGAATAGCAAAGCAAGCCCTCATATGGGAAACAACAGGTAAAAGAAAAAGAGGAAGACCCAGGGAGACACTGAGAAGAACATTGATGAGAGAGGCAAGAGCAGCAGGAATCGGCTCCCTCAATGAGATAGAACTGCTTGCACAGAACAGAGACAGATGGCGAGATTTGATAAAATATCTTTAAAAGAAAACTGCTAGAACAAAAATTCATATAGGAGAAGGTGTATCTTGGTCTACGCCCTATGGGCCGGTTACGGCTCGAAAGGTCAATAGATAGATAGATAGCTAGTCTATAACATGGAAATGGGTTCTGGAGCGTGCGACTGAGTGAGTGCATGTGAGTCTAGACCATCCACAGCATTGACTTTCAGCAACAAAATCAACAATGATGACAAGAAGTATTCACATGAAGCCTAACAACATCGAAGAAGGAAAACAAGAAACATTCCAGAATGTGCACGAAATGGTCGAAGTGCCAGAGGCTCGGCCTAAAGTATGTGCAGGTTACATGCTGAAACTGCATCCATAAATCAACATAAACCAATTCTTGATAAGCTACTGTGCCGTGCCAATATAATGATTTTGCAAGAAATACTTCTTGGTGATAGGACAGTTAGTGCCCCTGGATTCCACTGTTTTTAAAATAGATGACACTTTGGACAGGCCATCCTTGTGTGAAACAACATGGTGGCAGCTGAGGTTGATATGTCTGTGTGACTGTGTGGGACAGTGAAGAATTGCAGCTACATGCAGTTAGGGTGCAGACCCCAGTTCCTTTCATGGTTGTAAAAGAGTATGCCTGTAATGGGAAGGTGTACACACAATGGCAGAATAAAAAATGATGCACTTTAAACTATGTGCTAACTATATTGCTAAGGATGCCATGTTGGATGATTTCTGCAAAAAAGTGTGCTCAGAAAAATCTATAGCTACATTCTGGCCCCTCAATCAGAGCATGAATGGCACAACACAACACAGAGACTTCCAGAACGCAGAGGTCAGTTTTGGCACAAATCTGATGAGAGCAAAGGGAAGGCTCTGTTTGTTCGCTACATTGAGCACACTGACAAAAGAAATGAGGCTGTAAGAATGAGGATGCGGGGGTCACTCTCAGAATTGTGTGAGGATATAGTGCTGGGAGAAGATCTCACAATCACAACCAATGCCATTCGTACAACACTTAAAAGGTCACACAACACTGCTCCTGGTCAAGATGGTGTTCGGTATGATGATATAGGCAATTTAGCTGACGACTTGAAAAAACTGGCCAAAGGAGTGGCTACACAACTATATACTACCACTACCAAATCAAACGGAGCTGCGATAGCTCAGTGGTTATTGAACTGCACTACAAAGGACAAGGGTAGGGTTTGATCCCAACCGACGGCTTCCGGGTTCACCCAGCCTTAAAATGGGTACCGGATTTTTTTCTGGGAAAGTAAAGCAGCACAGGCGTAATACCGACCACATTACCCCAAAAATCATGTGCTGAAGGTCTGTAAAATATAGGGTCACTAACACCATATTTCCCTATACGCCACTTGGCATGACGGGGGTACTTTACTTTTTTTTTTTTTTACCAAATAAAAAAAAAAACTGACAGGATCAGTGCCTACAGAATTATCACAGTGCAGAACACTGCTAGCAAGCTACTGGAGAAAATAGTTGCCAGTGTACTCACCTGTCACAGATATGTGCATTCCCACCCACACTCAGAGGTTATAGATATAAAAAAGAGACCTGGCTCAATGTGGCAGTCTTACCTATGACATCTTCTAAGGCTTCCACAAACGAGAGGAGACATGTGCTGCTGCTGTAGATCTGGAAGATGCATACAGCAGAGTACCATTTGAAAACCTCATGCACATGCTCCTCAAACTAGCGGTGCACCCGTTCCTCATTAGATGGATCGCTGCAAAACTGTTTCAGAAGAAGGTGATACTCAGATGTGGAAGTTGGTCATCCGAGCCAACATCCATTTGTCCAGGGCAGTGGGTTAATCCTAATAAAGCATCAGTTGCATGGTTCTCCCTTAACAATCATATTGTTAACACGGAAACACCAGGGTGACCAGGGACAAGTTGATGACATACCTCGGAATTAAGTTTGATCACAGCCTTTGTTTTCGGGACCACGTCGACCATGTGATAACAAAATGTCTCAAAGGATTAGCCGCCTTGAAGGTCATGGTGGCTGCCAACATCAAGCAGAAGTTTCTTACCCTTCTGCTCCAGGGACTAGTCCTCGCACCAATCCAAGTACGCTCTGGCAATTCTTACTGTCAGTACGATGCAAATTGACAGACTGGAGAAAATACAGAATGAAGCTATGCACATTATCTTGGGATAAACGAGGGACACTCTGTGTAGCAATGAGGTATCTTCTTGACTTTTCAACCATGGATGACAGGATGAAGATTTGGAGGGCACGGGCATACCTGAAGATAAGTGCATCTATTGCACCACAAGCTCAACTCAAGGAGAGGCGTCAGGCTAAAATGAGGCAAATTGTAGGTGGGCTGAGCAGAAGATGTCATCAAATAGTTCTGTGGACTTGAGCAATATTAATGCTGGCATGGAGTGGATACCGGTGCCTACATCATTCAGCGGGGGAGGACATTCTTGAAAATTGTCACACTAATTTACAGTACGTTCAGTGTTCAGGTAGAACAGTCAAAGAAGACAGTGGTGCGTACGTTATGACCACGCATAGCATGACGATGGAGATGATGGCAGTGACCAGGGCATTCATTTGGTTAGAGTCACAAGACTATACCCGCACCTGCATACTGTGTGATTTGATGAGTATGATTTTAAAAAAGTGGAGGTGGGCTCTGTGCGCATACAATAGTTAGAGTCATTGTCTGCAGGGGAAATGAAAGAGTGGACAGGTTGGCTAACCGCGCTGTCGTTGAAGACTGTCAACTAATGGATTGGGCGGACATCGTCAATGTCATCTGATATGTGGAAAGGGCGCAGAAATTCAACACCCTTGAGTCTACATCACTCCTTTGGATGAAAGAGATGGGAGTTAAGATTGGCTCAGCAGAAACAAGAAACTTAGTCTTCTTCTTCTTTCCTTCCTCATTTGCCTTTCAGCATCGAGGAGAGATATAATTTGCAGTCTTTTTTGTTCGCTTCTTCTGCTGTTATGTTTCCTATTGCTTCTAATATCCCATAGATCCATCTTTTTTCATGGTCGACCCTTGGGTCTGGTATTCTCGCAACATTTATTGAAGGCTCGTTGTGTTGTGTTTTGATCACTATGCCTTGTCACGTGGCCAAAATCATTTTACTGTTGTTTCTATATATATTCTATGGCGGGGATTATTCCAAGCTTTTTTCTCAGTTCTTCATTTCTGATCTTATCTCTCAAATTGTTTCCTGTCATTTGTCTTAACACTTTTCATGTCAGTAGAGGTTAGCTTTCTTATTGTTCTTGCATCTAGGGTCCAGGACTTCTTAGGTATTTTGAATTCCTCTACTTGTTTTAGTTGCCTGCCTTCTATAGTTATGTTGTTGTTCTGTTTTTTAGAAACTTACTGGACTTATCAACCAACACAGAATTGGAGTCGTTGGTCACCGAATATGGCAATAATTGCTGAGGAGGGTATCTGAGCACCTATGGACATGTTCAGAGTGCAATGATGATGACCTACAAATAACTCAATCTAAATGGCTGTCTCTAAGTCCTTAAAAAAATTTCGAGATGAACACAAACTTCAAAATTATTCTATTTCATTTCTAGCAATCTATTCTTTACAAATTTTGGTAATGTACCATTTTCTTCAGGTAGTATCCATCTTGCTAGCGCAAATTTATAATCTGAACCTTACTTCTTATCGCTCTAAGATACCAGTCTATCTATCTATCTATTGTCCTTTCGAGCCGAAGACGGCACATAGGGCAGAACCACAATCTCAAAAACAGAAACCTTGCTGCCAAAATGGCACATATTGCAGAGATCACTGCTCTAAAATCTATGGCGCTGTTTCCATAACATTACTTTTTACAATGATAGCTTGTCAAGCCATCGATCAATCTCCTTAGTCGCCTCTTACGACATGCCTGGAATGTCACAGTGTCACTATTATTTACCTCCCTCATAATGAGGCCCCGGTAACACACAGGAAGATACCAGTAGGAAGTGATTAATTCCTAGCCTGGTCCATTAGGATTGGTCACATGGTGAACCTAATCATATGATCACTAGACATCCTTCAGACTGACCAGTGTTCAGCCTGGCAGAGTAACTTAATGTTGCAGTCCTTGTTAACCCTATTAATTCTCATTCACTTAGTACACTGTTTAACCCTCTAAAACATAAGACCTGATACGTGGTGACTGTTAAGTCCTATTCCCTTAACACGGTACTGGTCTTGGTGCTGAATAAAGAGATGATATCTAAAATTCACTATTAGAGAGATAGATGAATGTGAGAATAATTATTATAATGAAGGTAACAAATGATTATTTCAGTCATTTTAATATAAATTCAATGAGTTAGACAGTCACACAAATAGATTTTTTTGGTTAATTTTAGGATGTTTGTCTGTATCTTCATTCCATTGGAGCCGTTCAGAGTATCTGCTACGTCATTGCGAATTCTCAATGTGCAAGGGCAACAGTAAGATGGTTTATTCATTCAAATTCTAACATATTCACTGTGATTTGTTATTTTATTTAAAATTATGTTTCTTTTTGCTAACTTTGTTTTTTTCTGAAGTACTACATATAGAAATAAAGCCAACAGTAACTGTCATTGATAATCAGGAAGAAGAGGATATATATATTGGCATATGATGAGAATAATCACCAAGAACCATAAAAGAAGCACCCAAATGGGAAACAATAGGAAAAGAAAAAACCCTGACTTTGAGAGAAGTTAAGATGAATTTACTAACAAGAGGCAAAGTTAGTCAAGATCAACTGTCATACTGAGTTTGAGAAGCTCACTAAAAGAGGGACTTTTAGGGAAACATTAAATCTTTGTGATGTCTGATAACATGGAAAGGACTATCATATGATCACTAGACGTCCTTCAGACTGACCAGTGTTCAGCCTGGCAGAGTAACTTAATGTTGCAGTCCTTGTTAACCCTATTAATTCTCATTCACTTAGTACACTGTTTAACCCTCTAAAACATAAGACCTGATATCTCAGATTCATCATTTTTACAATGATAGCTTGTCATTTGGTTTTCATTGGTTATCATTGGTTTTGCAAGAAACTCTTCTTGGTGACAGGACAGTAAGTACTCCTGGCTTTCATTGTTTTTACAATAGACGACACCTTGGGCAGGCCATCCTTGTGCGCAACAATATGGTGGCAGCTGAGGTTGATATGTCTATGTGGAACAATGCAGAATTGCAGGTACATGCGGTTAGGGTGCAGACCCCAGTTCATTTCGTGATTGTTAATGTGTATGCCTGTAATGGGAAGGTGAACACACAACAATGGCAGAACCTCTTCGAGTTCGATGAAGAGAATGTCATTTTCTGCGGAGACTTTAATGCTAGAGGAGACCAGTGGGGTAACGTCATAACCAACAAGCAGGGAGAAGACCTAGAGAACGCACTGGTATCGGCCGATTTAGTGTGCTTGAATGATGGAAGGGCAACAAGAATGGCCACTTGAACAGGGGACTCTGATAGTGTCATAGACCTTGCACTGGTGTCTTCCACCTTCGCACCGGTTTGCAGGTGGAATGCACTGGGGTTCCACGGAAGTGATCACTATCCATGTGTCCTCCTAATTGAGAAAGGCGGAAATAAAAGCCAGAGAAGAAAGCTCCACACATTCAACTACGAGATAACAGACCAGGACGTCATTAGCAAAATCAGACATAGGAAACAGAGCGCCCCTCATAGAAGGCAGGAGAGATGGACGCAGCCACCCTGGTGGAACGTAGATGTCGAGGAAGCTTGGTGGAGCAAGAAACAAACGGTCAAGACATGGCAGAAAGCCAGAAGGTATGGTAGAACACAACCTGAGCTCTTGAAGCGTCTGAAAGTAGAGGTCGACCAAAAATGATGCACTTTAAACTATGCGCTAAGCAGGCTAAGGATGCCAAATGGGATGACTTCTGTAAAAAAGTGTGCTCAGAAAAATTGCTAGCCACATTCTGGCGCCTTCATCAGTGCATGAATGGCACACCACGACACAGAGGTATACCAGACTTTCAGAGCACAGGCCGGATATGGCACAAATCTGATGAGAGCAAAGGGAAGGCCCTGCTTGCCAGCTACATTGAGCAGACGGACCAAAGAAATGAGGCTGTAAGAATGAGGATACGGGGATCTTTGTCAAATTTGTGTAAGGATGTAGGGCTGGAAGAAGATCTCACAATCACAACCGATACCATTCGCACGACACTTAAAAGGTCACACAACACTGCTCCTGGTCCAGATGGCGTTCGGTATGATGACATAGGCGATTTAGCTGATGACGACTTGACAACACTGGCCAATGAGTTTAATGCCAGTATTCAGAGTGGCCAGATTAAGGAGGAGTGGCTACACAGCTACTTACTACCGCTACCGAAACCAAACAAGGACCATTCTCAGATCAGTGCCTACAGAATCATCACAATGCAGAACACTGCGGGCAAGCTGCTGGAGAAAATAGTTGCCCGTGTCCTCACCTGTCGCCTTGAACAGAAACGTGTATTCCCATCCACACTCGGAGGTTATAGATATAACAAAGAGACATGGCTCAATGCGGCAGTCTTTGCCTATGACGTCTTCGAAGGCTTCCACAGACGAGAGGAGACATGTGCTGCTGCTATAGATCTGGAGGATGCATACAACAGGGTACCATTTGAATATCTCATGCATATGCTTCTCAAACTGGCGGTGAACCCCTTCCTCATTAGATGGATCGCCGCGGCACTGTTTCAGAGGAAGGTGATACTCAGATGTGGAAGTTAGTCTTCCGAGCCAACATCCATTTGTCCTGGGCTGCCACAAGGCTCACCATTGTCACCAGTTCTATTTAACGTGTACACAATAACGATTACGGCCCAACAGCTGGATGGGAGGGGAAGAACTATGACTTTTGCTGATGATATTCTGGTATATCGACAGGGAAGAGACAGACGGGGAATCACCTCCACAATGCAAGACGAACTCGATCGCATTTCTTCCTGGTGTGGGGTTTCAGGTGCCTTGGTTAATCCTAATAAAGCATCAGTTTCATGGTTCTCCCTTAACAATCATATCGTTAATACGACCACACCGGTAGTACGAATGGGAGCTGATGAGGTGACCAGGGACAAGTTGATGACATACCTCGGAGTTAAGTTTGATCGCAGCCTGTGTTTTCGGGACCACGTCGACCATGTGATAACAAAATCCCGCAAAGGATTAGCCGCCTTGAAGGTCATGGCAGCTGCCAACATCGAGCAGAGGCTACTTACTCTTCTGTTCCAGGGATTAGTCCTTGCACCAATCGAGTATGCCCTGGCCATTCTTACTGTCAGTAGGACTCAAATTGATAGGCTGGAGAAAATACAAAATGAAGCCATGCGCATTATCCTGGGAATGAGGTATCTTCTTGACTTTCCAACCATGGATGACAGAATCAAGATCTGGAGAGCACGAGCATACCTGAAGATTAGTACAGATACAGAGCATCCATTGCACCACGTGCTCAACACAGGGAAAGGTACCAGGCTAAAAAGAGGCAAATCATGGGTGGGCCGAGCAGAAGATGTCATCAAACAGGTCTGTGGGCTTACCAATATCAGCGTTGGTGAGGAGTGGATACTGGTGCCTACGTCATTCAAGGGGACTTTCTCATGTATTGTCACACTCGACAGGAAAAGTAGGGAACAGAACCCTGTCGTGGTTAATGCTGAGTTCAACGGTCTCATCTGCGATAACACCAATGAGAAAGATGCAGTCATCTATACAGACGGATCTGTAAGATGACACGAAAGAAGTGCATGGGCATTTACAGCACGCTCGGCAAGCAGAATAGCCAAGGAAGACAGTGGTGCATACGCCATGACCACGAGTAGCATGACAATGGAGGGGATGGCAGTGAGCAAGGCATTCAAATGGTTACAAGACTACATCCACGCATGTTTACTGAGTGATTCGATGAGCATGATAAGAAAAGTGGAGGCGGGCTTTGTACGCATGCAATGGGTAGATTCATTGCAGAAATCCAAAATATGTAAGGTCACCTTTGTCTATGTCCCTGGACATGCGGGAGTACGGGGAAATGAGAGAGCGGACAGGTTGGCTAGCTGAGCTGTCGTTGAGGACGGGCAACCGATGGATCGGGCGGACATCATCAATGCACTCTGAGATGTGGGAAGAGCACAGGACTTCGACAAACACAGATCAACGTCACTTCTTCGGATGATGGAAATGGGAGTTAAGATGGGCACAGCCAGAAATGAGAAACTTGGTGGCCGTGTAAGAAGACTTACCAACATAGAACTGGAGTCGTCAGTCACTGGACACTGAGGGAATTGCTGAGGAGGGGATCTGAGCACCTATGGACATGTTCGGAGTGCAATGATGATGACCCGCAAATAACTCAATAACTCAATGGAAAGGACGGTTGATATTAGTTGTTAGTGAGTATATTCTGTTGTCAAAATATGTGGCATTGTTTTGCTTCATTTTTGTAGTTTAGTGCCATGACAGTCCCAATAAATTATATTACACAGGTTAGGTGAATACAAGACAGGGATGCATCCTATCACCAAGCTTGTTCAATTTTAGAACAATAAACCCAATTAGCCATGTAACAAAGATCTTGCTAAAAATTATGCAAGGAAGGATGCAGAATAAAATCTTAATGTAATTGGAAGAATATAATTGGATTTAGGAAAAACAGTGGACGAAAGAAGCTATATTCTGCATCGTCATCATCATCGTGTGCCTTCTGCGCAACGAAGGTTGGCTACCATGGATCGCCATTCTACTCTGTTTCTTGCTTTGATGGTGCAGGCTGTCATAGATTGACTTGACCATCTTTTGATGTTACTCGTCCATATTAGTCTTGGTCTTCCTCTGCCTCTTTTACCTTGTATTTTTCCTTCCAATATTACTTTTAGTAGGCTGTTGTGTCTTTTAACATGCCCCAAAAATTTCATTTGTCTTGTCTTAATTGTATTTAGTAGTTCTCTTTTTATTTTCAGCTTTTTTAAAACTTTATCGTTTGTTATATTTTGTTTCCATCCAATTCTACCTATTCTTCTATAAATCTACATTTCAAAGGCTTCAATTTTCTGTTCTGTTTTCTTGTCTAATGTCCATGTTTCTGCACCATACAGGAATATTGAGAAGATGTAACATTTTGCCATTCTTAGTTTCAGCCCTGTTGATATTTGTTTTGTTGTTAGTATACTGTCTCCAGATGTATTCCCTCAACTGTGATATTTAATTGTAGGTCTTGAGAATTTTCTTTGTTTATGATCATAGTTTTAGTCTTTTTGATATTCATTTCTAGTCCATATTTTTTGCTATATTCTGCAGAAGGACATTAATCAAAAAGTTTAGTGCCATGATAGTCCCAATAAATTATATTACACAGGTTAGGTGAATACAAGACAAGGATGCATCCTATCACCAAGCTTGTTCAATCTATACACTGAGCAAATCTTTAAAAACATCACAGAGATGCCAGACCTAAACATTAATTAAAAGAATCAATAACCTAAGATATGCTGATGATACTGTAGTCTTCTTCTTCTTTCCTTCTTCATTTACCTTTCAGCATCGAGGGGAGATATAATTTGTGGTCTTTTGTTCTTCTCTTTGCCTCTGCTTATGTTATGTTTCCTAGTGTTTCTAATATTCTGTCAATCCATCTTTTTATTGGTTGGCCCTTGGGTCAAGTGTTCTTGCAATATTTATTGAGGCTCATTGTGTTGTGTTTTGATCTTTTTGCCTTGTCACATGGCCAAACCATTTTATATGTTGTTTATTTATATATTCTATGGCATGGATTATTGCAAGCTTTTTTCTCAGTTCTGCATTTCTGATCTTATCTTTCAGACTTGGTTATTTGGTTATGGAAGGCCCCGGTATCACTGCAAACGAATTAAAATCCTTAATTGCTCAACCGCCCGTGCCAGAGTAATCATCCGAATTAATATCTCATCTTCCAAACAAAGAAAGACAACTGTAGTCCCCATTGTAGCAGTACACGCCAAAAGACATAAGGCAAAACCGCACAGAAAGTGAACACAGCCAACGGTTCCCTGTCATACGATGTCATCACTCATCGTAAACAATTGGAATATCGAAACATGATCAAAACGGATGAGACACACAGCTCACGGTGTGAGAGAGAGCACTTAACTCAGTAGCTCCTGCAACAAGCCGGACTTGGAATATAAGGAAACTGCAACAAGGAACACTTTTCATGCATAGCCTTCAATTGTTCCCACCACCTATCCACCATATACCATGGAAGTTCACGTCCTCTTGAAAATGATGATCGTCGTATTTTTAACAAATGTATAGCGCTTGATGATGTTAGGCCATCTTTGTTGACTCCAATTCCGAACATATAGACACACAGTTCATCGTCAGATTATCCCCGTCGCACATCAAACAACAAACCTTAAGGTTAGCGTATGGCCGGTTATCAGACGTGATCTTGTCAACTGTAAGTGTCTTTAAACTGTGTTGTTGGTTTTGTTCCTCAATGAGATCATAGCAACATGGACAAATACAAATTAACTTAAGAAAATTTGCACAACATGGACCTTTTGACTTTGCTTTTAGAACGGAATGGCTTCACTACAGGCGAGGCACTATCTCTCAGACTGTATCCTGAGATATTATTATATGGTTATGACCATATAACATCTCTAGATAAAAGCTGCACAGGATACAGTCAATGACAGGATCTCTCAGACTGTATCCTGTCATTCATCTAACACATTTCATCTCAGTAAAAGTTATTTTTCTTATTGTTCTTGTGTCTAGGTTCCAGGACTGGCATTGGCAGCATAACGTTGGGATGAAGATTGTATTGTAGAGTTCCTGTTTTGCCTCTAAAGTTATTTCCTTGTTGAACAATAGTGGTGATTGCTGTCCAATGATTTGACAAGCTTTGTTGCATCTTAAGTCTATTTCTGCTGTTTGTGAATTGTCGTTTGTCACAAGACTTCCTTGGTATTTGAATTCCTGTACTTGTTTTAGTTGTCTGTCATCTATAGTTATGTTGATGTTCTGTTTCATTTTTGTGATATTTATGACTTCTGTTTTGTTTGTATTGATTTTCATGTCGTATTGTGTGCCTGAGCTGTTGAGTAAATTTAAGTGTTCTTGTAGGTCTATTTTTCCATGTATTTAGTGCCTGATCGTCTCCATAATAAAAACTCATTGATCTCCTCTGTCTCTGATGGGTTAGCTAACTTGCATATATAGTCCATGTATGTAATAAATAATATAATGGCATTATATAAAAACAGTCAAAGTGCTGTTAGAACATCGGAAGGTCTGTCAGAATGGTTTCAGATTGCAACAGGTGTAAAACAAGGATGCGTCCTCTCACCACTCCTCTTCATCATATATATGGACAAAATAAATCAGGAAACAACCAACAATAATGAAAAATCATCCAACATCAACGAGCTACTAATCGCAGATAACCAATGCCTAATATATGAGGATGAAAGCCTGCTACAACAGCATATAACATCTCTAGATAAAAGCTGCACAAACTACAGTATGAAAATTAACACAGCAAAAACAGAGGCTATGAGAATAAGCAAATTAACACACCCATTAAACATTAAGATCAATGATAAAGAAATAAAACAAGTAGAGGAATTCAAGTATTTAGGCACAATGTTCACAGAAGATGGAAAACTAGACAGAGAAATTGACATGAGAATACAAAAAGCAAATGCTGTCACATACCAGCTTTCACCATTGCTAAGATATCCAAACATTTCTATGGCAGCTAAACAACAAATGATAAATAGCATCTTCATACCAACTTTGTGCTATGAAAGTCAAACAATTCCCTTTCTAAATCACATTTAAGAAAGATCAATACATGTGAGATGTGTTGCTTGAGAAAAGTAACAAACAACACAAGAAGAGATAGAATACCAAATGAAACCATAAGAAAAATAGTAGGAACAAAACCCTGCCAAGAATATATAGAACAACAACAATTTAGATGGTTTGGCCACCTGGTCTGAATGAATCCTTACCAATCATCATCAAGGGTGTTCTTCTCGAGAATGCATGGAAAAAGACCAAGAGGAAGACCCAGAAGAAGATGGATAGATGCAGTGACAGAGACATGTAACAACAAAGGAAAATCACTAATTCAGACAATTCGAGCAGTTCAAGAACGACAAATGATATAAACCACGACACCTTTTAGGTATCAGTGAAAATAGAAAAGAAGAAGAAAGATGTAATAAACAGAATTGGGGGTAGTACGCATCCCCCGTCTTACAGTTGATCTAACTTCGAAGTGGGCAATGTAACCTGCTTCTGTGCTGTTGATTTAAAGACTTTAATTAGGTTGGTTAGATATTGGCTTGCTCAATATGTTGTTAGTATCTGTTCTCTGTTTACTAGGTAAGATGCTTTTTCCTGGTCAATGTAAGCTGTGTACAAATTTTGATTGTGTTTTGTTTTTTTCTGCTAGCTGTTTTAAGATGAACAGAGTGTCAGTACATTCTCTGTTTTTTTTTTCAGAACTCCATTTGAGAATTGCTTAGCTGTAGTTCTATTATTGGTCTAACCCTTTTTTTCCATAATGTTGGCGTAATCTTCTTCTTCTTCTTCTTCTTCTGCGATCATGGCTCATTCAGACTAGGATTCTGGACTCTAATGAAGGCAGCTGTCTGTTTAAGTGATTCGGTTGTCCCGTATAGTTTCTCTTCCAGGGAGGTGGGTTTGGACCATATTGTCCTTCTCGTATGTTGGCGTATAACTTTCTCACATGGCTGAGAAGGGAGATAGCTCTATAATGATTGCAGTCTCTTTTGCTACCTTTCTTTTATTATCTCTTTGTTATTAGTGGTTGGTGCCATGTTTAATAGGTCTTCAAAATATTCTTTCCATCTTTATTGCATGTGTTGGTTATTTCATATTGGCTGTCCGTATTTGTCATTTATGAGCTCGGTAGGATCGTGGTTTTCTTTTTTCGCTCTTGTTGCTTTTACTGCTTTGTACAAATCTCTTGTGGCTGTCTTGAAGTCCCTGCTCATATTTTGTCCATATTCTGCCCATTTGTTTTGCTTGTTCAATCTAAATTTTAACTTCTTTCCAAACTAAGGCATATTTTTCATATTTTTTGGGGTTCTTATTCTCCCTCCAATTTTAAACAGTTTCTTCTTTTCTTTAATTGCTTCGTTCCATCATGGGGTGCTTTTTTCCCTTACTTTTGTCCTTAGTTTCGTTCCACATACTGTTTTTGAGATGTTGGTTACTGTTTTCTTTCTTAGAATCGATCTAAAAGCAATAAAGAATATAAACATACAAAAAGAAATAGAAGAATCCGTAACCAACAAATACCTTACCCGAATACAACCTACAAACATAGAAGAAGCATGGAAACAGTTTAAAGAAGGTCTAATAGAGTCAACACAAGAGAAATGCGGTCTGAAAAATATAGGAAAGAGCAGAAAGAAACTAACAAGATGGTGGAATGAAGTAGTAAAATCAGCAGTGAAACACAAGAAAGAAAAGTATAAAACGTGAAGACAAAAACAACAGAAGACTACAATCACTATAGACAAGCCAGAAATGATAGCAAAAAGATCCTAGAACAAACAAAAGCAGACTCTTGGAAAGCATTTGGTGAAGAATTGGCAACAACATGTAGAGAAGAACCAAGAGAAGTTTTCAAAAGTGTAAAAGCAATGAGAGTAAGAAATAATGATTATAACCCAGCCACTATAATAAATGACAAGAACAGTAGACCAATCAGCAGCAGGAAAAACATAAAAATCAGATGGAGAGAATACTTTAAGGAACTATTAAATCAGGGAAATACAAACGGAAATTAAGAGTTTAAACATAGGCAGTATGATGAACAGGAACCGAATATACTTAAAGCAGAAGTAGAATGGGCATTGAAACAGAATAAAAAGAACAAAGCAGCTGGTATAGATGGAATAACAACAGAAATGTTACTAGCCTGTAAGGAAACAGCTATAGATTGGCTTAATATAATATTCAATATGGCTTGGGAAGAAAGAAAAGTCCCAGATGACTGGCAAAAAGCTATCATTGTCCTATTTTGGAAGAATAAGGGAAGTAAAAGGGAGTGTGAAATGTACAGAGGAATATCCCTATTGAGTCAAGTTGGTAAAATGTTTGCTAAAATATTAGAGAGGAGAGTAAGATACATAATAGAACCTCAATTAAGTAATAATCAATTCGGATTCAGAAAAGGCAAAAGCTGTACTGATGCTATATTTACATTGAGACAACTATGTGAAAAAACAATAGAATATGACAGAAACCTAAATATAGTGTTTATAGATCAGGAAAAAGCGTTTGATCGTGTGGACAGGAACAAACTTTGGCAAACTTTAGAAACCTACGGGGTAGCAGGACAACTACTAGATAATATAATGGCATTATATAAAAACAGTCAAAGTGCCGTCAGAACTTCGGAAGGTCTGTCAGAATGGTTTCAGGTTACAACAGGAGAAAGACAAGGAGGTGTCCTCTCACCACTCCTCTTCATCATATATATGGACAAAATAAATCAGGAAACAACCAACAATAAGGACAAATCAAATAATAACATAGAGGTAGAAAACTCCAACATCAATGAGCTACTCTTCGCAGATGACCAATGCCTAATATATGAGGATGAAAACCTACAACAGCATTTAACATCTCTAGATAAAAGCTGCACAAACTATAGTATAAAAATTAACACAGCAAAAACAGAGGCTATAAGAATAAGCAAATTAAGACAACCATTAAACATCAAGATCAAAGATAAAGAAATAAAACAAGTAGAGGAATTCAAGTATTTAGGCACAATGTTCACAGAAGATGGAAAACTAGACAGAGAAATTGACATGAGAATACAAAAAGCAAATGCTGTCACATACCAGCTTTCACCATTGTTAAGACATCCAAACATTTCTATGGCAGCTAAACAACAAATGATAAATAGCATCTTCATACCAACTTTGTGCTATGAAAGTCAAACATGGACCCTTTCTAAATCACATTTAAGAAAGATCAATACATGTGAGATGTGTTGCTTGAGAAAAGTAACAAACAACACAAGAAGAGATAGAATACCAAATGAAACCATAAGAAAAATAGTAGGAACAAAACCCTGCCAAGAATATATAGAACAACAACAATTTAGATGGTTTGGCCACCTGGTCTGAATGAATCCTTACCAATCATCATCAAGGGTGTTCTTCTCGAGAATGCATGGAAAAAGACCAAGAGGAAGACCCAGAAGAAGATGGATAGATGCAGTGACAGAGACATGTAACAACAAAGGAAAATCACTAATTCAGACAATTCGAGCAGCACAAGAACGACAAATGATATAAACCACGACACTTTTTAGGTATCTATCTATTGACCTTTCGAGCCGTAGCCGGCCCATAGGGCGTAGACCAAGATACTCCTTCTCCTATCTGAATTTTTGTTCTAGCAGTTTTTTTTTAGGTATCAGTGAAAGAGAAAAGAAGAAGAAAAAGAAGGTTACTGTTTTCTTAAATTGTTTCCACTCTTCTTCTGCTGTGCTTATTTCATTAGGTAGTTTCTTGAATTTCTCTGTATTATTAGCAGAAAATCCTGAAGATCTACAAGTTACTTAATGATATAAAAGTGACAAGCAAAAAATATGGATTTAGACTTGAATTTCAAAAAGACTAAAACTATGATTACAAACAAAGATAATACTCAAAACCCACAAGTGGATATCAAAGTTGAAGGAATAGACCTGCAGACAGTTCGGAGCTACAACTACCTTGGACATTCTATAACCAGTGAGGAAAATGTACAACTGAAATAAACAAAAGATTAGGAATGGCCAAAAGCAATTTTAATGCCATGAAAGTATACTAACATCAAAACAAATAAAACCAGGGCTACAACTAAGAATAGCAAAATATTATATCCTCTCAACATTCAAGTATGGTGCAGAAGCATGGACATTAGACAAGAAAACAGTACAAAAAATTGAAGCCTTTGAAATGTGGATATATAGAAGAAGAATTGGATGGAAAGAAAAGAAAACAAATGATGGTCTTAAAACAACTAAAAATGAAAAGAGAACTACTAAAGACAATTCAAACAAGACAAATGAGATTTTTGTGGCATGTTAAAAGACACAGCAGCCTACTAAAAGTAATTTTGAAAGGTAAAATATAAGGAAACAGAGGTGGAGGTGGACCAAGACTAACATGAACGAGTAACATCTAAAGACGGACAAGTCAGTCTATGACAATCTGCCCTAAAAAAGCAGGAGACAGAGTGGAATGGTGCTCCATGGTAGCCAACCTTCAATGCAGAGACAGCACTCAATGATGATGACTTTATTAATTATCTATCTTTTTTTTTTTGGTCTGTATCTGCACTGTTGTTTCTTGTATAAATTTGACTGTTTTTTTTTTTTGTAGTTCTTGCAGAGGCCCATATAGTTTTGGTTGTAATATTGTATCTATGGCCCAATGTGTTTTCCTCAGTGTAGTATATTCAATATAGTTGAAATAGGTGTTCAGCAGTCTGGGCCACCTGTCCACATATACATGTTGCTGAGGTGCCAATTTTAAATGTTGTATACATATGATTATGAAGTCAATTGTGTCCCTGTTCCGAAGCATATAACTTGTACCTATCGATTCATATTATGGTAGGCATCTTTATTTGAGGCTTTGGGCCTTCTAATTGATTTGCTTATCTGGTTCTTCTGATGGTATGAAACTTGCTGTGTGCCTGTTGCACCTTCCTTTACCAGCTAGATTGCTTTTTCATTTTCTATTATTCCACAGAGATGGGATTCTGGGTGACTTTGTGATTTTTGTTCAGTTTGGTCAGTAAAGCCTACAGATGTTATTTTCTGGGGTCTGTTCTGGTATGGGCAGTAGGGGGCTGACAACTCTTGGTATGTCTGGTGTTGTTACAAATTCGTTTGGCTTGGTGGATAAAACTGCTTCTTTTAAGCCGTCCCAATGCAAGATTTTTTAAATTGGAGTGCCTGGTTTTGTACTTTATCCAACTCTTATAGTGCGGTGCCTGATGGTGAGCACCACACAAATGATCCATATTCTAGATGTGGGTGTATATTCTATTCGTAAACTTTACTGAGTATTTTCCCATTCACACACCATGTGGTTTCACATGGCTTTCTTTAATTTCTCTAATAGTTCATTTGTCCATATTTTTATTATTAGGCTTAAACACACTTCATCACATAATTTTCATAATAGTATATCTTAACCTGATCATGCTTACAACCATGTGAATACTTTATCAAGGCTGCCTATATCAATCAAATTATATATTTTCACACAACTAAGTTCATATCTAGGCTTCTACTCAACAGCTCCATATGTATTCTAGAGTGTAAGTTCTATTGTTGCAAATCCTGTTTTCTTACTACTTGTCATTTTCCTCACTGTTAGTTACTGAGTGTTCACTATTCATTCTAACATCCACACTATCCATTTCAATGCTGACTAACTGACTGACTAGTAAACTTGCTTTCATGTCTGTCAGTCAATTCACATGTTTTCTGAGTTCTATCTCACGCAGGTGATTTTGTTCAACTTGTTTATTTCATTAACTCCACCCATGCTAATTGTAAACAGACCTTCATCATCTCTCTAATCCCTGAGTCCTGCATCTCTGACGGCCTTCAGAACGTCAGAGCTGTCCATTGTCCTTTCATACTCAACAACTTTCAAACTGACAAGTCTGTCAGCACATTCATTACCTCTTACACCCGCATGCCCTGACATGAAAATGAAGCAGACACTTATTAGAGGAATAGACCTCCCCAAAGACTCAAAACTGCCATTGAGTACAGCCAGTTGTGATCTTTTTGAGCCTCCTCATTGAGTCACATTAAGGAAACTGAAAGAAGACATACAAGCTACGTATCGTGGAGTTACATTTGATAACAAACTATCTTGGAAACAGCAGATAAATAAGGCAACCCAAAAAGCAAGGAGGAAATTGGCTATTCTAAGAAAGTACCATGTGTGGAACCACATGGGGTGCGAGTGGGAAAATACTCAGTAAAGTTTACCAACAGAGTATACGCCCACATTTAGAATATGGATCATCTGCATGGTGCTCAGCATCAAACACCACACAGCAAGAACTGGACAAAGTACAAAACCAGGCACTTAGGGTCATCACAGGAGCAATGAAATCAACACCAATATTGGAGATGGAGAAATTGTGGAGGATACCAGCACTGAGAGAACGGAGGGACACAAAGGTGCTGATACAGGCAGAAAAATTTGCTTGCGTGCCGAGACATCCAATGAAGGACAGATTCCAAAATCTTGCATTGGGACGACTTGAGAGAAGCAGTTTTATCCACTAAGCCAAGCGTATTAGTAGACAAACACCAGACATGCCAAGAGTTGTTAACCCTCTACTGCCCATACCAGAACAGACTCACTGGACAGAGGAATCAGGATTATCAGTTCAAATACGGACAGAAGTGAAAGGAATAGCTTATAAAGAGGAACAGAATAGTCTACAGCGAAAAACAATAACTCTGTTTCCTGGATGAAGAATACCCACAAGACCTATGGATTCGAGTGTACACAGATGGATCAGCACAGAATGCAGTAAAGAATGGGGGAGCAGGTTCATATATAGAGTACCCAAATAACACTAGGGATATGAATAAAATAGCAACAGGGAAATATTGTCACAATTATGATGCAGAAATACAAGCGATAAAGTTGACAATAGAAAAACTGCTGAACAGTAATCTTAGCCCGCAGCCTGTAGTGTTTTTGACAGATGCAAGATCAGTACTCCAGGCACTACAATCCAGAAAATTTACCACATCTGCAGACCTTATTGACTGAACTCTGCAAGCACCACAGGGTTGCCCTGCAGTGGATCCCATCTCACTGTGGAATACCAGGAAATGAGAAAGCAGATCAGTTGGCAAAGGAAGGTTCAACAGGCACACAACTAGATACACCGGTTACATACCATCATAAGAAACAGATAATCAAATCAATCAGAGGACCACAAGCCCCAAATCAGGATGCCTTTCATAATATGAATAGATATGAACAAGTTATCATTATACGCCTCAGAACAGGACACAATCGACTCCATAGTCACATGTATACAAAATTCAAGATCGGCAACTCAACTACTTGTACATGTGGACAGGCGCCCCAGACTGCTGAACATATACTTCAAAACTGCAATGAATATAGTAGACTGTGGAAAATCCTTTCGCCCATAGATACAACACTACAGACAAAACTATATGGGCCACTGCAAGAATTACAAAAGACTGTAAAATTTATACAGGAAACAACATTGCATATATAGACAATAGTTCGGGCGAATGAAAGATAGATAGATTAAGGAAACATGTATATAAGTCTATGTCTCAAGCCATGTTAATACTTTAGTGACAGCCATAGTTTCCATGGTCAAACTACTTGTAGTTAATGTAAAAACACCATTGTCTTCCTTCACAGTTCCTCCAACATGAGCAGTGAAAGCAACAAGCTTTTTTTGTGCCAAATAACAGACTCATCTGTGTAAATGACTACATCACTATCTAAAAAGTTCTTGAAAATCAAGGCCTGCACTTTCTGCCTCAACTACCAGTGGGTTTTGTTGTCTACATTCTCTGTCCAGTGTGATGGCAGCAAGAAATGACGTACTGCACTCTGATGGCACTAGTACCCATTCTTCCCTGGGTTCTCTGTCCTTGATTGAACACACCTGCTGAACAATATCTATCACCTGACACATCCATGCTTTTTCTCTTTTTAACCTGCTGCCTTTCTTCTTCATCTCTTCTATCCTTCCTCTGTTGCCATTGGCGTCGAGGGGAGAAACAATCTGCGATTCTTTGCTCTTCTGTTGGCCTCTTCTGATGTTATTCCTCCTAGTGACTCTAGTATTCCCTTTATCCATCTCTTTCTCTGTCTTCCTCTTAATCTGATGTTTTCGTAGCGTTTGTTTATGGCTCTTTGAGTCTTTGTTAGTTCTTTCTGTCTTGTTATGTGGCCGAACCAATTTATCTGTTGTTTCTTTATGTATTCGATGGCTGGTTCAATTTCGAGTTTCTTCCTCAGGTCAGTGTTTCTTACTCTGTCCCTTAAGCTGTTTCCTGTCATTCTTCTGACACATTTCATTTCGGTGGTCATTATCTTTCTTATTGTTCTCGAGTCCAGCGTCCAATTCTGGCACTGATAGCACAGAGTTGGTAGAAAAATTGATTTGTATATTGCCCTTTTTGCTTCCGTAGTTATTGCTTTGTTTTTCAATAATGTTGATACTTGGCCTATAACTTGGCATGCTTTGTTACACCTTATATCTATCTCTGTTTCTTGGTTATTGTCTTGTGTTAGAGTGCTACCCAGATATTTAAAATTGTCAACTTGCTTCAAAGATGTATGAAGGGAGGTCAAAAAGTAATGCACACCATTTTTTTTCTCGGCTAATAATACAGATAGGAATATGAAATTTTGCACACTTGGAATATGACATGTTCCAATTATGTGCACCAAATTGCACAGCATTATGATAAATATTACGCAATCTATGAACCGTTAAAATGGAGCTTGTCAACAATGTCCGTTACAAACAGCGAATTGTCATAGAATTTCTGGTTGCGGAAAAAGAAACTGTGGCAAACATTCATAAACGACTGTGTGCAGTGTACAAATGTTCTGCAGTCGATAGGAGCACAGTTAGTCGCTGGGTTCAGAGAATTAAAGCTGCAGAAAGTGTACGAGTGGTGCTGCATGCTTTACCGCGTTCTGGACGTATTGCCTCGGCTACCAGCACAGACATGTTAAACCGGGCTGATGCCATTATTCGTAAGGATAGGCGTATCACTAGTCAGCAATTGGCATTGCAGCTTACAGTCAGCAAGGGAAGTGCAATCGCAATTTTTAAAAATCTCGGATATTCAAAGATTTGCGCTCGATGGGTTCCTCGGTGCCTAACAAATGATCACAGAGTTCAAAGGAAAACATTCTGTTCTGAATTGTTGGAGCGTTTCGGTGTTGAAGGAGAAATGTTTTTGTCAAAAATTGTTACCGGTGACGAAACGTGGGCACATTATTATTAGCCTGAAACAAAAATGCAGTCAATGGAATGGCATCATCCGCAGTCACCAAAAAGAAAAAATTCAAAACATCTCCATCAGCCGGAAAGGTGATGATCACTGTCTTCTGGGACATTGATGGTGTGATTCTTGTTGATGTAATGACAAGAGGTGAGACAATCAACTCGACAGCTTACATCAATACACTGACAAAACTCAAAAATCGGTTCCACAGAGTTCGGCCTAATAAGCCATCTGCAGATTTGTTGCTTCAACATGACAATGCACGCCCTCACACAAGTCTGGTAACACGGGAAGCAATCAACAAATTTGGTTGGACTGTACTGCCCCATCCTCCTTACAGCCCTGATCTGGCTCCCTCAGATTTCCATCTGTTTGGACCACTCAAAAAATTCCTGCGTGGGACACACTTTGACAATGATGAGGATGTGATCCGTGCAGTTAAAAAATGGCTATGCCAGCAGGACAAAACTTGGTACAAACGAGGCATTCAAGACCTAGTTTCGCGTTGGCGTAAGGCAATACGCTTGGACGGAGATTATGTTGAAAAATAGGTAGTGTAAAGGGGATGTTCAGCTACAATCTGTGAAAATTTCACACATTTTGCCCGAATAGTTTCCGAGAAAAAAATTGGTGTGCATTACTTTTTGACCTCCCTACGTATTATCTAAAATGATACCATTCGCACGACGCTTAAAAGGTCACACAACACTGCTCCTGGTCCAGATGGTGTTCGGTATGATGACATAGGCGATTTAGCTGATGACGACTTGACAACACTGGCCAATGAGTTTAATGCCAGTATTCGGAGTGGCCAGATTAAGGAGGAGTGGCTACACAGCTACTTACTACCACTACCGAAACCAAACAAGGACCATTCTCAGATCAGTGCCTACAGAATCATCACAATGCAGAACACTGTGGGCAAGCTGCTGGAGAAAATAATTGCCCGTGTCCTCACCTGTCGCCTTGAACAGAAACGCGTATTCCCTTCCACACTCGGAGGTTATAGATATAACAAAGAGACATGGCTCAATGCGGCAGTATTTGCCTATGATGTCTTCGAAGGCTTCCACAGACGAGAGGAGACATGTGCTGCTGCTATAGATCTGGAGGATGCATACAACAGGGTACCATTTGAATATCTCATGCATATGCTTCACAAACTGGCGGTGAACCCCTTCCTCATTAGATGGATCGCCGCGGCACTGTTTCAGAGGAAGGTGATACTCAGATGTGGAAGTTGGTCTTCCGAGCCAACATCCATTTGTCCTGGGCTGCCACAAGGCTCACCATTGTCACCAGTTCTATTTAACGTGTACACAATAATGATCACGGCCCAACAGCTGGACGGGAGGGGAAGAACTATGACTTTTGCTGATGATATTCTGGTATATCGACAGGGAAGAGACAGACGGGGAATCGCCTCCACAATGCAAGACGAACTCGATCGCATTTCATCCTGGTGTGGGGTTTCAGGTGCCTTGGTTAATCCTAATAAAGCATCAGTTTCATGGTTCTCCCTTAACAATCATATCGTTAATACAACCACACCGGTAGTACGAATGGGAGCTGATGAGGTGACCAGGGACAAGTTGATATACCTCGGAGTTAAGTTTGATCGCAGCCTGTGTTTTCGGGACCACGTCGACCATGTGATAACAAAATCCCGCAAAGGATTAGCCGCCTTGAAGGTCATGGCAGCTGCCATCATCGAGCAGAGGCTACTTACTCTTCTGTTCCAGGGATTAGTCCTCGCACCAATCGAGTATGCCCTGGCAATTCTTACTGTCAGTACGACTCAAATTGATAGGCTGGAGAAAATACAAAATGAAGCCATGCGCATTATCCTGGGATGTACGAGGGACACTCCCTGTGTATCAATGAGGTATCTTCTTGACTTTCCAACCATGGATGACAGAATTAAGATCTGGAGAGCACGAGCATACCTGAAGATTAGTACAAATACAGAGCATCCATTGCACCACGTGCTCAACACAGAGAAAGGTACCAGGCTAAAAAGAGGCAAATCATGGGTGGGCCGGGCAGAAGATGTCATCAAACAGGTCTGTGGGCTTACCAATATCAGTGTTGGTGAAGAGTGGATACCGGTGCCTACGTCATTCAAGGGAACTTTCTCATGTATTGTCACACTCGACAGGAAAAGTAGGGAACAGAACCCGGTCGTGGTTAATGCTGAGGTCAACGGTCTCATCTGCGATAACACCGATGAGAAAGATGCAGTCATCTATACAGACGGATCTGTAAGACGACACGAAAGAAGTGCATGGGCATTTACAGCACGCTCAGCAGGCAGAATAGCCAAGGAAGACAGTGGTGCATACGCCATGACCACGAGTAGCATGACAATGGAGGTGATGGCAGTGACCAAGGCATTCAAATGGTTAGAGTCACAAGACTACATCCACGCATGTATACTGAGTGATTCGATGAGCATAATAAAAAAAGTGGAGGCGGGCTATGTACGCATGCAATGGGTAGAGTCGTTGCAGAAATCCAAAATACGTAAGGTCACCTTTGTCTATGTCCCTGGACATGCGGGAGTACGGGGAAATGAGAGAGCGGACAGGTTGGCTAGCTGCGCTGTCGTTGAGGACGGGCAACCGATGGATCGGGCGGACATCATCAATGCCCTTCGAGATGTTGGAAGAGCACAGAACTTCGACAAACACAGATCAACGTCACTTCTTCGGATGATGGAAATGGGAGTTAAGATGGGCACGGCCAGAAATGAGAAACTTGGTGGCCGTGTAAGAAGACTTATCAACCAACATAGAACTGGAGTCGTCAGTCGCTGGACACTGAGGGAATTGCTGAGGAGGGGATCTGAGCACCTATGGACATGTTCGGAGTGCAATGATGATGACCCGCAAATAACTCAATAACTCAATATCTAAAATGATGTTTAGTTTTTCTTTCTTTCTCGCTATTGCCATTACTTCGGTTTTGCTTATGTTGATCTTCATGTTGTATTGTTTACAAGTGTTGTTTAGCCTGTTGATATGTTCTTGTAGGTCCTCAGTTGTTTCATGTATCAGAACTTGGTCGTCTGCAAATAGTATTTCATTTATTTCTTCCTCTCTTCTGTTGTTTTCTGGTATGCATATTTTGTTCTCTTCTGTGTTATAGTTTGTTGTCATCCGTGTTGGTATGTTTCCTCTGATTGGGCATGCTAATTTGCATATATTGTCCATATATGTGATGAAAAATGCTGCCTTTTGTACTCATAAATTCACAGTATATCGAATGATTTAGGTCTGCACTAATTTGAAGGTAGTCACATGGTTGGCAAATTCTTATTCTGTCTTCCATGGTGGGAAAATCAAGGAGATAATGCTTTGCCTCATTTTGTATCCCTTCCAATCATTCTATTTGCATATTGCTGAGAGTCAGGATCACCAGTGCATACCTAATCACCAACAGTACCAGCCCCTTGTAAGATTTAATCTTGTTAGTGCAGAAATTTGAAGCTTTTATTCATTTATGCCTGAGATGATTGGTAAAGAATGTGCATAATCAGAAGTTACAAGACTAATGTTTAATGAGTAGAGGAGAACCTTCAAATTTTAATTTCATTTGGTAAAAGGCCCTCCTATGATTTCATCTTTGTTCAACAGGAAATGTGTGTTGGAATGTTGGCAAATATCATAACTCACAGGGAGCTCTGGAAAATCCTTTCTGGGGAATCAACTATTTTGTAAGTTGACAACTGCTGTCACATTGCATCATTTAAAAAACATGCACTGAAATAATGTAGAATATACAAAAATAGTCAGTGCTATGTGGTCAGGTTACTAGTTCTTTGCTGAAGTAAGTAAAGAGCCTCGTCATGCCAAGTGGTGTATAGGGAATATGGTGTTAGTGACCATCATTTTTATAGACCTTTGGCGCATGATTTTTGGGGTAATGTGATCAGTATTACGCATCTTTGCTGAAGTCTATCTATCTATCTATCTATCTATCTATTGACCTTTCGAGCCGTAACCGGCCCATAGGGCGTAGACCAAGATACACCTTCTCCTATATGAATTTTTGTTCTAGCAGTTTTCTTTTAAAGATATTTTATCAAATCTCGCCATCTGTCTCTGTTCTGTGCAAGCAGTTCTATCTCATTGAGGGAGCCGATTCCTGCTGCTCTTGCCTCTCTCATCAATGTTCTTCTCAGTGTCTCCCTGGGTCTTCCTCTTTTTCTTTTACCTGTTGTTTCCCATATGAGGGCTTGCTTTGCTATTCGATTATTATCTCTTCTCATCACATGTCCAACGTATGACCATCGTCTTTTCTTTATTACTGAAGATATTAGTGGTTGATTGGCGATTTCTCTAATTTCCTCGTTTGTTTTGAATTCGTTCCATTCTATACCAAGTATTTTCCTTAGACATTTATTTTCGAATGCGTTCAACTTTGTTTCTATATCTCTTGTTGTTTTCCAGCTTTCACACGCATACGTAAGGGTTGATAGTACATTTGATTTGAATAGCCTAAGTTTTGTGTTTGTGCTAATGAGTTTTGATTTCCACAACTTTTCAAGGCTTCTGAAAGACATTGCTGCTTTAGCCAGTCTGATTCTAATTTCTTTGCTCGTATCCCCTTCTCGATCAATGTGACTTCCAAGATAGATGAAGTGATCGATCTCTTCTACTGGTTTGTTTTCCATGTATATTTTGTCACTTGTTGGAATTAAACTTTTCATGACTTTAGTCTTTTCATGATTGACCTCAAGCCCAATTTTGCTGGCTATTGATGATAGTTCATTTGTGTTTTCCTGCATCGTTTTTATCTGATTGCTGATGAGAACTATGTCATCAGCAAAGTCCAGGTCCTCCAAATGGTCTCCTTGTATCCATTCGATGCCTTTATTACCAGTGCAGCATTTCTTCATTATGAAGTCCATAACAATTCCAAATAACAAGGGCGATAAAATACATCCTTGTTTAACCCCAGTTTCTATTGGGAAACATTCGCTCAGTCCTTCCTCTGTTCGAACTGCACATGTGTAACCATCATACATGTCTTTGATAATATTTATGATTTTTGATGGTAAGCCATATTGCTTCAGAATTTTCCACAAGGAATCTCTATGAATACTATCAAATGCTTTTTTGAAGTCGATGAAGTTAAGTACAAAAGGTTTTTGCTTTTCAATGTGTTCCTCCAATATAAGTCGTAGAGTGAAAATGTGGTCAAGACAGCTTCTCCCTTTTCTAAACCCAGCCTGTTCTTCACGCATTACTGTATCTATTGAATCCTTTATTCTATTTAGGATGATTTTACAGAATAATTTTGAGGCAACTGACAAAAGTGTCACGCCTCTCCAATTGTTACAATCTCTAAGATTGCCCTTTTTTGGGATCTTAACAATGATTCCTTTTTTCCATTTATGAGGCGTCTTCTCTGTTTTCCAAATGATGTTGAACATTTTTTGGAGATGTATTAAATTATGGCTATCAATTGCCTTGAGGATCTCAGCTGTTAACTTATCCTCTCCAGCAGCCTTGTTATTGGTCATTAGCTTTAAGGTGGTTTCTATTTCACTCAAGGTGAAGTCATCTAAATTTACATCTAATTCTGCTGCTGGTGTTTCAGCTTCAAAATCTATTAAACTGTGAGGTAGTGGACGGTTAAGAATTTCTTTGAAGTGTTCCGCCCAACGGGCTTTTATGTCTGCGCTTGTTGTTAGCATTAATCCAGAATTGCTGAAGTGCTTAGAACAAATTAATAGTAACATAATGTGTTGGAAAGATATGTGTCTCGTGTGATATCTTTTAGGAGTATGAGTGGTCAATAATAAGATAAATGGACAGCCATCATAAAAATGGGCCTAAGTGGGCTGAGAAGCACGTGGTGCAGAAGGAATATTTAGAATAGAATAGATATGGACAGTAAGAAAATCATATTTGTGGGTAGAGACTAGAATAAGGACAAAAAGTTCAGAGATTTGTGAGCATCTAAAGGGACCAGTTTCTAAGCTTGAACAAGCCAGGGGATTAAAACCTACATAATTATTCTTTGTCAAATGTGCAGCTGTATTCACATCTGCCTAAATTACTTAGGCTGATAATTTCCTTCCATGAAGACATGAATGGCAAAGTCCATTTTGATGGGAGTCCATCAGAGAATTTCAAAGTCAACAAAGGAGTGAAACAGGGATGTGTCCTCGCCCCCACCCTTTTTGGTATATTTTTTGCTGCCCTCCTAAATTACACCTTCGAAAACAGCTCAGGAGATATTTACATTCGCACTAGACCAGATGGCTCACTGTTCAACCTAGCACGACTAAGAGCAAAAACCAAAACAAATGTTGCCCTACTTAAAGAATTTTTATTTGCTGACGATGCAGCCCTAGTCGCTCATAGTGAGGCCACCCTACAGTCGCTGATCAACAACCTGGATAAAGCATGCGACCTTTTTTCACTGTCAATTAATGTTCAGAAGACAGTAATACTAAATCAAGGTGACTTCAAACCTATATCTATTACTCTAAAAGACTGCCCACTAGAATCAGTACAGAAATTTACATATCTTGGATCCACAGTTACGCAAACCATCTCTCTTGATGAAGAAATAAACTGTCGAATTGGTAAGGCAGCTACGACCTTCGGCAAACTCACAAAAAGGGCATGGAACAACACGAAACTAACTCAAAAGACTAAACTCTTAATATATCAAACTTGTGTGCTTAGCACACTACTATATGGATCCGAAACCTGGACAACATACTCAAACCAGGAAAAAAGACTAAATGTCTTCCACATGCGATGTCTCAGCAAAATAATGCACATCAAATGGCAGGACAAAATAACCAACTTAACTGTCCTGCAACGTGCTAAGACCCTAACAATCATGTCGATGCTCAGAAGTCGAAGGCTAAGATGGCTGGGGCATGTCCAACGGATGGAAGAAAAACGCATTCCTAGGCAAATACTATATGGCGAGCTAAAACACGGAAAACGACAAATCGGCAGACCTAAACTACGATATAGAGATATCTGCAAATCATCTCTGAAAGACTTCTCCATCTGTGAAAACGACTTGCAACATCTGGCAAGCGATCGCACATCATGGAGAGCACGTATAAGGAACGGTATAACAACATTTGAGACTGTTCTAAGACAGGACTTAGAAGAGAAGAGACTCATGAAAAAGGATGGTAAACCCTGTGGACCAGCGAGCCTGACCTGTTCATTATGTGACCGCGTGTGTTTGTCAAACATTGGTAGAATTAGCCACGAGAGAAGCTGTTCGGCAAAAACAATACCTCAAAAAAATACGCAATAGCCTCCACTAGACCGTCTGACAAGACGAAAAGGGCCATATATTTACATCTGATGATGTAGCATTGAATGATAGTTGTACATAATTTGAATAATCAGAATTTAAAATATTTATACATCTTTTTTTTAAAATGCAAATAAGTTATTGAACAGTAACATGTGGTGTGATACAATGTGGGTCCAGTACAAGGTCTGACTTATGATAACAAAGATTGTTGACAGAAAGAATTATAATTTTTGCCCTATGTTTGGATCATGTCCATGTTAAAGATACTACAATACTGGTCTTCTACAACAGACCTCACCACTACTGGGACTGTGGTGATCCTTACCTTGTTAGCCAGTATTTTTGGCACAGTTTTATTACCAAGAAACCAAACTGGAAAGTGAAATCTTGATCAGCTTTGAGTCACTTCCTCTGTCATGGTGACCACTGATCATTTTATATTACATAGTTTCAATCTGGGACACCACACACAAAAAGTACAATATTTAGCCAAAAGTAATAATTTATGTATTGATGATATGTTAGTAATTTGTAGTAGTAGTGATTGTAACAAAAATATCAAAATTTGTAAATCTCAATTTTCTGCAGTGCATTATTAAAATTGTTTAACCACAAAAGTTGTTATATTTTAAGATTCAGTTTATTTCAATCACTTTGAATGTAAGATAGAAGCATATGTATTAAATCTTCCTGGAAAGACTCAAATAGGAAAATCAAATAAAATATAATTGACAAACCACAGTGACTGACGGATGTCAAGGTAAAAATTAAAGTGCTCCTATGAACAAAGATTGGTTGCATAGAATCTTTTTCATTATCATCAATAATCAAATATATTGTTTGTTAAAGTGTGTTGACTTAGTTAAATTATGTTTTGTTTTAGCAACATTCTAATCCAGCTGTTGACAAACGTTGACCAGCCTGTTCTTTTGGAAGTGGCAAGGTGAGTGCAAGTTATTTAGGAGTTTCAACTCAAACTTACTTAGCCTTTGTTGCACAGATTCCATTAGTTAAGCTATTTAATGAATGCTTTTATCTCTGTTATTCTGTGCTCATTGTTATTCTTTTAAATATATGTTTCAAGTTATTATTCAGTTTTGAGTGTCACAAATGTCCTGAGTTAATTTAACCCAAAAATAAACAGTGTAACACAATATGTAATGATGTAAGGAGGGTAATGTATTGCAATGAGATGTAATATGAGGTATGAGACTACGAGGAGATAATACACTGACAAGGGAATAATAATACTGAGGGAGTAGTTTCAACTTGAGTAGTATGTATGGTCAAGGATGTTAGATGAGTGGACTAGAATCGCGCAACATTCATAAGGAAAAAATTTACTTGCACAGGGAAATATTACCACATCAGGTAATAAAAAAGAAACAATTACTCTGTTTAGGGGGGAGATATTGGCAAGGTGTGGAGAAGTTAGGTCAAGACAAAAAAGTATTGTTAACACCGGGCCCAGAAAACAAGAATTAGTTGTATATGGTAGAAAAGAGATTAGTATAGATGATGGATGGATTTAAATATCTGGGAACATTGTTAACCTAAGTTGGTAGATGTACAACAGAGATGAGATGCGGAATAGCTCAGGCAAAAGCAGCATTCCAAAAAATGATGAAGATACTGTGCAATCCATTTTTGACAGTTGAAACAAGAAAAGGAATTCTTAAATCTTATGTTGTGCCAGTCTTAACATATGGGTGTATGTACGGCCCTTTTCGTCTTGTCAGACGGTCTAGTGGAGGTTATTGTGTATTTTTTTTTAGGTTTTGGTTTTGTTGAACAGCTTCTCTCGTTGCTAATTCTACCAATGTTTGACTAACACATACGGCCACAGAATGAACAAGTCAGACCCACTGATCCACAGGGTTTTCCATCCTTTTTCATAAGTCTTTTCTGTTCTAAGTTTTGCCTCGGCACAGTCTCAAATGATGTTATACCATTCCTTATACATGCTCTCCATAATGTGTGATCACTTGTCAGATATTCCCAGTCATTTTCACAGATGAAGTCATTCAGAGATTATTTACAGATATCTCTATATTGTAGTTTAGGTCTGCTGATTTGTCTTTTTCCGTGTGTTAGTTCACCATATAGTATTTGCCTGAGGATGCATTTTTCTTCCATTCACTGGACAGCCATCTTAGTCTTCGACATTTGAGCATATACATGGACATATGGATGTGAATCATGGACAATGGGACAACAGACAAGAAAATCCCTGGAGGCTGTAGAAATATGGTTTTACAGAAGAATGTTGAGAATACCATGGGAGGCTAAGAAGAGTAATGAAAGTGTTCTGAAAAAGGGCAAAACAAAAAGAGAGCTAATTTCCAATATTAGGAAGAAACAATTATCATTTTTTAGTCATGTAATGAAAAGGGAACAGCTGGAATATATTGTGACAACTGGTAAAATTGAGGGACAAAGAGATAAAGGGAAGCAAAGAGAATAGATACCAGACAGCTGAAGAGAATAGCTTGGCAGAAGGTCAACAACAGAAATGATAAATAACTGTCAAGATCAAAAGTTGTGGAGAGACATGATTATCTACACCAGGAGGTTTGGTACTTGATGATGATGATGATGTTTAAACGGTATGTGTAAACTGTCAAAGTTATTGGTTATTGGTTATGGAAGGCCTCGGTATCACAGCAAACGAATTAAAATCCATAATTGCTCAACCGCCCGTGCCAGTGGAATCATCCGAATTACTAACTCATCTCCCAAACAAAGAAAGGTAACTGTAGTCCCCATCGTAGCAGTCTCAGCACATGCCAAAAGACATAAGGCGAAACCGCGCAGAAAGTGAACACAGCCAACTGTTCCCCGTCATACGATATCATCATTCATCGTAAACAAGCGGGATATCGAAGCAGGATCAAAACGGATGAGACACACAGCTCACGGTGTGCACAGAGCACTTAACTCAGTAGCTCCTGCAACAAGCCGGACTTGGAATATGAGGAAACTGCAAGAAGGAACACTTTTCAGACATAGCCTTCAATGGTTCCTGCCGCCTATCCACCATATACCATGGGAGTTCACGTCCTCCCAAAAATGATGATCGTCGTAGCACTTGATGATGTTAGGCCATCATTGATGACTCCAATTCCAAACATATAGACACACAGTGGTGGTAAGTTATCATTTCAAATCCAACAGAAGCCACATGACCTGTAGTTAGTAAAACCACAGAGAGAATATGATTTTGTGACCTTCACTGATTCACTCTTAGATGTGAATGTGTAGTTTACACAAGAGGAGAAGTTTTCAACTACAGTGATCCCATTTAAGGCAATTCTGGGATAGCAAGGCAAGTCTCCTTTATAGCAGCAGAAATTGATGTTCTCCGCTCCCTTCTTGTAGCTGCCGCCACACGATTCTGATGTCTCATTAACTTGGACATCATTCAAGAACAATGTCAGATTAACATTCCATAGATCTGGCTCTGCTGATGAAGTGCTTGGTGCAAAAGTTGTATCAATCATACAGGGGGCTCCTAGTTTCTGGTCATTAATATCACAGACGGTCTAGTGGAGGCTATTGCGTATTTTTTTGAGGTATTGTTTTTGCTGAACAGCTTCTCTCGCGGCTAATTCTACCAATGTTTGACAAACACACGCGGTCACATAATGAACAGGTCAGGCTCGCTGATCCACAGGGTTTACCATCCTTTTTCATGAGTCTCTTCTCTTCAAAGTCCTGTCTTAGCACAGTCTCAAATGTTGTTATACCGTTCCTTATGCATGCTCTCCATGATGTGCGATCACTTGCCAGATGTTGCCAGTCGTTTTCACAGATGGAGAAGTCTTTCAGAGATGATTTGCAGATATCTCTATATCGTAGTTTAGGTCTGCCGATTTGTCTTTTTCCGTGTTTTAGCTCACCATATAGTATTTGCCTAGGAATGCGTTTTTCTTAGCCTTCGACTTCTGAGCATCGACATGATTGTTAAGGTCTTAGCACATTGGAGGACAGTTAAGTTGGTTATTTTGTCTTGCCATTTGATGTGCATTATTTTGCGGAGACATCGCATGTGGAAGACATTTAGTCTTTTTTCCTGGTTTGAGTATGTTGTCCAGGTTTCGGATCCATATAGTAGTGTGCTAAGCACACATGTTTGATATATAAGGAGTTTAGTCTTTCGAGTTAGTTTCGTGTTGTTCCATGCCCTTTTTGTGAGTTTGCCGAAGGTCGTAGCTGCCTTACCAATTCAACAGTTTATTTCTTCATCAAGAGAGATGGTTTGCGTAACTGTGGATCCAAGATATGTAAATTTCTGTACTGATTCTAGTGGGCAGTCTTTTAGAGTAATAGATAGAGGTTTGAAGTCACCTTGATTTAGTATTACTGTCTTCTAAAAATATTAGCAGACGGCACATGATGTTGTTATATTCAGTATTTCTTTCTGGGGTGTAAATATGTGGCACACACATGGAGAGTGGTTTGTGGTCACAGAAATCCCATTAAAGGCAATTCTAGGGTAGCATGGCATAGCTGTTTCAGAACAGCACAATCCTATGATGTTTTCTGTGTTCGCTATAAAGCTGCTGCTGCTACACAATCCTGACCAATTATAGGTGTGGACATTATTCACTTGCAATGACAAAACTGCTTTGGTAAAACGTCGAGGTATGTGGCATTAATAGAGGTGGGGCGGGGGTTCAAAATATGATAGGCGACATACACGCAGGTGGAGGAATTCAAATACCTATGGTCCTAATGGAGTCTAGCGATCTCCGATCTACGACACAAAACCAGCAGAAACAGATTGAAGCATTTAGTTCTGGTTCAGGTTCTGCTGTTATCGTTGAAACCATCAGCAAACTGGAACTGCAGGCAATTAATATTTCTGCTGCCAATACTGACAGTACTTATATGGGTCTTCTAATATATATGTTACGATTCCTTTCAAGAAGATTTTGAAAAAGATCGGAGTAAGCAACATTGTCGAACTCTAACTGTTGTTCTGAACCATTCTCCTCGTTTTCCTGTCAAAGTGCGAGAGGGTAGGCCTAAAGTATGTGCACGTTACATGCTGGAACTGTACTTCCATTAATAAATGACGGCCCATTCTTGATTAGCTACTGTGTGGCGCAGATATAATGATTTTGCAAGAAACACTTCTTGGAGATAGGACAGTTAGTGCCCCTGGATTTCACTGTTTCTACAATAGATGACACCTTGGACAGGCCATCCTTCTGTGAAACAACATGGTGGCAGCTGCGGTTGATATTTCTGCGTAGGACAGTGAAGAATTGCAGGTGCATTTGGTTCGGGTGCAAACCCCAGTTCCTTTCGTGGTTGTAAATGTGTATGCCTGTAATAAGAAGGTGTACATACAACAATGACAGAATCTCTTCGCTCTTGAGGAAGAAAACATTTTCTGCTAAGACTTTAATGCTAGAAGCAACCAGTGAGGCAACGTCATGACCAACAAGCAGGGAGAAGACCTAGAGAATGCACTGGTATCGGTCGATTTAGTGTGCTTGAATGATGGAAGGGCAACCAGAATGGCCACTTGAACAGGAGACTGATAATGTCATAGACTCGGCACTGGTATCTTCCACCTTCGCACCGGTTTGCAAGTGGAGTGTACTGGGATTCCACGGAAGTGATCACTATCCATGTGTCTTTCTAATTGAGAAAGACATATAGAAGCCAGAAAAGGAAGTTCAACACATTTTACTATGAGAATACAGATCAGACGTCATTGGCAAAATCAGACATAGAGAACAGGGTGCCCCTCGCAGGATGCAGGAGAGATGGACGCAGCCACACTGGTGTAATGTAGAAGTCGAGGAAGCTTGGTGGAACAAGAGACAAACGCCAAAGTAATGGCAGAAAGCCAGAAGGAGTGGAAAAACACATTCTGAGCTCTTGAAGCATCTGAAAGAAGAGGTTGACCAAAAAATGATGCACTTTAAACTATGTGCTAATTATATTGCTAAGGATGCCAAGTGGGGTGATTTCTGCAAAAAAATGTGCTCTGCAAAATCACTAGCCACATTCTGGTGCCTTTATCAGAGCATGAATGACACAACACAACACAGAGGTATACCAGACTTTCAGAGCACAGGTCATATATGGCACAAATCTGATGAAAGCAATGGGGAGGCCCTGCTTGCCCGCTACATTGAGCAAGCTGACCAAAGAAATGTGGCTGTAAGAATGAGGATATGGGGGTCTCTTCAGAATTGTGCGAGGATGTAGTGCTGGAAGAAGATCTCACAATCACAACCAATACCATTCTCACAACACTCAAAAGGTCACACAACACTGCTCCTGGTCCAGATGGTGTTCGGTACAACGACATAGGCGATTTAGCTGATTACGACTTGAAAAAACTGGCCAAAGAGTTTAATGCCAGTATTCAGAATGACCATTGGGCTGCACAGCTACTTACTACCACTACCGAAGCCAAACAAGGATTATTCTCAGATCAGTGCCTACAGAATCATTATGATGTAGAACACTGCGAGCAAGCTACTGGAGAAAATAGTTGCCCGTGTACTCATCTGTCATCTTGAACACATATGCGCATTCCCACTCACACTCAGAGTTTATAGATATAATAAAGAGACATGACTCAATGCAGCAGTTTTCAGAGGAGATATGTGCTGCTGCTATGGATCTGGAAGATGCATACAACAAACAGAGTACCATTTGAATACCTTATGCACATGCTCCTCAAACTGGCGTGGCACCCCTTCCTCATTAGATGGATCGCTGCAGCACTGTTTTGGAGGAAGGTGATACTCAGATGTGGAAGTTGGTCATCTGAGCCAACATCTATTTGTCCAGGGCTGCCACAAGGCTCACCATTAAACCAGTTCTATTTAATGTGTACACAATAACGATCACGGAACAACAGCTGGATGGGAAGAACTATGACTTTTGTTGATGATATTCTGATATATTGATAAACACCGGTGGTACGAATGGGAGCTGATGAGTTGACCAGGGACGGGTTAATGTACCTCGGAGTTAAGTTTGATCTCAGCCTGTGTTTCAGTACCATGTCGACCATGTGATAACAAAATTCGGCAGAGGATTAGCCGCCTTGAAGGTCATGGCAGCTGTCAACCAACATCGAGCAGAGGTTACTTACCCTTCTGTTCCACGGACTAGACCTTGCACTAATCAAGTATGCCCTGGCAATTCTTACTGTCAGTAGGACGCAAATTGACGGGCTGGAGAAAATACAGAATGAGGTATACATATTAACTTGGGGTGTACGACGAACACTCTCTGTGTAGCAATGAGGTATGAGGATGGTCAACCAATGGATCGTGTGGACATTATCAATGCCCTCTAGGATGTGGGAAGGGCACAGGACTTCGACAACTAATCACTCCTTCGGATGAAAGAGATGGGAGTTAAGATGGGCACAGACAGAAATAAGAACCTTAGTGGGTAAAAAGACTTATCAACCAACACAGAACTGGAGTCATCAGTCGCTGGACACTGTGAGACTTCCTGGGGAGGGGATCTAAGCACATGGACATGTTTGGAGTGCAATGATGATTGCCCACAAATAACTCAATAATTCAATATTTTGTGTTCAAAGGTGTTAGTTACTCTGTGATAGTTTAAGATGGTTGAATGTATAGGCTACTTGACACCACTATATCTTCTTCTTTCCTTCCTCATCTGCCTTTCAGCGTCGAGGGGAGGGGAGATATAATTTGCGGTCTTTTGCTCTTCTGTTCGCCTCTGCTGCTGTTATGTTTCCTAGTGCTTCTAATATTCCATCAACCCATCTTTTTCATGGTCGACCCTTGGGTCTGGTGTTCTCACAACGTTTGTTGAAGGCTCGTTGTGTTGTGTTTTGTTCTTTCTGCCTTGTCATGTGGCCAAACCATTTTATCTGTTGTTTCCTTATATATTCTATGGCAGGGGCTATTCCTAGCTTTTTTCTCAGTTCTTCATTTCTGATCTTATCTCTCAGACTGTTTCCTGTTATTCGTCTAACACATTTCATCTCATTAGAGGTCATTTTTCTTATTGTTCTTGCATCTAGGGTCCGGGTCTGGCATTGGTAGCACAACGTTGGGATAAAGATTGTATTGTATAGTGCTCGTTTTGCATCCAGAGTTATTTCCTTGGACAATAGTGGTGATAACTGTCCAATTTTTCAAGATTTGACAAGCTTTGTTGCATCTTGATTCTATCTCTGCTGTTTGAGAATTATCATTTGTCATTAGACTTCCTAGGTATTTGAATTCCTCTACTTGTTTAAGTTGTCTGCCTTCTATAGTTATGTTGATGTTCTGTTTATTTTTGGCGACATTCATGACTTCTGTTTTATTGATGTTGATTTTCATGTTGTATTTTGTGCATGAGATGTTGAGTTTAAGTTTTCTTGTAGGTCTTCTATTGTTTCATGTATTAGTGCCTGGTCATCTGCAAACAAAAGCTCGTTGATCTCCTCTGTCTCTGATGGGTTGGCTAGCTTGCATATGTGGTCCATGTATATAATAAACAGTAGGGGGGATAGTACGCACCCCTGTCTTACACCTGATCTAACTTCAAAGTGGTCTGTGTAGCCTGCTGCTGTTCCTACCCTGCAGCTGCTGTTGATGTAGAGACTTTTAATAAGGTTGGTTAGATGTTGGCTTACTCCGTATGTTGTTAGTATCTCCCACAGTTGTTCTCTGTTTACTCTGTCGAATGCTTTTTCCTAGTCAATGAAGGCTATGTATAAGTATTGATTGTGTTCTGTTGTTTTTTCTGCAAGCTGTTTTAATGAGAATAGTGCGTCAGTACATCCTCTGTTTTTTTGGAACCCCATTTGAGAATTGCTTAACTGTAGTTCTATTATTGGTATCAGCCTATTTTCCAAGATTTTGGCGTATACCTTTCCTACATGGCTGAGAAGAGATATGCCTCTATATTGATTGCAGTCTCATTCTTTTTCCATATTGGTATAATGATTGCCTGTTGCCAGTCTTCTGGGGCTTGTTGTTGGTGCCATATTACATTAAATATTCTGTGCAGCCATGTCACTCCTGTTTCTCCTGCTGCTGCTATTATTTCTATTGGTATGTTATCTATCCCCAGTGCTTTATTTCTTGGTGCGTATTTGATTACTTCTTCGATTTCCTCTTTCATGATGTTGGGTTCAGTATTTGTGAGTTCTAGCATGGTTTGTGTTGTCTTATTGGTAGTTGTTGTCATGTTTAACAGGTCTTCAAAATATTCTTTCCACGTCCAGATGTTGGTTATTTGATATTGGCTGTCCATATTTGTCATTTATGAGCTCAGTAGGATCATGGTTTTCTTTTCTCGCTCTTGTGGCTTTTACTGTTTTGTAGAAATATGATTTGTGGCTGTCTTGAAGTCCCTGCTCATATTTTGTTTGAATTCTGTCCAATTCTTTTGCTTAGCTTCTTTGATACAAATTTTAACTCTTTTTCAAACTAAGGCACATTTTTTTATATTTTTCTTGGTTCTTATTCTCCCTCCAATTTTTAAATACTTTCTTCTTTTCTTTAATCACTTCTCTGATTGCATTGTTCCACCATGGGATGCTCTTTTTCCCTTCTTTTGTCCTTAGCTTCGTTCCACAAACTGTTTTAGAGATGTTGGTTACTGTTCGGATGCAAGATAAAATGAGCATACTTGATGAGAGATCACAACAGATGGGACTGAAAATAAATAGAGATAAGACCAACATTATGAGAATTAAAGTAGTTGGCAATAACCAAATAAAAAAAAGGAGAAATACCTCTACTAGACATACAATCTTACATATATCTGGACAGTAATATAGACAAAGAAGGAGGAACAGAAATTAATACCAAAATAAGGATATAAAAAACAAGAGGAGCATTTGTTGCACTGGGAAACATGGAAGTTCAAAGAAATTAGGTTAAATACTAAAATAAAAATTTTCAACTCAAATGTTAAGTCAGTCTTATTATATGGCTGTGAAACATGGAGAACAACTAAAATGACAATCGATGAAGATATAGACTTTTATTAGTGGATGGTTGTGCAGAATAAAAGTATGGAAATAGCAGGACAAGATCACTAACATAGAATTATGGAAATGTACCAGTCAAATACCAGTGGATAAAGAGATACAGCGACGACAATAGCGCTGGATAGGACACACACTGCAGAAGCCAACTGAGAGTATTACACAGCAGACCCATTTTTGGAATCCCCAAGGAAAAAGACAAAGAAGAAGATGAAGGAATTCTTGGACAAGACAGAAAGAAGCAGAGATGAAGATGATGGGGAGGACATGGAATGATCTTAAAAGAATGGCAAGAAACAGAATGGCTTTGAAAGTGTTTGTTGAAGACCTATGCTCCACAGGGAAGAAAGAAAGTTAGAAGAAGTAGACCAATGTTTTGTCCATTAATGATACTGAATGGGCATCACTGAATTAAATCAGCAAGTTCAACTGAAAACTGAAAATAAAAGATAAATGCACATGAAAAAGGCTTATGTGTTAAGTGTGCCAAAGAAGAAAGAATAAAGTTACTTGTTACATACATGTAGTGAAGTTCTACAAAAATGTATGAAAAGTGCATGAATATGTTAGGAAGCTGAAGATATTACTACTCCATTTGATGAAATAAGTTTGTTTTGAAAGCAATATAACTACTTATTTGTTTCAATTTGTGAAATTTATAAACACATCGGGAATAAGCCATTTGTTTGAGCTAGAAACAAAATAGAATGTGTAAGTTAACATTGAAAATAATGAAGGAAGCATATATATTCATATTTCATTTGTTCACATAAATGCTTTTATTGACACTTTTTTGATTTGATACAAAAATATCCATTTAGATTTTTCAACACAGCCTTATGTCATAAAGACAATATACAGTGCTACACCTGTTTATGTGGGAACAGTTCCTTGATTACACAGGAACTCATGAGAATTCTTTCAGGATCTACAAACAGTAAGTTATGAATGTTATCATTAGAAATAGATACTTGTAACATACATTAAAACTGTTGGCTGGTGTTTTCTACTACAGAATGGGATAGAGAGTCCCATGCTCAGTTCTCTTGAAATGTCTTTCATGGTGTGCAAGGTGTAGGCTATGGTGCTACATCCAAAATGAGGTTACTTTAGTACTGAGAATAAAGTGCTCATCTCATGTTCAATACTACCCAGTACAAATGTTGAGTGAAGAAGTGCAAGTATTTTCCATAAATCTCCTGTCTAATGGTAGGTGTGTCTGAGTGTTTGTCTCCTGTTCTACTGATAGGTGAAACTGAGTGCTTTGTCTCCTGTTCTACTGGTAGATGAGATTGAGTTCTTTGTCTCCTATTCTACTAGTAGGTGAGACAGTGTGTTTTGTCTCCTGTTCTACTGGTAGATGAGATTGAGTGCTTTGTCTCCTATTCTACTAGTAGGTGAGACAGTGTGTTTTGTCTCCTGTTTACTAGTAGGTGAGACTGAGTGCTTTGTCTCTCTTTTAAATGGTAGGTGAGATTGAGTACTTTGTCTCCTTTTTTAAATGGTAGGTGAGATTGGGTGTTTTGTCTCCTATTCAACTAGTAGATAAGATTGAGTGCTTGTCTCCTGTTCTACTAGTAGGTGAAACTGAGTGCTTGGGTCTTTTTTTCTTGATAGATGAAACTTAATGCTTGGCTCCTTTTTTTTTTTTAAAAAGTAGAAGAATGAGTACTTTTTTTCCTATTCTACTGGTAGATGAGACTGAGTGCCTCACTCCTGTTCTACTTATAGGTTGAAACTGAATACTTGGCTTCTGTTCTACTTGTAGGTCAGACTGAGTGCTGTGTCTCCTTTTTTAATGGTAGGTGAAGCTGAGTGCTTTGTCTCATTTGGGACAGTTTATAAAATGTATGTTGATGTTGAAGGTGGGAAAAAAAGCTCAGTAGAAAATCTAAAAGAGCAGACTTATGTCACTGACCAAAATGAAAAAAGAACAACCATATTCCTATCATTATTTGATTTTTATTTATTAAATTTGTACCAATAAGCTCTGAGATTGGGAAAACTATCAGTTTATATTACACATGGAAACAGAAGGATTAGTCTCCTGATTAATTGGATTAATTTCTCTGAAATGCCTGTTACTTTCATCATCATCATCTCCGCAACGAAGGTTGGTTACCATGGATCGCCATTCCACTCTGTTTCTTGCTTTGATGGTGCATGTTGTCATAGATTGACTTGTCCATCTTTTGATGTTACTCGTCCTTGTTAGTCTTGGTCTGCCTCTGCCACCTTGTATTTTCCCTTCCAATATTACTTTTAGTAGGCTGTTGTGTCTTTTAACGTGCTACAAAAATTTCATTTGTAAATTTTCTTAATTGTATTTAGTAGTTCTCTTTTTATTTTCAGTTGTTTTAAAACTTCATTGTTTGTTTTCTTTTCTTTCCATCCAATTCTACCTATTCTTCTATAAATCCATATTTCAAAGGCTTCAATTTTCTGTTCTGTTTTCTTGTCTAATGTCCATGTTTCTGCACCATACAGGAATATTGAGAAGATGTAGCATTTTTCTATTCTTAGTTTCAGCCCTGGTGTTATTTGTTTTGTTGTTAGTATATTTTTCAAGGCATTAAAATTACTTATTGCCATACCTATTCTTTTGTTTATTTCAATTTTACATTTTCCATCATTGGTTATAGTATGTCCAAGGTAGTTGTAGCTCTGAACTGTCTCCAGATGTATTCCTTCAACTGTGATATTTATTTGTAGGTCTTGAGAATTTTCTTTGTTTATGATCATAGTTTTAGTCTTTTTGATATTCATATCTAATCCATATTTTTTACTTGTGATGTTAATTTCATGAAGCAATTGTTGTAGATCTTTAGGATTTTCTGCTAGTAGTACAGTATCATCAGCATATCTCAGGCTATTGATTATCTTTCCATTAATGTTTAGGCCTGGCATCTCTGTGATGTTTTTAAAGATTTGCTCAGTGTATAGATTGAACAAGCTTGGTGATAGGATGCATCCTTGTCTCTCCATGGCTTTCTTTGGAGTGTTACGTGATGAGGCTTACTTACTGTTACTTTATATTAATTTTTTCTTACTTCTTATTAACTTCTTCAAAGTAGTACCAGTAATCAAATACATAGAGAGATAAAGATTAAAGTGGTTTGAACATTTAATGCATATGAACCCCTCAGCACCACCATTAAGAGCTTATAACAAAATGGATGAACTAGACTATAGAGGTAGACCAAGAAGAAGATTGATTGAGGGAATTTACGACATAATAAAACAATACAATATTACCATGTACTAAGCCACAAAGTGAAAGTGCTCTTGATAGAAAACACATCATTGACTCAAGCCTGTGACACCTACCGGAAAAAAGCAGAACAAGATAAAAGAAAGAAAGAAGGAAGGAAGGAATGGAGGGGGAAGGAAGAGAGGAAGGAAGAAAGAAAGAAATAAATGTATGTTAAAACTAAAGTAACAGTTCCAGTGGGAAATATGGCACTAGTGTGCACACTTTTCTTTGACCAGTTCCACTTATTGTGGGTGATGTGGTCAGTATTATGCCAGACACTACTTTCCCAGGAAAATCTGGTACCCATTTAAGGCGGGGTGAACCTAGGAACTGTGAATGGGATCAGACGAGCTTGTTCAATTTGCTTGTGCACATTAGTCTATACCTGATTTGTCTGAATTACTGTGATATTTCAATATCTGACTGAAGGTGCAGTTCTTTGATAGACAATAATAATAGTTTTACAAAGCTTTTGTTATAGCAGCGCTATCTTTACAACCAGCCATCTGCATCATTAACTTGCACTTGAGAATGACATGAGAAGAATTGATAGCTTGGGACCTGAATGTTCACAAGTACCTTGGCTAAAGTGGTCAGCGATTACAGCTGACTGCATGTTTCAGCTAAAAACATGCAGATTCAGACCCTAATCCACCTCCCAATGGTGCCTCTGGAAAAAGACTACCCAGTTTGACCATGCGAGTAAAGACTGAATTGGGGGGCAAAAATGTCATGTAAAGTTGGATGTTTTGAACCAAAAGGCACAAACAGTCATGGCTTAAATTAGTAACACAAAACATCAATACCCACTTAACATCCACCCATGAGGGAGGAGTCCATCAGGAGAATGCAGCAGAAGAACAAGAAGATATTGAACTGATGGTACTAGTGCAAAGAGAAAACAAGTTAAAACAATTAATTATATGCTGAGGAGAAAGTTTATAATATTTGAAAGTTGTTTCTTCAGATTCTCATAACTATTGAGTTGACTTTTGTGATACAGCTGTTATCATTAAAATAACTCAGATTAAACAGTTTTCTTCTATCTTGTGTACACTCCTCATAAATTTCTACAAAACTGGAAACAGTGTTACGTTTTTCCACCAAATTCTAAGAAGATTAGATTGTGTCAACATAATTTAGTACACTTGATAAGCAGGTAAATTTTCAAGCAGGTATCACACACTGGCTGACAGAAATTTGCCTGAACAAGTCCTCAAGGACTTCACACAATACATGTACCACAGAACTCTAACCTAATAACTCATTTCCAGATTATGATAAGGAGTTTTCTTACTCCACTCATGAGTGTGTCCAGTTTTCACTTTCTCTCATTTAATGTACAGTGGAGTGCTTAAGTGAGCAATAAGCAAATAAACAGGTGTTTCGATAATTATCATTACCTGTCTCATTGTAGTTTGTGCTGTCTTATACATTTTTAATTTACTTATTATTCTTGCCAGGCTGGGTGGTCTAGAGGTAAGACATTGGTCTCTGGGCAAAAAAAAGTCCTAGGTTCTTTTTACAATCTTCAAGGGAAAATCTGGCATAGTAGTTTTAATGCAGCCTTGTTTGATTGGTTTCTTCCTGTTGAACCATTGGCATGTAGCGATATTAGTGGCTCAAGTATTTGTGTCCCTCACTTGGACAAGATCTACAAGCAACAGAAAACAATCAGCTAGTTCAACTCTGCTTCTGGCTGCCAATGGCCATTTTGTTCATTGTCTTTTACACAAACCATGCTAGCGAAGCAGTTAGGCCCATTCTTCTACTGCTTTTGAGGATCCAGCTTCAGGGCGCCAAATGTGGCAAATTTTTTTTTCAAACATGCTCTTAAAATTTGTACTAGTAAGAAAATATAAGGCAGACTGATGTGATACTAACTACATCAGTCATAGATTGTATAGTGGTCATGAAAAATGTGAACACTAACACAATATTACCCATTTCTCAACATTAGCCACAGTCACCTCATAAAGCAAGTAGTCTTGCCAATATCTTACACCCCCTTCTTCTTGGCCTTCATTTCACACACCTACCTGGTGCCCTGTCCTCCATAATGATTTTCTTTTGACCATCATGACTTTTTTTATAATCTAAATATTTTATTATTTATCCTTTTTATGTTTTTTCAACCTGTTTTTTTTTATATTAGGTTGTTGCAAAATAGATATGTTTGTTCTTTTCTCTGTATGTGGTGTTCTGAGCGTTCTTTTGTCACTCTTGAATTTGAAGGTAGCAACAACAAAAAATGTAAAAGAGCCCCCATACACCATGTGGTGTATAGGGAATATGGTGATATGTCCATTTTTTAATACACCTTTGGCACATGATTTTTGGGGTAATGTGGTCAGTATTACGTCTGTGCCACATTACTTTCTCAGAAAAAAAATTGGGAGATCAACCATAGATATGATCTTCACTCTTAGACAACTGCAAGAAAAATGTTGAGAACAAAATATGCCGCTCTATATTGCCTTTGTGGATCTCACAAAGGCCTTCGACACAGTAAACAGAGATGGGCTCTACAAGGTGTTAGAAGGCATAGGCTGCCCTCCTAAATTACTTAGGCTGACAATTTCCTTCCATGAAGACATGAATGGCAAAATCCATTTTGATGGGAGTTCATCAAAGAATTTCAAAGTCAACAAAGGAGTGAAACAGGGATGTGTCCTCGCCCCCCACCCTTTTTGGTATATTTGTTGCTGCCCTCCTAAGTTACGCTTTCGAAAACAGCTCAGGAGATATTTACATTCGCACAAGACCAGATGGCTCACTGTTCAACTTAGCACGACTAAGAGCAAAAATCAAAACAAATGTTGCCCTACTTAAAGAATTTTTATTTGCTGACGATGCAGACCTAGTCGCTCATAGTGAAGCCATCCTACAGGGATATGTATAAATAGGGAATATGGTGATATGTCCCATTTTTTAATAGACCTTTGGCACATGATTTTTGGGGTAATGTGGTCAGTATTATGTCTGTGCCACATTACTTTCTCAGAAAAAAAATCTGGTCCCCATTTAAGCCATCGATCAGGATCAAACCCACTTGCTTGTCCTTAGTAGTCCAGTTCACTAACCAATGAGTTCTCTTGGCTCCCCTTGCATTTGATGGTATTTATGTTTTTTTTTTTTTTCCAGCAGACCTATCGACAGTCCAAGTTTCATAAGAGTTGTGTGATTTTCTGTTGTCAAAATACAGGCTCTTAGAAACACAAGTCTTCTTGCAATAGCAGCATATAGGATGGTCAAAAATATCTGCATGAAATTGCATAATATAGATGGATTAAAAAATTTTATTTTATTGATTTGGGGGGAAAAAAGATGGGAAAGAATAGGATAATAGGCATTGGCCCAAACCCAAATCCAACCGATTTTTGGCAGGTAATTTTTTGGAGATTGGCGTGATTTTTGTAGATTCGTGGTAGGGGGGATAATTGTGGAATTTAAACATGGTGGTAAGGGGAGATAATTGGGTAAATTTTTTTTTTTTTGGGGGGGGGGGGGGGTGTTAAATTGTTGAAAATATATTATTTAAAACTGGGATGTGCGCAGCTTATTCAAGATCACTCCCATTGCCATAGTGATTATGATTTGATCAACAAAGTATAGTGTGCTGGAAATATTGTAGTGACAAGTGACAGATTGTTCAAATAAAATAGACCAAATGAGGATCATCATCATCATTGAGTGCCGTCTCCGCATCAAAGGTTGGCTACCATGGAGTGCCATTCCGCTCTGTCTCTTGCTTTTATGGTGCAGATTGTCATAGGTTGACTTGTCCATCTTTTGATGTTACTCGTCCATGTTAGTCTTGGTCTGCCTCTGCCTTTTTATCCTGTATTTTCCCTTCCAAGATTACTTTTATTAGGCTGTTGTGTCTTTTAAAATGCCCCAAATATTTCATTAGTCTTTTTTTTAATTGTGTTTAGTAGTTCTCTTTTAATTTTTAGTTCTTTTAAGACTTCATCGTTTGTTTTCTTTTCTTTCCATCCAATTCTACCTATTTTTCTATATAGCCACATTTCAAAGGCTTCAATTTTCTGTTCTGTTTTCTTGTCTAATGTCCATGTTTCTGCACCATACAGGAATATTGAGAAGATGTAACATTTTTCTATTCTTAGTTTCAGCCCTGGTGTTATTTGTTTTGTTGTTAGTATATTTTTCATGGCATTAAAATTACTTTTTGCCATACCTATTCTTTTGTTTATTTCAATTTTACATTTTCCATCATTTTTTATAGTATGTCCAAGGTAGTTGTAGCTCTGAACTGTCTCCAGATGTATTCCTTCAACTGTGATATTTATTTGTAGGTCTTGAGAATTTTCTTTGTTTATGATCATAGTTTTAGTCTTTTTGATATTCATATCTAATCCATATTTTTTACTTGTGATGTTAATTTCATGAAGCAATTGTTGTAGATCTTTGTGATTTTCTGCTAGTAGCACAGTATCATCAGCATATCTCAGGCTATTGATTATCTTTCCATTAATGTTTAGGCCTGGCATTTCTGTGATGTTTTTAAAGATTTGCTCAGTGTATAGATTGAACAAGCTTGGTGATAGGATGCATCCTTGTCTTACTCCTCTTTTTATATCATAGAGTTCTCTTTGTTATATTTTATTATTGCTTTTTGCTCCCAGTATAAATTACATATTAGTCATATGTCCATGTTATCTAGATCATGGATGGCCAGTAAGGTGCCCGCGCGCCACAAGTGGCCCACGATGTCATTTTTTTGGCCCGCGGCAGATAAAAAATAAAATCAGGTTGCATTGAGCAAAATGTCCTGGATAAAATTGATTAAAAATATGTTACATTAACTTCTACCGTGGAGAAAGTTAACTCAAATATTAACTTAAATAGTACTTTAATACTTATAATAATAGTACTTTAAATAGTACTTAAATAGTAGTTTGTTTAAAATAAAGTATAATTATCGGTGGAAACATCCGAGGTAAATCAAAGAAGAATAATAGTACAAGTAGACCTATGTTTAACACTTGGAACACTCTAGTAGTTAGTTTAACGTCATCTTCCCGTCATTCCCGAGCCATCCTTTTTTCTGTTTGATCATCCTGCGATCGACTGAAACAAAGGAAGAAGCTGACGAATGGTTCTAGAACCGACTCTCGGTTTGGCGAGTTCAAACAGTTTCCGCCAAGAAATACTGTCAGTCACCCACCTCCTCCTCCCCAACACATTCACCCCACAATTATTTTACTTTCAGTTTCTACTCTCCAATCCTCTTTTCACCAGTCAAATTATATATCCGATCTGATCATTCTGATTTTGTTGAGTTGCAGTGAACAGTTCCATTTTTAACAGGAAACAGTGCTATTGTTGTAATCTGTGTTTTCATTGTCTGTTGCTTAGGTCGTGGTATAAGATGAGCAATAAACGTCAATGAAATGAAAAAATCAGATTTTTTCATGATAAATGGGAACATGATTTTTTATTTATCAACAATAAGGATAGCAAACTGCAGTGCCTTGTGTGTTTGCAAGAGTTGTCTGTAAATAAAGAGCATAATCTTAAACGGCATTACACACAGCACCACGCCACTAAATACAAGGACTACATTGGTACAATACATTCTACACTTGTAAAAGGCGATTTGAAGAAAAAGGTTAGTGCTCAGAAATCTGTTTTTACTACATTAACAACAAAACAAACACGTTCCTTAATGGCATCGTTTGTTGTAAGCGCAGAGTTAGCGAAATTAAAAAAATCATTATGTGACGGTGACTTCGTAAAGCATTGTTCTATTAACATGGTGCATGCATTTGGGGAAGAAAAAATTGCCGGTCATTTTGAGAGCATTCCACTATCAAATCAGACAGTCACTAGAAGAGTTGAGGAAATAAGTTCTCATATATCTAGTAAATTAAAGAGTGTCGTTACAAATTCCGCTTACTTTTCTCTGGCTTTGGATGAATCTACTGACATATCAGACACAGCACAACTTTTAATTTTCGTAAGAGCTGTTTCAAAAGACTTTATTATCAATGAAGAGCTACTAGCTTTAGATTCATTGCATAATACGACGAAAGGTCAAAACATTTATGACTCATTTATGAAAGTTGTTAACAGTATCGGGGACATAAACAGACTTTCAGCAATAGTGACAGATGGCGCTAAGTCAATGTGTGGTACTCAAACAGGTTTAGTTGGATTATTAAGGAAGGCTGGAATCCATTGCCCAGCATTACATTGCATTATATACCAGGAGGCGCTGTTTGGCAAGATTCTAGACGTGGAGGATGTTATGAAAACTGTAATAAAGTGTGTGAATTTAATAAAAGGCGGGAATCAGGCTTTAACACACCGACAGTTTATAAATTTTCTATTAGAAGTTGAGGCAGAATATGGCGATTTAGTGCTCTACACACAAGTACGCTGGCTAAAACAGCACGATTAGTAGTTTCCAGTGGTTTAGGTTTCGTCCTAAATGTTTGTCTGCATGCGAGTATTCAGCCCTACCCTATCCGGGAGATACTTGTCTTAATAGGAAAAAATACAGATACACTATTTATTTCCGAGCTGTGATCGCGGCCTTATGCTATAGTCATGAGAACACCTGCGCGAAAGACATTGCTTACGAAGCTAATTTTTTAGTTAGCTGAGTGTTCCCTAGCGTTTGGCTTTTCATGGCAAGGCGCTGTGCCACTGAGTGCGGGTTCGATCCTGCTTTGGTCCATATTTTTTGTTGTTGTTGATTATTTGTCAATTTTTCCGAGTGCTGTAAACCTACCTCTTCCTCTGAATTTATTCGCTGATTATCGCCTTGGAAGTTTCTCTCTATAATAATATTCATTTATTATTATTTGTCTCCTTTTGTCCCACTATTTTTCCTAAATCTAAATTGCTGCTTATCTAATTTAATATTGATTTTATTCTGAATCCTTCCTTGTATAACTTTTTAGCAAGATCTTTGTAACATGGCTCATTCTAAACATTGGCTTATTCTAAAATCACTGCATTCAACTGCACCATTCCTTTTAGGCAATGCAATAAAAGTTGATGTTTTTAGTTCTTTTGGTATGTATCCTGTTTGGTATATGTCCTTGCATATGTCTGTAATAACTTTAATGCCGAAAACTTCTAGTGCCTATATCATCTCTATATGTATGCTGTCAGGTCCTGCTGTTTTTCCATTTTTCATTGTTTGTATAGCTTTTCCCACCTCAAATTTTAAGATTTTATAGCCTGATGTACATTTTATAATTGATTTCTTGTCCCTTTGATCATGAAATAATTCTGTTATATATTCCTGCCACCTATCTATAATATCTTTATTGTCTGTTAGCATTTTTCCTTTTTTGTCTACAATGCATCCACCTTCTGTGGCTTTTTTATTTTTATTAGTCATTCTCTTTATTTCTGTGCGCATTCCTCATAAGTTTTGTTTGCTTTCTATAGTTTCTTTTTTTATACATTTTTGGCTGAGCCAGTCTTCCTTTGCCTTTTTGCACATTTTGCATATTTCATTATCTATTTTATTGTATTGGGCAGTGTTCTTCGCTTGTCTCCTTTCTTCCATTTTTTCTAAGATGGTGTTAGTTATCCATTTTGTTTTTTGTTTCTTTCTTTTTTGAGTAAGGTATCGCAAGTTTCTTGTATACTTTTCTTTATGCACTGCTATTTGGTTGTGACTTTTTCATCAGGATTTTCTCTTCTATATTGCTCAATTCCTTCTTCTAGCAGTTTCTGGTATGTGTTCTTTACACGTATTGTGTAGGTATTTTTAATATCTTTTTTATTTAAAGCTGTTATAACTAGTGGTATTGTTGATGAATTAGACTTTTGCTTGTTTCTCTTTGCCTAACGTGAATCGTCTCACGTGAATAAAAAGAAGATACTACACAATGAGTGGAGGAAAACAGTGAGCCAAAAAAGCTACATTAAATATGATAAAGTTAGAAAAGTTAAATTTTTAATCAAAGAAACAAAACAAAAAATCTTGACAGACTTCAGCCAGAAAATAATCGGAGACTACAAGACAACCACTAAGAATTTCTACAAAACTGTTAAAGCAATGAGAACAAGGAATTAAAATTACGACCCCACGAAACTTATAAATGTCAAGGAGGGCCCCCCCCCCCCCCCCCCCTTTACATAAAAAACAAAGATCACTACAGAGGTGGAAAGAATATTTTAAGACTCCTAAACACGACAACCAACACCCAGAAAAGTAAATGTCAAGATCTAGAACCAAGCATCCTAAGAGCTGAAATCGCAGAAGCTATAAGACAAAGCACTAGAGATCTATCACTAGAGATAATTATAGCATCAGGAACAATAGGAATAGAATGGCTAACGATAGTATTCAGTATAGCTTTTCAATAAGTACCAGATGACTGGAAACAAGCCATCATAATTCCAATTTGAAAAAGGAAAATCAATAAGAGAGATTGAAATCAGTACATGGTTATCTCCCTACTAAGCAACACAGGCAAACTGTTTGCCAAAATAATAGGGAAGAGGCCAAGACCAATTTTAGAACCTCAAATAAGCGACGCACAAATCGGTTTCAAAAGTAACAGTCGATACATAACATTCATAAACCAAGGGAAAGCTTTCGATCACGTACAAAGAGAATAACTGTGGAGCATACAGCGTACGGTGTTAACCAGCATTTGACCAACTTAACAACCAAACAACAGAAATAGACTCAAGATGTAACAAAGCCTGTCAAGTTACCAGGCAGATTTCACTACTACTGTCGAAAAAAGAAGTAACGCTAGAAGCAATTTAGTAAAGTAATGCAGATGAGCTATTTATATATTTATTATATTTATTTCAACGTTGTGCTACCAGCTTAGATTCAAGAACTATTAGAAAAATAACCACCACTGAAATTAAGTGTGTCAGACGAATGACATGAAACAGCAGAGAGATAAAATCAGAAATTAAGAGTTACGAAAAAGACTAGAAACGGAACCAGCTATTGAATACTTAAAACGACAACAGATCAAGTGGTCCTGGAATGAGTCACCAAAAAACGATACAAGAATACCAGACCAAGAGGCCGACCAAGAAAAAAAGTGAATAAACGGCATACTATAGTCCGTTCAGAAATTTGTGCCCACAGAGTGTATTAATTATATCGGACACTGCTTGATGAATTTCTGTAATTCTTTTTTATGAAATCTTATTTTTTTCAATGACCTTCAGTCTGATTTTTTTGCCCTTCTGTCATGCATTTATTTAAGAAATATTTTTGCTTATTTGGGTTATATCATCATCATGTACCATACCGGTTGATGTAGGCTATCATGTCCTTCCATAATCTTCTATCTACAGTGCATCGTATCAGTTCTGTTGTTGACTGCTTTCCATACCATGACACCAAGCTATCCAGTATTTTCTCTCTTTGTCGTCCGCGATCTCTCTTTCCTTTTATTTTGCCAGTTGTAACCAAGTATTCCAACTTTCCTCTTATCATGATGTGCCTGAAAAATGTTGATTGTTTCTTTCTGATGTTTTTTAGGAGCTGCCTTTTTGTGTAGGCCTCTTCGAGAACTTCCTCATTGGTCTTTTTAGCTGTCCAGGGAACTTCCAACATTCTTCTGAGAAATTCCATCTCTGTGGCCTCTAATCGTCTTTTCATTTGTTTGTCTACTTTCCATGATTCGCTTCCATAGGTCAAAATTGGTTCTATATAGCACCGATGATCTCTTTCTCATTTCTATTGACATTGATTTGTTGCATAAGATATTTTTCATTTTCTTAAATGCTATTTTGGCCTGAGCTATTCTGCTTTTTATTTCCGTGGTGCATCTTCCATCCGATGTTATTATTGTGCCCAAGTATTTGACGCGTTGCACTTGTTAAAAATTTGTCCTGTTTATTTTTATGCTGCATGCCTAGTGATGATTGTTTCTTCGATATGACCATTACTTCTGTTTTCTTACTATTCAGACTGAAACCTTTCTTGATGCTTTCTTTTACTATTATGTCTATCATTTCTTGTAGTTCATTCTCTGTCTCTGCTATTAAGACTGTGTCATCCGCACATCGCAAATAATTTATGTTGTGACCGTTGACTTCAATTCCTTTTTTGTCTACTATTGATCTCATAATATGTTTGCTGTAAAGTGAAAACAAATCCGGTGACGGAACACAACCTTGTCTGACTCCTTGTTTTATAAGTTGAAATTGTCCTGTTTGGTTGTTAATTCGTATAGCTGTTGTTTGTTGCCAGTACATGTTTTTTATGATTCGCAGATCCTTGCCATCAATGTTTAATTTCTCCAGCATATTGATTATTTCCACATGCTTTACTTTGTCAAATGCTTTCGTGTAGTCTATAAAGCACATATATAGATCTTTCTTTACCTCTATAGATCTTTCTATCAATGTTCTTAATATGTATATTACATTTTGGTGCCCTTTCCTTCCACAAATCCACATTGTTGTTCACTTATTTCTGGTTTTATTTTGTTTCTTACACATCTCATGATGATTCTTAGTAATATTTTCGTCATATGGCTCATGAGACTAATAGTGTGATGGTCTTCACAATCAGTGGTGCCTGACTTCTTCGGCATGGCTACAAAGATAGATTTTAGTAGATCTTCAGGTATGTGTCCAGTGTTATATATGTCTATTTCATTGAGTAGTTTTGTTATGATTTGTACTCCCAGCTCTCCTAATGCATTTATCTCTTCGATTGTTATATTGAAGAATGACAGGAAACAGCTTGAGGGACAGAGTAAGAAACACCGACCTGAGGAAGAAACTCAAAATTGAACCAGCCATCGAATACATAAAGAAACAACAGATAAATTGTTTCTGCCACATAACAAGACAAAAGAACTAACAATGACTCAAAGAGCCATAAACAAACGCTACGAAAATGCCAGATTAAAAGGAAGACCGAGAAGGAGATGGATAAAGGGAATACTAGAGTCACTAGAGAGTAGAAAGACGAATATGGCAGACCACCGTGAAAGAGATTGGAGCCTCATCACGTAACAGTCCAAAGAAAGCCAAGCAGAGAAATTCTAACAACTGTTTTAGGAACGAACTAAAAATAGCCACATGGAATGTTTGAACCTTATACCAACCAGGAAAACTAGAAAATCTTATGATAGAAGCAGAGAGATTAAATTTAGATATTTTAGGCATATCAGAAACAAGATGGAAGGAAAGTGGATACATACAAGACGATAAATATACATTTATATACTCAGGCAACAATACAGAACACCAAAGAGGGGTAGGCATACTAATAAAACGAGAACTACAAAAATATATAAAGACTCAAGTGACATACAATGATAGGATTATATTAATAAAAATGAAGGCAAAGCCATTTGACATAGCAATAATACAGACATACGCACCTACTCAAGACTATACAGATGAACAAATAGAAGCATACTATGAAGATCTAAATACAGTTATGAAGCAAGTGAAATCTTCAGACATCTTGATTGTAATGGGTGACATGAACGCAAAAGTGGGAAAAGGCAGATATAAGACCATTATAGGAAATCATGGGTTAGGAAAAAGAAATGACAGAGGAGAAAGATTAATTCAATTTTGTGAAGAAAACAGGCTAATAATATGTAACACCTACTTTGAGCAAGAGAAAAGGAAATTATACACATGGAAAAGCCCTGGAGATGGAAAGAGAAATCAAATAGATTATATAATGATAAAAGACAGATTCCAGAACAGCGTCAAGAAAGCCAAAACCTATCCAGGAGCAGATATTAATTCAGATCACAATCCTGTAATGATTAAAATAAAAATCAAATTAAAGAGAAATAAACAAAATACTAATTCTGCAACAGCAATAGATACAACAGCTTTAAATCAGAAAGATATGAAAGAAACTTATACAATACAAGTAAAGAACACATATCAGAAGCTGCTAGAAGAAGGGATTGAGCAGTACAGAAGAGAAAATCCTGAAGAAAAAGTCACAACCAAATGGTAATGCATAAAAAACAGCATACAAGAATCCTGCATCACCTTACCCAAAAAGGAAAGTAACAAAAAACAAAAATGGATAACTGACAACATTTTAGAAAAAATGGAAGAGAGAAGACAAGCGAAAAACACTGCCAAATACAAGGAAATTGATAATGAAATACGAAAAATGTGCAAAAAGGCAAAAGAAGACTGGCTCAACCAAAGATGTCTAGAAATCGAAACTATGGAAAGTAAACAAAGTTTGAGAGGAATGCACACAGAAATAAAGAGAATGACGAATAAAGACAAAAAAGCAGCAGGAAACGGATGTATTGCAAACAAAGAGGGAAGAATGCTAACAGACAACAAAGATATAATCAAAAGATGGCAAGAATACGTAATAGAATTATTTCATGATGAAAGGGACAAAAAACCATTCATAAAATGTACATCCAGCTATAAAATCCTGAAATCTGAAGTAGAAAAAGCTATAAAAACAATGAAAAAGGGAAAAGCAGCAGGACCTGACAATATACAGATAGAGATGATACAGGCACTAGAAGATTTTGGCATTGAAGTGATCACAGACATATGCAATGACATATACCGCACAGGATACATACCAAATGAACTAAAAACATCAACTTTTATAGCATTGCCTAAAAAGAATGGTGCAGTTGAATGCAGCGATTTTAGAACAATAAACCTAATGAGCCAGGTAACCAAAATTTTACTAAAAGTTATACAAGGAAGGATTCAGAATAAAATTAATAATGAACTAGATGAGCAGCAATTCGGATTTAAGAAAAACAGTGGGACCAATATTTGCCTGTTTCATAGACTACACCAAAGCATTTGATAGAATACACCATGAGCAACATATAGACTGCCTAAAAGATATAAATCTGGATGACACAGACATACGACTGATATATATGTAATTTGTATTGGGAGCAAACAGCAATAATAAAATATAACAAGGTATTGATATAAAAATAGGAGTAAGACAAGGATGCATCCTATCACCAAGTTTGTTCAATTTATACACTGAACAAATCTTTAAAAACATCACAGAGATGCCAGGCCTAAACATTAATGGAAAGATAATCAATAGCCTGAGATATGCTGATGATACTGTACTACTAGCAGAAAATCCTAAAGATCTACAACAATTGCTTCATGAAATTAACATCACAAGTAAAAAATATGGATTAGATATGAATATCAAAAAGACTAAAACTATGATCATAATCAAAGAAAATTCTCAAGACTTACAATTAAATATCAAAGTTGAAGGAATACATCTAGAGACAGTCCAGAGCTACAACTACCTGGGACATACTATAACCAATGATGGAAAATGTACAACTGAAATAAATCAAAGAATAGGAATGGCAAAAAGTAATTTCAATGCCATGAAAAATATACTAACATCAAAACAAATAACACCAGGGCTGAAACTAAGAATAGCAAAATGTTACATCTTCTCAATATTCCTGTATGGTGCAGAAACATGGACATTAGACCAGAAAACAGAACAGAAAATTGAAGCCTTTGAAATGTGGATTTATAGAAGAATATGTAGAATTGGATGGAAAGAAAAGATAACAAATGAAGAAGTTTTAAAACTAAAAATGAAAAAAGAACTACTAAACACAATTAGAGCAAGACAAATTAAATTTTTTGTTCATGTTAAAAGACACAACAGTCTAATAAAAGTAATATTAGTAGGGAAAATACAAGGTAAAAGAGGCAGACCAAGACTAACATGGACGAGTAACATCAAAAGATGGACAAGTCAGCCTATGGCAATCTGCACCATCAAAGCAAGAGAAAGAGTGGAATGGCGCTCTATGGTAGCCAACCTTCGATGCGGAGAGGGCACTTGATGATGATGAGAGTCACTAGGAGGGATAACACCAGAAGAGGCCAACAAAAGAGCAAAGAATCGCAGAATGTATATCCCCTCGACTCCAACGGCAATGGAGGAAGGATAGAAGAAGAACATTGTTATATTGTCTGGACCTGGAACTTTGCCTCTTTTCATGTGTTGAAATGTGTTCTCCACTTCGCTCTGCATAATTGGTGGTCCTGTGTCTTTGTTTGAATTGTTTAACTCTGGTCTTTCATCATCATAGAGTTAGTTGACTGAGATATTCTGTCCATCTTTCTATTGTCTTCTCCTGTCCCATTATTATATTTCCTTCCTTTGACTTAACACATCCTGAAACTTTAAGTTCTTTACTTCATGTTAATTCATTTAACTGATTGTGCTTAAATTTTGAGTCTTTCTTTTGTTGTTTTTCCATTTCTTCACATTTCTGTTTTAACCATCCTTCCTTTGCTTCTCCGCATTTGTTCTGGATCTCTTTGTGCAATATTTTGTATGTCCGTTCTTCTTTCTTATGTTTTCTTCTTTCATCCATTAGTTGTAATATTTCTTCTGTCATCCATTTCTTTTTGTTGATTCTTTTGATCACTGATATTACTTCTTTTGATGAAGGTATTTTGAGGGTTCTTGGGGTATATAAAAATATTATTTTCTTGCTTGTCCTAAATTTTAGGATTTTACAATACCCACATTTGTTGTAATCAACTCACCATTTAAAAAGACAAATTTCACGATCTCTTCCCCATTAGAACCAGGTCGCAGTCACTGAACCATACGTAACTTGTAAGACGCGTGCGCCACTTTTTTTTTGTAATTTCATTTCCGGTTTCTTGTTAAATTGGTCCCGATGCGTATTTTGACAAAATATCTACTATTAATGTATATTCCTTTATATGTGACAATTTGTAAGGTGTTGTGAAGTGACTACTTAATTTTTAAAACCAAGAAGAGTTTAAAGTGTAAATTCATCACTATGCAAAAGGTAACTGTGTTATTGTACAGTCACTTTTGCAAGGAATCTAAAAGGGGTCGGTTATATTATGATATAAAAAAACCAGAAAACAGAATATGGGCAGCTCTAAATATAGATAGAAAGTATATCAATCGATGGATAGGACAGAACTTTAACTCTGCAGAGGCGACGATCAAGCAAGGAAGAAAAATGAAAGTTGATGATTTTGACAAAGATGTTATTAGACGTGAAATTTTGAAAATGTTTGAATCGAATCAGTTTGTTACACCGCGCAAACTTAAAGTTCGACTGCAATTAGAATGTGACATTGAAATCTGAAAAACGACTCTTTGGAAGATCGTAAAAGGCGTAGGTTTCACTTTTCGAAAATCTGCTTGTGGTAGAAATATTGTTTGTGAAAAACAACACCTGATAGCTGCCCGAAACAAATACCCGAGGCAGATCTGTGAGCGACGAATTGAAGGCTACGATATAGTATATTTGGATGAAACGTGGGTAAATGCTCATCATATATATGAGAAAGAATGACAATCAGCTGACAGAGAACATTAAAGAATAATAAAAGAATAAAATAAAAGAAGCATTCCCAGCAGTAAAGGACAACACATTATATTGGTACATGCTGGCAGTAGAGCGAATGGTCTTGTTAATGACACGCAACTTATTTTTCAATCAAATCTACAGACAATAGGGACTACTACACTGAAATGAATGGACGAATTTTCAGAGACTGGATAGAGAACACTCTATTCTCCATTCTGGATAGACCTTCATGTCTTGTAGTGGACAATGCACCCTATCATAATGCGGTAGCACTGGAGAACAAAGTTCCTAATTCGCCAAGCACAAAAGATCAAATCATCACGTGACTTAGAAAAGAAAATGCTTCCTTTCAAAATACCCAGTTAAAACCAGAGTTGTTGGAACTTGATAGACAAACTAAGAAGACAAAGTTATATCAAATTGATAAAATAATTGCAAACTATGGCCACACATCTCTTCGCCTCCCACCTTATCATTCGCACCTCAACCCAATAGAACTTGTGTGGGCTAAAGTCAAATTGCAAGTTGCTGCGCAGAACACGAAGTTTAAAATGTGTGATGTTAAAGAATAGATGTGTGATGCCCTCTCAACAATAGACATTGAATACTGGAGAAAATGTGACGACCATGTGCTCAGAGAAAAGGAACAATACTGGCAACGAGATGGATTCCAGTTTGTCTAACCGATAACAATTGTTAACCTCTTAGAGACTTCTGATTCGGAATGAGGTTTGTATAACATGTGCACAATTTTGTTGATGACACTTTTACTATTTGCTGACTATGTGTGTTTGATGTTCTGGTTGTTCCATATATTTTGTTGATGACGAAGATATAAAATCAAATGAAAAATGTTGTCCTCTTCAATGTGATTCGGATACGCCTTTGGCTTGCATTGTTAGAAAATTAACATAATTTACAGTAAAATCTAATGTTTAGAGCTTGTGATTTGATATTTTCCTAAAATTATATAACAAAAAACGATTTGTGCAAAATTCAGACCTTTGTACTTAAATGTTATAAAATCTGAAGGTCAGTGAAAAAATAAGATTTCATGAAAAAGAATTACAGAAATTCATCAGTTTCCGAGATAATTGATCAATTCTGTGCGCACAAATTTGTGAACGAACCATAGAAACACTCGAGGCTATAGCAACAGAAGAGGCCAATAGAATAGCAAGAAACCGCGAACTATATCTCCCCTCGACGTCGAAAGGAAAATGAGGAAAGTTGTTTGGGTGGGTAGAAAGGTACAGATGTAATAAGGATGCCTGCAAGTTATCTTATGTAGAAGTTTATGTGGTCATTCTGGCCATGCCCTAATCAATCAATGAATTAATGTAGCAGCTCGTCAATAAGACACCGCTACTTCGGCAACATTGACTTCTTTCATTAAAAATGTTAGACAGTATGTTGGATTCATAGTCATAATGATGAATAACTATGCCATTTCTGTTTTTTTTCCTGTGTTGACTAGACCTCCAGAACTGTTCTACCAGGAATTGATGTAGTCTAGTCACTCGCTGATCTGATTCCTGTCTTTGCCCCGCCGATACACAAAAATACCATCAGCGAAACACTGTCCTTCTCTTTCGATCCAATTCATCGTCAGCATCATCAAGTATCGTACATGCTGGCGTATGTGATCATGTCTCTCCACAATTTTCTATCTCGACGGTTATTTATCATTTCTGTTGTTGACCTTCTGCCAAGCCATTCTCTTAAGTTGTCTGGTATCTTTTCTCTTTGCTTCCCTCTATCTCTTCATCCTAAATTTTCCCAGTTGTTACAATATATTCCAGCTGTTCTCTTCTCATTACGTGGCCAAAAAGTGATGATTGTTTCTTCCTAATATTGGAAATTAGCTCTCTTTTTGTTTTGCCTCTTTCAGAACATTTTCATTACTCAGCTCTAGCTGTCCATGGTATTCTCAACATTCTTCTTTAAAACCACATTGCTACAGCCTCCAGTGATTTTCTTGTCTGTTGTCCTATTGTCCATGATTCACATCTATAAGTTAAGACTGGCTCTAAATAACATCTAAGAACTCTCTTACTTCTTCCTATTGTCAAAAATGGAATGCACAGTATCTTCCTCATTTTTTGGAAAGCTGCTTTTGCCTGAGCCATTCTGCATCTCATCTCTGTTGTACATCTACCATATGAGGTTAACAATGTTCCCAGATATTTAAATTCATTTACCTGTTCCACTTGTCTTTATTATGCATTGCAGTGAAGTCTTTTTCTTTGTTGTTACCATTACTTCTGTCTTTTTGCTATGAAGGTTGAGTCCTTTATTTTTGCTTTCCTTTACTATAATGTCCAACATTTCTTGTAACTCATTTTCACTCTTGGCGATTATGACTGTATCATCAGCATACCTTAGATTATTTATATTATGACCTCCGATTGTTATTCCTGGCATGCCCCTTATGTATCTTAAAATAATCTCACTATACATATTAAATAAATCTGGTGACTGCACACAACTTTGCCTAACACCCTGTTTTATTTGTTGAAACATTCCCAATTGATTTCCAGTTCTTATGGCTGCTGTTTATTACCAGTACATGTTCTTTATTATTCTTAGATCTTTGCTGTCTACATTTATGCCTTCTAAAATTGTGATTATTTCTTGGTGCTTTACTTTGTCAAAAGCTTTGGTATAATCTATGAAACATAGGTATAGATATGTTTTCAGCTTTATGGCTCTTTCTATTAAAGATCTTATGATGTATATGGCATTGTTCGTTCCTATGCCTTCAACAAAACCACACCGTTCATCACTTATTCTATCTATCTATCTATTGACCTTTCGAGCCGTAACCGGCCCATAGGGCGTAGACCAAGATACACCTTCTCCTATATGAATTTTTGTTCTAGCAGTTTTCTTTTAAAGATATTTCATCACTTATTGCTGGACTGATTTTGTTTCGCACTCTTCACATGATGTTTCTTAGTAATATCTTAGTCATGTGACTCAAGGCTTATTGTACGATGATCATGGCATTCAATCGCACCAGATTTCTTTGGTAGGGCTATGAACATCGATTTGAGCAGGTCGTCTGGTATATATCCGCTGTTGTAGATATCATTCAATATTTTTGTTATTATTTCTATTCCAAAATCATCCATGGCTTCAGTCTCTTCTTCAGTTATATTATCTGGTCCAGGAGCTTTTCCTGCTTTCATATTGCGTAAGGAATCTTCCTCTTCTTCTTTGAGTATTTCTGGTCCTTCTCCATTATCCTTAATATTTATTTTTGTTCGTTCATCATTATAAAGATCTTTAATGTATTCTGTCCATCGTTCGCTTATGCTTTCTTGTTCAATCAACAGTTCTCCTTCCTTTGATCTTAAACATCCAGTTTTTGATTGCGTTTTTCTTCCTGTTAATTCTTCAATTTGTTTGTGTATAGCTTTGGCATCTCCTTTTTGTTACTATTCAATCTGTCTGCGTCTCTGTTTTAGCCATGCTTCTTTTGTTCATTGTATTTTATTACAATTTATTTGATCTCTTCTACTCATCTTTAGGGAGCCGCGATAGCTCAATGGTTAGTGAACTGGACTACAAAGGACAAGAGGTAGGGTTCGATCCCAACCGACGGCTTCCGGGTTCACCCAGCCTTTAGTGGGTACCTGATTTTTTTCATGGAAAGTGAAGCAGCACGGACGTAATACCGACCACATTACCCCAAAAATCATGTGCCGAAGGTCTGTAAAATAATATGGTCACTAACACCATATTCCCTATACGCCACTTGGCGTGACGGGGGTACTTTACTTTACTTCTACTCATCTTTATACTCCAACCAATTAGTGGTAGCCTCCGTCAATCATTGCTGACTATAGATTTTTCAACGCCCATAGAAATGTTATTTTTTTCTTTTCTTTCGCAGTGTATTCTCTTTTTCTATGAATCTGTCTGCTTCTTGTTTGAGTTGGAGATTTAGAGTGTATTTCCAAAGATTTCGGACTGCAGCTGTTTCTGTACAGGCTGCAGGGTTTATGTTCAGAGTCTTCATGTCACGTTTACACACATCTAGAATCAAAGTTTTTGGCACCCCCTAGTTCTTTTGCCATCTGCTAGTTGTTCATAGAGTATATCTTTTGGTATGCGGCCATCTTTCATACAGTGTTCGTGGCCAACCCACCGCAACCTACATTGTTTGAGCAGCGTATTCGGCCTGAGCTAGTCATGGCCTCCACATTTGTCACTTTATCCTTCCAGGTGATACCAAGAATATGTCGCAGACATCGCATATGGAATGCATTTAGCCTTCTCTCCTGCTTTGCATAAGTTGTCCAAAATTCGCTGCCATACAGGAGGATACTAATGATGCAGGCATTGTAAACTGCAGCCTTTGTTTTAATTGTCAGTTTGCTGTTTTGCCAAACACACCTAGAAAGATGGGAGAAGGTGGTAGCAGCTTTACCAAAGGGAGTGTCAATTAAAGATTATTGAGTTATTTGTGGGTCATCATCATTGCGTTCTATAGGTGCTCAGATCCCTCCTCAGAAAGTTTTGCAGTGTCCATCGATTCCAATTCTGTGTTGGTTGAATAATTAGTCTTCTTACACGCTCACTAAGTTTCTAGATTCTGGATGTGCCCATCTTAAATCCCATCTATTTCATCCGAAGGAGTGGCGTGGACTCATGGTTGTCGAAGTCCTGTGTTCTTCCCACTTCCCCGAAGACATTGATAATGTCCACCCGATCCATTGGTTGACCATCTTCAACAATAGCGCAACTAACCAGCCTGTCCGCTCTTTCATTTTCCCGTACTCCTGCATGTTCTGGGGTGTAGACAAAGGTGACCTTACGTGTTTTTTACTTCTGCAATGACTCTTCTCATTTCACACGTACAGATCCCGCCTCCAATTTTCTTATTATGCTCATCGAATCACTCAGTATACAGGCAAGGGTGTAGTCTTGTGACTGTAACCAAATGAATGCCTTGGTTACTGCCATCACCTCCATCGTCATGCTGCTCATGGTCATAACTTATGCACCACTGTCTTCCTCGACTATTCTGCCTGCTGAGCGTGCCGTAAAATGCCAATGCACTCATCTTGTGTCGTATTACAGATCCGTCTGTATCCCTTCATCTTTCTCATCGGTGTTATCCCAGATGAGGCCATTCACCTCCGCATTAACCATGACTGAGTTCTGTTCCCTACATTTCCTGTAGAGTGTGACAATACACGAGAATGTCCCACTGAATGACGTAGGCACCGGTTTCCACTCCTCGCCAGCGTTGATATTGGTAAGCCCACAGACCTGTTTGATGACATCTTCTGCTCGGCCCACACATGATTTGCCTCTTTTTAGCCTGACACCCTTCCCTATGTTGAGCTCATGATGCAATGGGTGCTCTTTAACTGCACTTATCTTGAGGTATACTTGTGCCCTTCATATCTTGATCCTGTCATCCATGGTTGGAAAGTCAAGATGATACCTCAATGCTACACAGGGAGTGTCCCTCGTACATCCCGATATAATGTGCATAGCTTCATTCTGTATTTTCTCCATCTTCAATTTATTTATCTAAAGAAAGTTTGTCGTTGATGATGGACCCCAGGTAGTTAAACTGCTGCACAACATCAAGTTTGTAGTTGTCAATAAAAATTGCAGGTGTTGCTTCGACGTCCTGGCATAGTATATTAGTTTTCTGCAAACTTATTGTTAGACCGAAGTATATGCAGGCATGCGGAAAACAATGTACTCTACTCAGGTGTTCTTCCTGACTTTGCGTGACAAGTGCAGCATTGTCATCCAATTCATCATCAAGTACCGGGCCTACTGGTGCAGGTGATCATGTCTCTCCACAACTTTCGATCTCGACAGTTCTTTATCATTTCTGTTGTTGACCTTCTGCCAAGCCATTCTCTTAAGCTGTCTGGTATTTTCTCTCTTTGCTTCCCTCTATCTCTTCGTCCCTTAATTTTTCCAGTTGTTACAATATATTCCAGTTGTTCTCTTCTCATTACATAGCGAAAAAACGATGATTGTTTCTTCCTAATATTGAAAATTAGCTCTCTTTTTGCTTTGACCTCTTTCAGAACATTTTCACTACTCTTCTTAGCTATCCATGGTATCCTCAACATTCTTCTGTAAAACCACATTTCTACAGACTCCACTTATATAAACTACTTTTAACATTTTAGCACACAAATTCTTTTGGTGAACAGTGCAATATAAGAATAAGACATACAAGGGCATAAAATAAAATATAAAATTTATTTTCCCAGATTTATTACCAGTCCTATCTGGTGCTTTATCTGTTGGCTCAATGCACAATGTAAATCTAAAATTTGTGAAAATTGAATTCCAGAGCTTTAATAATGTTTTTAGTTTCTGCAGTGATGCTGCCCTTGAGTTGTAATGCTAATATGCCTTCAGTGATGTAGACAAAAATGTGTCAGTACTTCTAATAAAGATAACAAAATGCACAATATATGTTGACTCATTTAAGGCGATGAATGCTATGAGTTTTAATGTATAATTTTTTAAGCTTTTTTTCTTGCTATGTCATCTGCAAAGCATATACAGTTCTACGTGATAAATTTATTTGCTGAAACAGATAACTTTTATCAGGATTAATCACTATTAACAGTTTCTTTGAAATACTTGTTCACTATTCCTCGATAGAGAAAAAAAGATTTCATACTGTTAGCAATTGTTTCAATAATGACATAACTCACACAAACAACATTCTCTGAAGATTTATTTACATTGAAAAAATGCATTCTCCTAGCCTTGCAAAGATACTTTATCCCTTCACTAAACTTTAACTTTCATGTTTGAATTAGAAATGACATTCCAGGTTGTATCCTCTAAAAGCAGAAAGTTTTCATTTCAGATTGAGCACGCTATTGTGATATATAATAAATACATAATCTGAGGTTCACTTTTCTTTTTTTATTTTATTTGACTGTACCGTTGCAATTTAAAATGTATGCAACATCCATTTTCACAACCACTATCCCTTTCTCTTACTCATATTGATGCTAATGTAGCAGTGAGTTGAGAATGTATAACAATAAGTGAGCGAGAGAGTGAAGTCACGGGAAGGAGGTGGAAGTTTAATTCAGACAAAAACATTTAATTTCCCGTGAAATAGTGAGAGTCAATCAGAGAAGGGGAGAAATGTAAAAAGATTTATGATTGGCTGGAGGGGAAAGGTATAGTCAAAAAAATACAGGGAATGTACAGTCTGACAAGAAGTGAAACATACTCAGGCGGACGGCTGCAGAGCCATGCCGTAGGAGGCGGTAGCCATGACAGGCTTACCAACCTCCTTAGTTGAAGTTTAATAGTCAGGTCGACCAGAGCTCAAAAATGTTTAACAGTGTTTCAGTTAAGCGTTGTAAATAGATTATGCTCATGCAGCTAAACTGAGAGCAAATGTTATCGGGAGACAGTTACCAAACCTCCACAGTGTTTAATGTTATTTGTTCCAGTGAGTTTTGTCAAACCAAGAGTTGACCATGTTAAATATGTTAGTTTAAGAGTTGTTCAAGGGTAGAACTACGGCTCCAGTGTAAACTCAAGACAGTTATTTGAGTTAGCGTAATGAGCTGATTTCAGCCAGACTAAGAAGAACTTTCCTGTATGGATGGTTAGAGAGCGAGAGTGATAGAGGCACATTTGTGAAGCCCAATGTCTGAAATTTATTAGTGCATGTGAGCAGCCAAGAACCAGGTAGTTGGCTGATTTTTAAACTGTTGTGTTCATTTACAAACTATTCATTAATAAATTCAAGTCATGTTTTAAGAATGGATTTCCTTGAATAGTATAACCTGTCAGTGTTTGAGTGTATGTGGCATAGTGAAGAACGAACATTCAGGTGGCAAAGAAACATCTGGTTCTCAGAGTTCAGTGGGGCCGGAACAGCTGAAACATCAACGTGAAGTACATTATTTTCAGAGATCATGTATGGACGCGAAGTCGTGTCCTGGCCATTCACGGTTCAACCGTTTTAACATCATGGTGCAGCACATGTAAGACATGAGACAGATAAACAGATTTGTCAATAGTCATTAGAGTGTTGCCAGTGGAGAAAGAGTTATTCAGCGGCCTGTTGGTCGAGGTGAGCAGGTTGACATAATCAAATAAATTCCAGTAAGCAACCCATCAATCAAATGAATGAGAAGGTGTCGCATTCAAGTCTCATTTACAGTCTCATTCTGATAATAATTATCATTTCAACACACATCTGAACAGGGTATAAAGGAAAGGCTATGACACGGTTTGTCACAAGCAATATTGATTTGTGTACTAAGAATGTGTTCACACCTAAGTAGCAAAGAAAGTGTGTGACAATTGTACACTAAAAACAAAGTTGCTTCATCTTTTTAATATTGCAGAATTATTGACAGATTTACCATCACCACAGTTTCTCATTATGAGAGACAACAATCTTTGCAGTCAGAGTTAGTTCCAAACATGTTTTCAGCAAACATAATCAGAGATTTTATAAAAATCATTTCCCTATTGACAACTTTGTGAAGCAAATCATTATGTTTGTTAATTTTCTATAGTGCATGTGTATGTTACTTTTAAAATTTTCTTTTAGATTCATCTCAGTTTTCAACCAACTTCATGGGCTGGTCAGAATTGCTTGGTGGGCTGGTTCTGCCTGGCCTGTGGGTTGTACGTTGCCAGCACTTGATCTAAAGAGTTAAAAAAATTTCTTATTGTACATTACAGGGGATGCACCAAACAATGCACAGTTTGTCATCAGATATGTACGTGATAACTATATTCTTAATGACTATTGATTTTGTTATACTTTGTCAACCTAAATTACTAGCAGTGTCAGGCTCCTAGTAATTATGTGCAGATATAGGGAAGGAGAATGTTGAAAGTTCCCTGGACAGCTAAAAAGACCAATGAGGAAGTTCTCAAAGAGGCCAACACAAAAAGGGAGCTCTTAAAAAACATCAGAAAGAAGCAATCAACATTTTTAGGGCACATCATGAGAAGAGGAATGTTGGAATACTTGGTTACAACTGGCAAAATAAAAGGAAAGAGAGATCGCGGACGACAAAGAGAGAAAATACTGGATGGCTTGGTGTCATGGCATGGAAAACAGTCAACAACAGAACTGATACGATGCACTGTAGATAGAAGATTGTGGAGGGACATGATCACCTACGCCAACCAGTATGGCACATGATGATGATGATAGTGAAGGAAATGTTAAGATTTCTTATTCTTACTGGCATTCTCAGCAGAATTGGTAGTTTTAAGTGTCAAGGAAATAGCTCCATTTAGGAATTCGCTGGCATGTTTAATACACTGAGATGTGCAGTTCCCAAATGAATGTCATCAAAATGTAGAAATGTACTAGAAAGTGCAGCAAAAGAAGTCAATTTTAGTAAGACCTGACCACTAAACAACAGGTCTGTGTGCTTTGTAATGAAGGTGCAATAGTACATTCAACTTTGCTACATTCAGAAATTTTCTGGCTTTCCGTGAGGAAAAAATAAGATCTTTTGAGTTTAGAAAACACAAAATGGTTTTTGTTTATAAATAAAATTACACTTGTGCTTTTGCATGTATTATTGTTGCAAAATGTGGTAACAGTGTTCTCATATCTTTACAAAATTAAATGAGTTCTAAACCTATTTTTAAACAGTTGATCTGCTTAAGCAAGCAGCAGAATTAACCTACAGTCTTACGTCTCAAGAAGAGGACACCTGCTTTTGTGCTTTGTTTGCCGATAATGATTTTGTGTCATCTGTTGTAGAGGCTTCAACAGAGCTTGGGCAAGTATTTATTTAAATTTTTTATTTTGACATACAGACCTGAGAGAGTTATCATCTTTACTTAACCTCTTTCCATAATTTTCCCCGCACTGTGCGCCATGTCAATTTCAGCAGCGTATTTTCGCCGCATAGTGCGCCACACTCAATTTGATTAGTGTGAACGTGATATTGGTGAAATCTAATACCTTGTTCAATTATCTAAAAATTCTTGTATAATATGTTAGATAAATATGTAGATTGATTCTTAAAACCATGTAAAATTTTGTCTGAAATCTCTTCCGTTGCGTTGATAAAAAGCTTCCGTATGGAAAGAGTTAATATTGGAACTTATATTTGTTATAATTTATCCAAAGGTTTTTCTTTCTTTTTTTTTTTTTTTTATGAGCCTTCTGAAACATTCGTCTTGGTGGTGTATGGTGACAGCAAGATTATCCTCGTATTTGCATTCTGAGCCTGAAAGTTCTTGAAAAAACATTGTGGACTCTAATATGAGCCTGATATGATTGAACACAGTAGAAGAAAAAATTTAATTATCACTCCATTACCAGCCAGTCTACTTTATAATTTACAATAAACATAAAATGGTACTGAGCAGCTAGACTAACATAAAGACAAAACAGTTAGTCTAACTGCTTAATACCATTTTATGTTTGTTCTATATGTTTTCTGCAGCTATACTCCAGGCTCCTCATAGTATTTAATATATTTTATATTAGATTAGATTAGACAAAAATGACAGAACACAATCAAAATTTATACATAGCTTTCATTGACCAGGAAAAAGCATTCGACAGAGTAAACAGAGAACAGCTGTTGGAGATACTAACAACATACATTGGAGTAAGCCAACATCTAACCAACCTAATTAAAAGTCTTTACAGCAGCTGCAGGGTCAGAACAGCAGCAGGCTACACAGACCACTTCAAAGTTAGATCAGCTGTAAGACAGGGGTGCATACTACCCCCTTTACTGTTTATTACATACATGGACTATATATGCAAGTTAGCCAACCCATCGGAGACAGAGGTGATCAACAAGCTTTTATTTGCAGGCACTAATACATGAAACAATAGAAGACTTAAATTCAACAGCTCAGGCACAAAATACAACATGAAAATCAACAAAACAGAAGTCATAAATGTCACCAAAAATAAACAGAGCATCAACATAACTATAAAAGGCAGGCAACTAAAACAAGTAGAGGAATTCAAATATCTAGGAAGTTTGGTGACAAATGATAATTCACAAACAGCAGAGATAGAATCAAGATGCAACAAGGCTTGTCAAATCATTGGACAGTTAATACCACTATTATTCAACAAGGAAATAACTCCGTTGGAGGCAAAACGAGCTCTATACAATACAATCTTCATCCCAACGTTGTGCTACCAATGCCAGACCTGGACCCTGGATGCAAGAACAATAAGAAAAATAACCTCTACTGAGATGAAATGTGTTAGACGAATGACAGGAAAGAGTCAAGATCAGAAATGAAGAACTGAGAAAAAAGCTAGGAATAGCCCCAGCCATATAATATATAAAGAAACAACAGATAAAATGGTTTGTGTACATGACAAGGCAGAAAGATCAAAACACAACACGACGAGCCTTCAACAAACGTTGTGATAATCCCAGACCCAATGGTCGACCGCGAAAAAGATGGATGGATGGAACATAACAGCAGAGGCGAACAGAAGAGCAAACGACCGCTAATTATATCTCCCCACGACGCTGAAAGGCAAATGAGGAACGAAAGAGGAAGAAGAATTGCCTATTTAGTTATTACTTTTATAATGAGTAGATAAAAACAATCTCTAATTTCATCATCATCAAGTACCAGGCCTGCTGGCTTAGGTGATTATGTCTATCCTCAATTTTCGATCTTGACAGTAATTTATCATTTCTGTTGTTGACCTTCTGCCAAGTCATTCTCTTAAGTTGTCTGGTTTCTTTTCTATTTGCTTCCCTCTATCTCTTCATCCTCAATTTTTCCAGTTGTTACAATATATTCCAGCTGTTCTCTTCTCATTATGTGGCAAAAAAGTGATGATTGTTTCTTCCTAATATTGGAAATTAGCTCTCTTTTTGTTTTGGCCTCTTTCAGAACATTTTCATTACTCTTCTTAGCTGTCCATGGTATTCTCAACATTCTTCTGTAAAACCACATTTCTACAGACTCCAGTGATTTTCTTGTCTGTTGTCCTATTGTCTGAGATTTACATCCATATGTTAAGACTGGTTCTACATAACATTTAAGAACTCTTTTTCTTGTTTCTATTGTCAAAAATGGATTGCATAGTATCTTCCTCATTTTTTGGAAAGCTGCTTTTGCCCAAGCCATTCTGCATCTCACCTCTGTTGTACATCTTCCATCTGAGGTTAACAAAGTTCCCAGATATTTAAATTCATTTATCTGTTTTAATATTGTTCTACTTGTCTTTATTTTGCAATGAGGTGATATCTTTTTCTTTGTTGTTACCATTACTTCTGTCTTTTTGCTATTAAGGTTGAGTCCTTTATTTTTTTCTTTATTTCACTAAAATGTTTAACATTTGTTGTAACTCATTTTCACTCTTAGCGATTAAGACTGTATCATCAGCATACCTTAGATTATTTATATTATGACCTTCAATTGTTATTTCAGGCATGCCCCTTATGGATCTTAAAATAATCTCACTATACATATTAAACAAATCTGGTGACAGCACATAACCTTGCCTACTACCCTATTTTATTTGTTGAAACATTCCCAATTGATTTCCAATTCTTATGGTTGCTACTTGTTGCAAGTGCATGTTCTTTATTATTCTTAGATCTTTGCTGTTTAAGTTTATGCCGTCTAAAATTGTGATTATTTCTTGGTGCTTTACTATGTCAAATGCTTTGGTATAATCCAGGGATGGCCAATTTCTTTCAAATGGCGGGCCACTTTTTTATCATTCTTTTTGTGGCGGGCCCACACACATAACAACATCAATACAAATAAATTTGGCATTTGTTTTAAGGTAATATTTTTGTTATTTATCGGCATTATTTGCTTACATAAATCATTTTATTGCAACAGTTAAAAATGCCTAGTTGATTTATAAAAATGTATAAAATTTGCTATTTATATTGTTTAACAAACATGTTTTAGTTAGGTCATTTTAAAGATATTCATAATAAATCCTGAAGGTGGCCATCAGTGAGTCGGTTTATCTGTGACGATTTAATCTCCTTCATTGTTGAAAAAGCGCATTCACATATATATGTGCTTCCGAACATAGAAGTAATTTTCAAACTGAAATCACTCAATGCGGGATATTTTTCCTGTGGCACAAGTTTCCAAAAGTCAACTCCTATCTCCATCCTTGATTGGAAAAAGGGGTCAGTTTGGAGGTTACATAACTCTAACTGAAAAGTGTCGTGTTCTTGGAAAATGTCACACTTCATAGGGTTAAACAATGCCAGTTCTGGTTGTATACCACTGAAGTCAGAAAATCGTTCATTGAATTACTCCAATAGTTTGTCTAACATTAATACAGAAAATTTGAAATCAGTGTCACTGCGCTCCTCAATCAATTCTTTGCACGAAGGAAAATGAATGAAGTTTGCTTTGGCCAGGGTAAATCTAAAACCTTTTAGTTGACTTATAAATCCATCTAGGTGTCCTACCAAATCTGAGACTATTTGGGAACGTCCCTGTAGCTTCACGTTGAGTTCATTCATGTGCTGGGTGATATCAGTTGAAAAGGCCAATACGCTGTTAAAATGCCGAGCGTGCTGTAAATGCCCATGCACCTCTTTGGTGTTGTATTACAGATCTGTCTGTATAGATGACTGCATCTTTCTCATCGGTGTTATCACAGATGAGGCCGTTGACCTCAGCATTAACCACGACCGGGTTCTGTTCCCTACTTTTCCTGTCAAGCCCACAGACCTGTTTGATGACATCTTCTGCTCAGCCCACCCATGATTTGCCTCTTTTTAGCCTGGCACCTTTCTCTGTGTTGAGCACGTGGTGCAATGGATGCTCTTTATCTGTACTAATCTTCAGGTATGCTCGTTCTCTCCAGATCTTGATTCTGTCATCCATGGTTGGAAAGTCAAGAAGATACCTCATTGCTACACAGGGAGTGTCCCTTGTACATCCCAAGATAATGCGCATGGCTTCATTTTGTATTTTCTCCAGCCTATCAATTTGAGTCGTACTGACAGTAAGAATTGCCAAGGCATACTCGATTGGTGCTAGGACTATTCCCGCTATAACAGAAGAGTAAGTAGCCTCTGCTCAATGTTGGCAGCTGCCAATACCTTCAAGGCAGCTAATCCTTTGCAGGATTTTGTTATCACAGGGTCGACTTGGTCCTGAAAAGACAGGCTGCGATCAAACTTAAACTCCTAGGTATGTCATCAACTTGTCCCTGGTCACCTCATCAGCTCCCATTCGTACTACCGGTGTGGTCGTATTAACGATATTATTGTTAAGAGAGAACCATGAAACTAATGCTTTATTAGGATTAACCAAGGCACCTGAAACCCCACACCAGGAAGAAATGCGATCGAGTTCGTCTTGCATTGTGGAGGTGATTCCCCCCTCTGTCTCTTCCCTGTCGATATACCAGAATATCATCAGCAAAAGTCATAGTTGTTTCCCTCCCGTCCAGCTGTTGTTTCGTAATTGTTATTGTGTACACGTTAAATAGAACTGGTGACAATAGTGAGCCTTGTGGCAGCCCTGGACAAATGGATGTTAGCTCGGAAGACCAACTTCCACATCTTGTAACCGTTATTTCTCCGCTGCCTATCTGTAAACGTAATTGAAACGGGCTGGTTTGTACCCGCACACATTGTAATGAACACAGCTTTTAAGCTGTCACTATCCTTCAGCACCCTCAACTGTTGTCTTGTAGCGCCTGACGCTGTTGAGCTGTGCAGCCAAATGTATGACGAGCTAGTTCTCCTTTGCTCTTGTTGTATTGTATTGGCCTCTGTTCGACAGCTGCCGCGGCTCGTTAAAGAATTGAGCTCTTGCGCCCCTGACATTGAAGGCACCCTCTGCCGGTTGCTGAATTCGGCGACTCCTCCAGTTACCGTGTAGGTCAGCCCCGTGACTGACATCGACGTCTAGAACTGCCTAGGGATGCCTATCTGCCCCGTGTTGCTGTCTGGAGGCCACTGCTACCCATGCTACCTCTCGATTGACCATAAGCCTGTGGCGTTCACCCTTGCCAGTGATCGTTATGCCGTACTCCGCACTGTCTGCCCACAATTTATGACAACCCCAGTCTCCGTTCACTGAGGTCAGACAAAACACAGCTAGCTTAAACAAAACTATCAGTAACGCCGTTGAACTCACACATGTCAACGTTTATTACTCACAAATGCATACTCCCATATGGATCACATCCACAGTAGTGATATCATTCACAATATTAAAAAGTCTCTTCTCATTAATAAGCTAACAGCTTCTGAATAACTGGCTCAGCATGGCTTCTGCTAAGTGAGCACTAGTGATATCATTCACAATACTAAAAGTCTCTTCACATTAATAAGCTAACAGCTTCTTAACAACTGGCTCAGCATGGCTTCTGCTAAGCGAGCACTAGTGATATCATTCTCAATACTAAAAGTCTCTTCACATGAATAAGCTAACAGCTTCTTAACAACTGGCTCAGCATGACTTCTGCTAAGCGAGCACTAGTGATATCATTCACAATACTAAATGTCTCTTCACATGAATAAGCTAACAGCTTCTTAACAACTGGCTCAGCATGGCTTCTGCTAAGCGAGCACTAGTGATATCATTCACAATACTAAAAGTCTCTTCACATGAATAAACTAACAGCTTCTTAACAACTGACACTTCTTACTCGAATTTAAGTCCTACTAGTTTGACTACCTTAGCTTAACTGACCTGTCCTGTCCACTGTCCATGGTCCCTTGTATCGTCTACCCAACTAGCCCAGATGCCCGTACTGACCGCTCACCCTCAATCGAATGTTCCTAACTTAAACTCCTTTGTCTCACTTAACTCTCCCCTGCCTCGTTTTTGATCGCCCTACACGCTTTTCTCCCTGATTCATGATGTGTTCATATTCTCCGCTTTCCCCGTGGACCTGAAGCCTCTTACTAATACTCTCCGACCTATTTATCTCCCCTTGACCCGCACCAATTGTACCCTTCTCTCTCCTTCTTGTTATCTCCCTGTTTTAATCTGAGTATCACCTTCCTCTGAAACATTGCCACAGCATTCCATCTAATGAGGAAGGGGTGCACCTCCAATTTGAGGAGCATATGCATGAGATATTCAAATGGTACCCTGTTGTATGCATCCTCCAGATCTATAGCAGCAGCACATGTCTCCTCTCATCTGTGGAAGCCTTCGAAGACGTCATAGGCAAAGACTGCCGCATTGAGCCATGTCTCTTTGTTGTATCTATAACCTCCGAGTGTGGGTGGGAATGCGCGTTTCTGTTCAAGGTGACAGGTGAGGACATAGGCAACTATTTTCTCCAGCAGCTTGCCCGCAGTGTTCTGCATTGTGATGATTCTGTAGGCACTGATCTGAGAATGGTCCTTGTTTGGCTTTGGTAGCGATAGCAAGTAGCTGTGTAGCCACTTCTCCTTAATCTGGCCACTCCGAATGCTGGCATTAAACTCATTAGCCAGTTTTGTCAAGTCGTCATCAGCTAAATCGCCTATGTCATCGTACCAAACACCATCTGGACCAGGAGCAGTGTTGTGTGACCTTTTAAGTGTCGTGTGAATGGTATCGGTTGTGATTGTGATTTCTTCTCCAGCACTACATCCTTACACAATTTTGACAGCGATCCCCGTATCCTCATTCTTACAGCCTTATTTCTTTGGTCTGTCTGTTCAATGTAGCGGGTAAGCAGTGCTTTCCCTTTGCTCTCATCAGATTTGTACCATATCTGGTCTGTGCTCTGAAAGTCTGGTATGCCTCTGTGTCGTGTTGTGCCATTCATGCTCTGATGAAGGCACCAGAATGTGGCTAGCGATTTTTCTGAGCACACTTTTTTTACAGAAGTCATCCCATTTGACATCCTTAACCTGCTTAGCACATAGTTTAAAGTGCATCATTTTTTGGTCGACCTCTACTTTGAGACGCTTCAAGAGCTCAGGTTGTGTTCTTCCATTCTTTCTGCCATGTCTTGGCCGTTTGTCTCTTGCTCCGCCAAGCTTCCTCGACTTCTACGTTCCACCAGGGTGGCTGCGTCCATCTCTCCTGCCTCCTACGAGGGGCGCTATGTTTCCTATGTCTGATTTTACTAATGACGTCCTGGTCTGTTTTCTCGTAGTGGAATGTGTGGAGCTTTCGTTTCTGGCTTCTATTTCTACTTTTCTCACTTAGGAGAACACATGGATAGTGATCACTTCCGTGGAACCACAGTGCACTCCACCTGCAAACTGGTGCGAAGGTGGAAGACACTAGTGCAAGGTCTATGACACTATCAGAGTCCCCTGTTCAAGTGGCCATTCTTGTTGCCCTTCCATCATTCAAGCACACTAAATCAACTGACACTAGTGCATTCTCTAGGTCTTCTCCCTGCTTGTTGGTTATGACTGGTTGCCCCACTGGTTTCCTCTAGCATTAAAGTCTCCGCAGAACTCGAAGAGATTCTACCATTGTTGTGTGTTCACCTTCCCATTACAGGCATACACATTTACAATTACGAAATGAACTGGGGTCTGCACCCAGCCGCATGTACCTGAAATTCTGCATTGTCCCACGCAGACATATCAACCTCAGCTGCCACCATATTGTTGTGCACAAGGATGGCCTGCCCAAAGTGTCGCCTATTGTAGAAACAATTAAATCCAGGAGTACTTACTGTCCTGTCACCAAGAAGAGTTTCTTGCAAAACCATTATGTCGGCGCCGCACAGTAGCTTATCAAGAATGGGCCGTCGTTGATTTATGGACCCACAATTCCAATATGTAAAATGCACATACTTTAGTCCTAGCCTCTCACACTTCGACAGTTTAACGCCACCACGCTTACCTTGTCGTGTTTTCCTTCTTTGATGTTGTCGTTTGGGCTGCATCTGAATACTTACCGTCGTCATAGAATAATAGATGATTTTGTCGCTGAATGTCGATGCTGTGGATGGTCTAGACTCACATGCACTTACTCAGTCGCACGGTCCAGAACCCGTTTTCACGTTATAAACTGGCCATCTCCAGTTAATAGCTCTGCAGCACGCGGATACACTTTGAGCCTTTTACAAATTAAATGAATTACACGTCCTTGACGACAGACTGGCGAAAACAAACCGCCATTCTTTGACAATAGCGCAATCAACAAGGATGAGTATAAGTGATTAAATAAGGAAATTGTAATCTATCTATCTTTCGTTCACCCGAAGTATTGTCTATATCTGCAATGTCGTTTCCTGTATAAATTTTACTGTCTTTTGTAATTCTTGCAGTGGCCCTATATAGTTTTGTCTGTAGTGTTGTATCTATGGGCCAATCGATTTTCCTCAGTCTACTATATTCAGCGCAGTCTTGAAGTATGTGTTCAGCAGTCTGGGGCGCCTGTCCACATGTACAAGTAGTTGAGGTGCCGATCTTGAAATTTGTATACTTGTGACTATGGAGTCGATTGTGTACTATTCTGAGGCGTATAATGATAACTTGTTCATATCTATTCATATTATGAAAGGCATCCTGATTTGGGGCTTGTGGTCCTCTGATTGATTTGATTATCTGTTTCTTTTGATGGTATGTGACCTGTGTATTTTGATGTGTGCCTGTTGAACCTTCCTTTGCCAACTGATCTGCTTTCTCATTTCCTGGTATTCCTCAGTGAGATGGGATCCACTGCAGGGCAACCCTGTGCTGCTTGCAGAGTTCAGTCAATAAGGTCTGCAGATGTGGTAATTTTCTGGATTGCAGTGCCTGGAGTACTGATCTTGCATCTGTCAAAAACACTGCAGGCTGTGGGCTAAGATTACTGTTCAGCAGTTTTTCTATTGCCAACTTTATTGCTTGTATTTCTGCATCATAATTGTGACAATATTTCTCTGTTGCTATTTTATTCATATCCCTAGTGTTATTTGGGTACTCTATATATGCACCTGCTCCCCCATTCTTTACTGCACTCTGTGCTGACCCATCTGTGTACACACGAATCCATTGGTCTTGCGGGTATTCTTCATCCAGGAAACAGAGAGTTATTGTTTTTCGCTGTAGACTATACTGTTCTTCTTTGTCAACTATTCCTTTCACTTCTGTCCATATTTGAACTGATAATCCTGATTCCTCTGTCCAGGGAGTCTGTTCTGGTATGGGCAGTAGAGGGTTAACAACTCTTGGCATGTCTGGTGTTTGTCTACTAATACGCTTGGCTTAGTGGATAAAACTGCTTCTCTTAAGTCTTCCCAATGCAAGATTTTGGAATCGTTCCTTCATTGGATGTCTCGGCATGCATGCAAATTTTTCTGCCTGTATCAGCACCTTTGTGTCCCTCCGTTGCCTCAATGCTGGTATCCTCCACAATTTCTCCATCTCCAATATTGGTGTTGATTTCATTGCTCCTGTGATGACCCTGAGTGTCTGGTTTTGTACTTTATCCAGTTCTTGCAATGTGGTGTTTGATGCTGAGCACCATGCAGATGATCCATATCTAAATGTGGGCGTATACTCTGTTGGTAAACTTTACTGAGTATTTTCCCACTCGCACCCCATGTAGTTCCACATAGCTTTCTTAGAATAGCCAATTTCCTCCTTGCTTTTTTTGGTTGCCTTATTTATCTGCTGTTTCCAAGATAGTTTGTTATTAAATGTAACTCCGAGATATGTAGCTTGTATGTCTTCTTTCACAGGCTCATTGTTTATGTAGATGTCTCCTGCTTTTTGTTTTGGGGAGAGAGTGAAAAGTGTAGTACTGCATTTGTCTATATTGATGCTGATACACCATCTATTTGTCCATGAATTCAGTGCATTCATAGCTCTTTGTAGCAATTTGGAGGCCACTGTTGCATACTCCTCTGTGCACCATATTACCAAGTCATCTGCATACATTGCCACTTTGATGCCATGTGGTAGTTCAGTAACTAGGTCTTTGATGTAGATCAGAAAAAGTGTTGGAGATAGTACCCCTCCCTGTGGAACGCCCTGGCGCAGTAAGACCTTCTTACTCTTAAGACCATCCAGTTGCACTCTGGCTCTCCTGTTATGCAGGTATGCTTTCACCCATTTGTACATCGTGCCATTTACTCCATAATTTCTCAGTTTCTTCAAAAGCCCTTCCTTCCACACCTTATCAAATGCTTTCTTTAGGTCTATCCATGCTGCTAGTACCAGTTTCTTTTCTTGAAACGCATCCTCAATTTCCTGGGAAAGATAGGTTACCTGATCTTCGGTAGGGTAACACTGTCTAAAGCCTGCTTGTTGTGGGACAAGGAGATTTTCACTTTCCAGGTACCACTGCAGTCTGAGATTGATTATATGTTCCATTGTTTTACACAAACAGCTTGTAAGGCTGATTGGTCTATAGCTGTACGTCGTTGAACCATCTTTTCCTGGCTTTAGTAATGGTATCATAATTGCTTCTCTCCATGCCTGTGGCACTCTACCTGTGATCCAGCAAATGTTGTAGATCTGCAGTAGTTTTGCTTTAGCTGCAGTTCCCAAGTTCTTAATCATTTCATTGGACACTCCATCACTGCCTGGTGACTTTTTCATTTTTAATTTGGATATTGCCAGCTCTAGCTCTCTTTGTGTAATGGGTATTTCCAGGACTTCATGTGCGGTCTTTTCTTGACTTGCATTTTGTTTTAAACGGGTCTCTTGTCGTTTCTCTAGGCTAATTTCAATATTATTGTCATTTTGCAAAGGAGTCTGCAAAGTGATTTGCTACATGCTTACCTGTTAGGATGTTTCAATCCTTCTTCAGTGTAATTTTGGTGTTTCTTTCTGTACCCTCATCATTCAGCTGTTTTACAAGCTTCCACACTTTTCTTGTGTGTTCAAGATTCAAGGACTCTGGTTTCTCTTTCCAGCTTCTCCGTCTGGCTTTTAGTTTAGCCTGTTGAAATTTGGCTTTAGCATGCTGATAGTTATTGTGGTGTTCCTGGCAAGGGTTATTTTCTGCTTACTTTCTAGATGTTTCCATGTCATTGTGCAGTTGCTCTAGTTCACTACTCCAGTATGGTTAGTAGTGTTTACGTGCCCCTCTAGGTATTGTTTTACTGGCAGCTTGTATTATTAGTCTACTGAATTCATCAACTATTTTGTTGATGTCTCTGTCTGTATTTATATCTTTAGTCAGTACACTGGTGTAGTGTTGATACATTTTTCAGTCTTCTTCTTCTTCTACATTTTTTGCTCCCTGTGGAGCATAGGTCTTCAACAAACACTTTCCAAGTCGTTCTGTTTTTTGCCATTCTTTTAATTTCATTCCATGTCTTCCCCATCATCTTCATCTCTGCTTCTATATGTCTTCTCCAAGAATTCCTTGGTCTACCTCTTTTTCTTTTCCCCTGGGGATTCCAAAAAAGGGCCTATTGTGTAATACTCTCAGTTGGCTTCCGTAGTGTGTGTCCTATCCAGCGCCATCGTCTTTGCTGTATCTCTTTATCCACTGGTATTTGACTGGTACATTTCCATAATTCTATGTTAGTAATTTTGTCCTGCCATTTCCATCCTTTTATTCTGCATAAGCATCCATTAATGAAAGTCTGTATCTTCGTGATTGTCAATTTTGTTATTCTCCATGTTTCACAACCATATAATAGGACCGCCTTAACATTTGAGTTGAAAATTTTTATTGTTGTATTTAACCTAATTTCTTTGGATTTCCATATGTTTCCCAGTGCAATGAAAGCTCCTCTTGCTTTTGATATCCTTATTTTGGTATCATTTTCTGTTCCTCCCTCTTTATCTATATTGGCATTTTCCTTTCGAGCCGTAACCGGCCCATAAAGATACACCTTCTCCTATATGAATTTTTTTTTTTTTTTTTTTTTTTTTTTTTTTTTTTTTTTTTGTTCTAGCAGTTTTCTTTTAAAGATATTCCATCAAATCTCGCCATCTGTCTCTGTTCTGTGCAAGCAGTTCTATCTCATTGAGGGAGCCGATTCCTGCTGCTCTTGCCTCTCTCATCAATGTTCTTCTCAGTGTCTCCCTGGGTCTTCCTCTTTTTCTTTTACCTGTTGTTTCCCATATGAGGGCTTGCTTTGCTATTCGATTATTATCTCTTCTCATCACATGTCCAACGTATGACCATCGTCTTTTCTTTATTACTGAAGATATTAGTGGTTGATTGGCGATTTCTATAATTTCCTCGTTTGTTTTGAATTCGTTCCATTCTATACCAAGTATTTTCCTTAGACATTTATTTTCGAATGCGTTCAACTTTGTTTCTATATCTCTTGTTGTATCCATTCGATGCCTTTATTACCAGTGCAGCATTTCTTCATTATTTCTTCATTTATCTATATTACTGCCCAGATATATAGTAAGATTATACATCTAATAGAGGTATTTCTCCTAGTTTTATTTGGTTATTGCCAACTGTATTAATTCTCATAATGTTGGTCTTATCTCTATTAATCTTCAGTCCTAGCTGTTGTGATCTCCCATCAAGTATGCTCATTTTATCCTGTATCTGTTGATGGCTGTGTGATAGGAGAGCTATGTCATCAGCAAAGTTTAAATCATCAAGTTGTTTGGTCAGTGACCACTGGATTCCATTTCTGTTGTTTTGAGTTATTTTCATAATCCAATCTATGACCAGTAGAAAGAGAAATTGAGACAGAAGGCATCCCTGCCTTATTCCTGTTCTTATTTCAAATGCTTCTGTAAGCTGTCCTTCATGCAGCACACTACATTTCGTTTCTTCATACATTGTTTTTATCAGGTTAATAAACCTTATGGGGATTCCGTAATGACTCAACAACTTCCAAAGCATTCTTCTGTCTAAACTATCAAATGCTTTTTCATAATCTATGAATCCAATATAACGTGGGGATTTTAGCTCTAAACTTTGTTCAACTATTATACGTGGAGTAGTTATTTGATTAGCACATGATCTGTTCTTCCTAAAACCTGCTTGTTCATCTCTCAGATGTTTCTCTATGGCCTCTTTTAGTCTCTCCAGAATGATTCTGCTTAATATTTTTTTCTGGCACTGATATTAGCATAATTCCCCTATAATTTATGCACTCCTGTAAACTTCCTTTTTTTTGGTAGTTTGATCATATAACCTTCTTTCCAGTCTTTAGGTATTTCTTCCCTCTCCCAAATTTTATCTAATAGATTATGTAGCATCTTGGTAGAGGTGTTGATATCTGCTTTGATGGCTTCCGAAGGAATTTCATCTGGTCCTGTGGCTTTACCGTTTTTTAATAGTTTGATGGCTTTCATTATTTCTTCTTTGCTTGGTTTTTCACAGTTAACATGTAACTCTTCTTCTGCTGGTAGTATATCTGGAGGATTATTTGAGCCGGGTCTATTCAAAAGTTCTTCAAAGTGCACTTTCAATCTCTCCATTTGTTCCCTTATATTACTAAGCAGATTTCCTTTCTTATCTTTAATAAAGACATTGATCTGTTTGTATTTTCGACTTAATTTCTTTTTTTTCTGTGAATTTGTGAATTTCTGCGCCCGTAATCAAGTGAGCCTAGGAGGAACAATATTCCAACATAAAAGAATACACAAAGCTACATGGGTGTTACCAGATCATAGAACGGAAAATCAAATTGATCACATATGTATTAATAATAAGTTTAAGTCATCATTACAGGATGTAAAAGTATATAGAGGGGCAGATGTAGCTTCTGATCATCATCTTCTGATAGCCAAACTTAAAATTAAACTAAAAAGGTATACTACAATGAATAAGGGTAGTAAATATTTCAATGTAGAGTTTCTTAAAAAACAAGGAATTAAAGATAAATTCGCAGTCACAATATCAAACAAATACCAAGTCCTCCAACAACTAGAAAATACAATAAATATATAAATAGAAAATCATTGGAAACAGGTAAAAGATATATGGAAAGAGACATGTGAACAAACACTAGGGAAAAGAGAACGCCAGAATAAGGCATGGATGACAGCAGAGACCCTGGACAAAATTAAAGAAAGAAAGAACAAGAAAGCAGACATAAATTAAAACAGAATGAGAAGTAATAAAGCCAAGACACAGGAAGCTTACACAGAGGTGAACAAAGAAGTGAGAAGATGCATTAAAAGGGAAAAGAGGAAATATATAGATGAACTAGCTAAAGAAGCAGAAGCAGCGGCAAATAAAGGGAATATGAAAGAACTTTACAACAGCACAGAAATTTTCCAGTCTGCCTTTTTGTAATTCCATCTGGAGAGAGTGCTGTTCTCCCTGACGGCCTCATTTTGCACTACTAAAAAGACTGGTCGGTGGTCACTGCCTCCAAGTTTTTTCCCTACAATACGTGTGATATTCCAATCCAGGTCTGGTGAATGGAAAGCAAGGTCTGGTGTAGATGTGGTATGCCATGATCTGGAGTAGAATGTTGGTGGATCTGTTGTCTGGTTTAATAGTATAAGCCCATTGTCATCCTGCCAATTTTCAAGTTCTTCACCTCTCTTGTCCATATGTTCATAGCCCCAGCTCTGTGAATGGCTGTTAAAGTCTCCACATACAATTATTCTTTCTTTTAATGTAATTGTGTCTAGTGCTAGTGGGCGGTCAGTAGTAGTTAAGTAGGTGAAAGTCTGTATTTTTCTGTCCTTGGTTGCAGTATTTGATATTCCGCCCCATCCATATACACTTCAATCTGACATGCATTGATGTTGTTCTTTACAAGTTTCAATATTCCGCCCTTTTGTCCGTTTTTTCTGTCAGATCGGTAGCACTGGTATCCCCTAATCTTCAAGGCTATGTCGTTGCTTAGATGGGTTTCCTGCAAACAGCATATGCTTATTTGTTCTTCATGCAGGATATTTTCTAATTCTATCTTTTTACTGTACCCATCTCTTTTAGCTCTATTCTCTCGCCCCCTGACTCCACAGAGCGGTTGAGAAGGACATCCAGTAATAGAGGTTGGGCCCTTTTGAGGCTGGGGGCCTGGCGCTGCACCTGCCTGAGGGCGAGTGCCATATCGATTTGCGGTTATAGACATAGTTCTCATTGGCGTGAGTGCGTGGCATCCTGATTGTTGTAGTGCGCCTTTTGGCTGGTTGCCACCGACTTCAGCACTTAAACTTGCTAGAGCAGACTGTGGTCTTGCTCGGTTGTAGGAATGCCTGGCCAGTCTTGGTTTTCAGTCCCTGGTGACTGTTAAGCCCCATCCCCACGACAAGGAGGTGGCCTTGATGAGGGGAAATTGTAATAAAATGCAATGAATCAAAAGAAGCAAAGTGATTTACATCAAATAGAAAGTGCGTACAATCACATGAACCCCTTCAAATATTAATACATGTAAAAACAAACAAATAAACAGAAAAGTTCACTGGAAATCAGCACTTATCTGAGTCTTCTGAAGAAGCCAGCTAACAGGGCGCTATATTCCCCGGAAGTAAGTTATTTACATGTTACTCATTAATGTGAAATGCTTCATCAGCCTCGGTTTTATCTCTTTAGGGAATTTGCACTGCGTCTTGTTCATCAAGGGAGTCGCGATAGCTCAGTGGTTAGTGAACTGGACTACAAAGGACAAGAGGTAGGGTTCGATCCCAACCGGCGGTTTCCAAGTCCACCCAGCCTTTAATGGGTACCAAATTTTTTTCTGGGAAAGTAAAGCGGCATGGGCTTAATACCGACCACATTACCCCAAAAATCATGCGCTGATGGACTATAAAATCTATGGTCACTAATACCATATTCCCTATACGCCACTTAGGGAGTCGCGATAGCTCATTGGTTAGTGAACTGGACTACAAAGGACAAGGGGTAGGGTTCGATCCCAACTGACGGCTTCCGGGTTCACCCAGCCTTTAATGGGTACCAGATTTTTTTCTGGGAAAGTGAAGCGACACAGGCATAATACCGACTACATTACCCTAACAATCATGTGCCGAAGGTCTGTAAAATTTATGGTCACTAACACCATATTCCCTATACGCCACTTGGCGTGACAGGGCTACTTTACTTATTTTACTATACGCCACTTGGCGTGACGGGGGCACTTAACTTTTTTTTTTACTTGTTCATCATAGACTGCATTCACTAGAGTAAATAAGAATCTAAAGGGCGGGTCATTGCTGTGAGTGCGACATTATGTGTGCTGCGTCATCGTGATGGCTCATCGTAAATCCCTAGACCGGCCTTGCGCTGGTCTTGCGGTCTGTTGTTTGATGTGCGACGGGGATAATCTGACGACTAACTGTGTGTTTATATGTTTGAAATTGGAGTCAACAATGATGGCCTGACATCAAACGCTATACATTTTTTTTTTTTAAATATGACAATCATCATTTTCAGGAGGACGTGAACTTCGGGGTATATGGTGGATAGGCGGCAGGAAGCATTGGAGGCTATGCATGAAAAGTGTTCCTTGTTGCAGTTTCCTCTTATTCTCAGTCCATGGGGGACTTGTTGGTCTTGAGGCAAGAAGCCGGCCTCGGGACAGAGAGGTTGTAGGTTCAAATCTCGACTACACCGGTTGGGATTTTTATTTATGATTTCTCTCTGCGGCAACCACCCCTGGTCTCAGCATCGAGACCCGGCTTGAAACGTCAGTTACTCATCGACGGAAAAAACATGAGTGCCTCCAAAGTCGGAGTTATCTGCCTGTGCGGCGAGGGACCCCTGTGCACATGGCTGCCAGGGATAAATGTATTAACAAGCAAAATTCAGTTCCTAGTCTCTAGGGACTTTGTCAGAAATGAAAGCTGGCAACGCAACAACAACAACAAGCCATAATAACCAACTACTTCCTAAACTCTTTCCTTTCCTGCTTTTGCGTTGAGATCTCCTAGGTGTTTTCATGTAGTTTGCATTCATGAAGTGCCTTATTTAACTGATCGTAAAATTTATCAATTGTTTCCTCTAGACTGTTTGCTGTTATTGTATAAACTTGTATGAGATTTATATCTATTGGCTTTCCATTCAATTTCACTAAAAGGACTGTCAGATATTGAATAAAAGCCTTTCACTGTTCTTGCTCTTTCTGCATCCAAGATGATACCTACTCCTCTTTGGTGTTCAGTACCTCCAGAATAGATTATTTTATATTCATCTGAACATATCTCCCCTAATCCAGTGTATCTCATTTTGCAAAATCCCAATAAATGTAAACCCATTCTTTTCATTTCCTGTTTGATGTTTTCCAGTTGAGTGTTCTCACATTCCAAGTACCTATCTTTAGTCTGTTTTATTTTTATTTTACTTACAGTAGCTTGATGACGATCGGGTTTCACCTGTAGCACATTATGTCCCCTACTGAATGAGAGTTTTCCATTGGAATCCCCCTTAACGTTGTTTGTCGTGATTTCTATTATTGTGGCGATTCATGTTTGTACAAAGAAATTACTACGGTAGTTTTATGTTGCCTTCTGTCTGTTTGTTTACAGTTGGCTCCACTAGCCTTTGACTAAAAAGTCTCACTCACAAGGCAGTGAGGTTGTTTTACTTCATTGTAGGGAACAGGCAAATAATTGCAATGCTGCGGTAAAACTGGTAGCAAAAAGTCAGTGGTGGGGAGCGTTAGACACTCCAAGGTATGGTGACAGCTTTACAAGGAAGGAACACAACACACTACTGATGTTTTGGCCTTCTTCAGAAAACAGGGGCAATGACAACAAACAATGAAGCACAATTATCTATAACTACATGTTAGATGAGACACTCTCTAGGCACTACTTCCTGCTTACATTCCCTCTATTACTCCACTTCTTTTGGACTCCCCCTCTATCTATTCACTCCTGTCCACTTTACCCATACCTTATTCTTACCCTTCTTAGTCTTCCTCTCTATTTCTCTTCCCCTGGTTATTATTTCCTCCCTCCTCTCACCTCTCCATCCAGCTATTTTTAGCCCACCCATGACTACCTCTGTTACTCATTCCCCAGTTCTCCCCCTTGTCTTTTGCTTCTCCGATTCCTTTGTTTGGATTTTTCCTCTCTGTTAGGCCCCATTAATTTTATGGGACGTATTATCTTCTCCTCCTTCCGCCCTTTGTCTGGTCGCTGACATGCCTTACCTGAGCCTCTGTTGTGGTTTCTTTCTATTTATTTTCACCAGTGTTTTCACACTATTCTGGCTACCCGCCATTTCTTCTCACCCCCATCCACCCCCTCCTACCCTCTCTATCGTCTCCCCACGATCCTGTTCTAGGCCTCGTGCCCATTCTCTCGATTGCTTCACGGCGGACAGTCAAGTTATCCCAGCTAAGTGTTTGATTTTTCTTATATTTTTACGATACATTATCCACTTTGTACTATTGTCATTTCTATCTCTCCTTATTTTTCCTATCTTTCTATTCTACACATCTTGACTCTCATCCTACCTCCCCTCATGTAGCCTCCTTTCTTATTTCAACATCCTACTTTCTTCTCTTCTTTTCTGTCCACCTCTCCATTCACCTGATCATCTAACATGTAGTTATAGATAATTGTGCTTCATCGTTTGTTGTCGTTGTCCCTGTTTTCTGAAGAAGGCCACAGGCCGAAACGTCAGTAGTGTGTTGTATACCTTCCTTGTAATGCTGTCACCATACCTTGGAGTGTCTAACACTCCCCACCACTGGCTTTTTACTTCAAGGTACCCTTCCTTAGCCTTTTACTCTCCCAAGCATACCTGCAGGGCAGCCGCAGGTTGTACTGTTTACTGCATATAGTAGCAGGTAAAATTACCCGACCTGACACCTCTAATTTGCCTGAGTAAATAGCCATATGTTCTTGGTATCTGGGTTGGGAGTTCTGCAGACTTCCAAGCACACTATTAAATTTACATGCCTTTCTGTATTTATATTTCTAGAAATGTTTCGTGTAGAGCTGCAGAAGAATATTTTCCAGACTTACCTTGTTTGATAAACCAACAGAAACAGTTTTCTGTGGAACCAGATGCAGAAATGGATGTATTTGTTACGTTACAGTTGGTCAAGTCTGGACCAGACTTTTCAGTGTGCTGCATTTAAATACAACTACTACCTAAAAGGACCTACATTAAACACAAAACTCAGTGACCCATTGCAGAAGCTGTCAAAGACAACCAACTTTATGGAAAAGATAACTTTGTAGGTTGAGACCTTAACAAATAGAAGAAATGATGTAGGATATTGTGATGCTTTAGATGATGTGTATCTTGCTAACATCGCCTACTTTTATTTGAGAATCTTCACTGTTCAATTTTATGAATTAACTAATATAAATATTGAGCACATATCTTTCTTGTGAGATTAATTTTTTTTTCAAAGATTGTTTGTTTCCAGCTATGATCATGAAACATCTGGGCAGAACTATATCATGGAACTATTCCATGTTTTCACAACTTATGATGCTGGAGTTCTGGCCATTGGTATGTAATTTGCATCTAGTTTGATATTACTGATATTAACTTTGTTTTCACTCATTGACACTTTCTTTGAGCTGGTTATTATATTTATATAACTGATACAGCCAGATGATCAATATTATATAAATAATTGCTTACATAGTTATGCCTTATTATTTTCCTACATAATTATGTATTAGAGTCATTTGTGTTTCCTTCAGGCTAAATAAGCACATAGGTAGAAACCATTGTTCTCCATCTCGAATATTATACTGCTAGTTCATGTAGGACTTTGTGCTATTTGTTCTACATATGCTATTTTTGTTCAAACTGAACACATGATCTTCCATACAATGGCTGTGCGACATATCTCATTATCTACCAAGCACATGTAAATTGTATACTAGTGTTAAATGGTTCTTACCTTTGAAAACTTCAGAAAATTTTATGGAGCAGATAGCAGAAGCCAGCACCCATTACCTGAAGGTTTTGTGCCAGAGTCTTAATCTTAGCAACAATACAAGCATCATCACAGTCATTATTGCCACACTCAACCACATCTTCTGCAGGCACTTGATGGTGCGCATAAAACTAATGTCATGTAAGTACGTTGAGTATGATTGAGAAATGCACTCATGCCATGTACATACATTGAGTGTGGTTGAGAAATGCACTCATACCATGTAAGTACATTGAGTATAGTTGAGAATGCACTTATGTCATGTAAGTACATTGAGTATGGTTGATAAATGCACTCATGTCATGTAAGTATATTGAGTATCGTTGAGAAATGCACTCATGCCATGTAAGTACATTGAGTATGGTTGAGAAATGCACTTATGTCATGTAAATACATTGAGTATGGTTGAGAAATGCAATTATGTCATGTAAGTACATTAAGTATGGTTGATAAATGCACTCATGCTATGTAAGTACATTGAGTATGGTTGAGAAATGCACTTATGTCATGTAAGTACATTAAGTATGGTTGAGAAATGCACTTATGTCATGTAAATACATTGAGTATGGTTTAGAAATGCACTTATGTCATGTAAGTACACTGAGTATGGTTGAGAAATGCACTCATGTCTTTGGGTGCAGGTGGGGTAGAGGTAAAGCATTGACCTCTGGGCAAGAAAGTCTCAGTTTTGATTACAACCTCATCTGATATTTCTTTGTGGTTTTACCATCCCCTGGTCTCCAGGTAGTGAAATGTGATGTTGAGCCCTTTAGAATAATGGCAAGAAACAGAAGATCCTGTGTGGATTCTGCACACGTTAACAAATTTGGCAATTGGAAATTGAAAAGAGCAAACCAAAATGGACACTGCCATGAAAATGTGTTTATTATATAGTTGATATTAACAAAAGTATAAGTTGTACATTTTCAGAAACATGTTAAAAGTGTTGCACAATTGTGGTCTGGGTTTTCTATTGATAAGAAGCCAGCCTCTGAACAAGAGTATCCTGGGTTTAAATCTTGCCATAGGTATCTGGAATTTTTCTCTTCAAATCTATGATTTCCTTGCAGCTTTGGATAGTGAGATCTGCTGTTTAGTTCTCTTAGATAATGATGAAAAAAATGGTGGTCCACACTCTGCACACATTAAAGAAGGAGCCAGTGGTGGGGTGTGCTAAACACTCCAAGGTATGGTGACAGCTTTACAAATAAAGAACACAACACAATACTGACGTTTCGGCCTGTGGCCTTCTTCAGAATACAGGGACAACGACAACAAGCGGTGAAGCACAATTACTACAAGTTAGATGATCAAGTGGAGGGCGAGGAAAGTAGGATGCAGAAATAAGAAAAGAGAGAAATGAATATTACATGATGAGAGGTATGATGGGCGTCAAAATATATAAAATAGAAAAAGAGAGAGAAAAATGTATAATAAATTGTACTTAGCTGAGCTCAGAGCAGGAAAACTGTAATCCGTGCTGAAACAAGTCGAAATGACTAAAAGCGCAGAGAACGTGTATAGAAAGCAACACGTGACAAAGACAGGTCAGTAAAGAGGGCAAAAGTATCTAATATCGGGAAAACCAAAAAGGGGGGGGGGGAAGGGGGGATAGACGAGGACACTCCTGGGACACAACAAGCAATACATATAAATCACTCAACAATGGAAGTGAGAGATCAAGCGAGAGGTTAAGAGAAAGAAATTGAATGACACGACAAAGTAGTAAACTATGCAGTGGGTGAGAGAGATGGACTCTACAGAATGGATGGCCTCGAACTGAAAGAGTTGAGAGGTAGGTCAACGAAAGGAAGGATAGGATACTGGAGGAAGAGATACGGTGAGGAAGAATAATAAAGCCGGTATAATGAGAAGGGCGATAGAGGGGTGGTCCGAAGGAAGTTAGTCTATCGGGAGGTAGGGAAGTATTAGAGGAGGAGGTATGGAGAGGAGGGATAAGAAGCAGGTATGTGAAAACTGGATAGGGGGAGAGGCGGTAGGTCAGAAGTGAATGGAAAAAGAGAAAGTCTGGAAGAAGTGGAGCAATAGGGGAATGGTGTGCAAGAGGTATGAACCATAGGAGGTAAAGAAGTAGGGAAATGATAGAACAAAGGGGGGAATGAAAGTGGGCATCAGGATAAGGGGGATACTGGAATAGTAGGTATAGATGAGTAGTGACTACAAGTGAATAGAGAGGAGAGGGGTGAGCTAGGAGTAGATCAGCAGAGGGGTGGTAGGAAGGACGAGGGACAATGGAGGTGGGCAGAGAGATCGTACGTACAGTCCAGGTGGAGAGGTGATATAGTGATAAAGAGGTAAAGGACATGAAGGTAGTCAGAAGAGAAAAAGGTGTAGGGAGAGGGGGGGAGTTTAGGAGGAAGAAGGCAAGATGGGGGTTACTCAAAGAGGATATGAAAAGCAGGGATGGACGAGGAGTAGAGGACCCAAGAAGAGAAATAGGAAGAGAGGTCCATAGGTGGGAGGGTGGAGTCGGAGGCCGGAGGGTCCTCAGAGGGACAGGGATACATTGATGCCACGAGGGGTGAGGCAGCCCCAACGAGCGATCAGACGGTGCTCAAGAGTGAGCTGACTGTGGTGATCAGAGGAGCATGATACTAGGCCAGTTACCAAGACATCAGTCTTACCTCGATGGCCCCTCGAGTTAAAGTGGGCTGCTACAGGAGTGTCCGCTTCTTGGGTGATGTCATTCAAGTGTTCACGGCACCTATCGCCGATTCTGCGACCAGACTGACCGATGTAGGTCAACTTGCATCGCTTACAGATGATGGCATAAATGATGTTCCGCGATGTGCAAGTGAATCCCTCTCTGATCTCGAAAGGACCATTAGGGAAGAGGACAGTGTCGGTCTGGAGAACGTGGTCACAAGTTTTACATACTCTCCGGTTGCAGCGGATAGTGCCTCGATGGCTGAAGTGGTCAGCAGGAAGACGGCCCCTGACAAGAAAGTCTCGGAGGTTCCGGTCACGTCTAAAGGCCACTAGTGGCGGGTCAGGGAAGAGCAGACGAGTAGTAGGGTCAGATCGAAGAATAGGGAGGTAGCGGTGGATGGTCCTAATAGCAGCGTAGTGGTGAGGGTGATGGGTGAGAGCGAGCACTACTCTATCAGAGGGGGGATGAGTAGAGGGGGTAAGAGCAGACTGACGTGAAGTGTGGAGAACTCGACGCAGGGCAGGGAGGAGAGCTGATTCTGGATAAAGGCGTCGGCGGAAGAAATCAAGCATGAGGTGGGCATTGTGAAGGAAATCTTCTTTAGCACACCCCACCACTGGCTCCTTGCTACCAGCTTTACCGCAGCATTGCAATTATTTGCCTGTTCCCTACACATTAAAGAACCCTTGGGAGTTTAAAGTTGAAAAGAGTAAGCCAAGCAACAGCTGCCTGGGAAAAAGGGTTAAACTACTGAAAAACATCAGACTCTAGGCAATAAAAATATGCCTTGGAATATCTGCCTGTATGGCAAATGACACCTGTACTTACAGAGGACACTCTCATTTGAGTGCTGATAATGGCAGAGTGCACTGGCACAAAATAATATTCACACAACATTCAGTCCCTGAAAAAACATTCACAAGCCTACCGGAGCTTCACTGGTAGTTAAAAGCTGGTAAACAGAAACAAACAATAAAAATTTATGTTAAAAATCTGAATGTATTTGACATTTATTGCTTTCCTACTGGTGACCAACGCCATGTTAATCAGATCAGATAAATGTTCATCATACTCACAAAGTTGACAAGATTATTATGCATATGTTATGCTTCCATAGAGTATTAAGCAAGATATGAAACTAAGTTATTTAGAGATCCCAACACCGTGATGAAAACGTCATCAGAGCTGTTGAGTAGGACTGGAATGTGACATGTAGTTTGGACTAGATGTAGACAATATATTTGATCGGCAACAAAGGTTATAACTTCAACCAATTTAACTCTTAATGTCCAGTGTTTTTCTACTCAGTCACTAGTGTTTTGCCATAATTTTTTCTTCCTGAAAAATACTTCTTTCACTAAATTCTAATTCTTCTAAAACACTAAATTCATAAACATATATACTAGGCATCAAATTGAAGGGAAAAGGACACAGATTCATAATCAGAAACAATATTTTGAAGAAAAAAAAATTGAAGGATAATAATTTAAGCAATTAAGAATCAAAATTTGTGTAAAAAAAAAAAAAATTTTTTTTTAATAATATAAAAATTTGTACTCACCTACCCAAAGTGGGGGTCCATTTTAATCCAACAGTGCTACTAAAACTAAGATCACTATTGCATTTAAAGTTCTCCGAACATAATTTTTAGCTTTTTCTGCTATTAATAATAATTCACATTTAGGTGCGATAAATACTTCACTGCTGCTAGCCATTTTTCACTTATAAACACAACTCAGCTGACTGAAGACTTCAGAAAACAACATAAATTTCGACGATTTTGTGAACAAATTAAGCCCACGTTGATCGGCCAAAGTGTGCCTAACGACAGGAAATTCGATTAGAGTTATATTATCCCTTGCGGATGTGGTAGCTTAAAATGTGTAGTATTTACAATAACGAAACAAAATGAAAGTAACAATGTCAGCGTTTGTTTGGCAAAATGTAAGTAAGTAACCATGACAGCATTCCCACGGACATAAAGAGTTAAGCTGGAAGTGTAGTCTGGCAGTATTAAGCAGTATTAAGTCAGAATGTTGTGCTAGCTTTCAGAATGAGAATGCAGCGGAATACCAATACCTGAAAGTCGTGACTTCCTCCCAGAGTGTCAATAATTGGTCAGGGGTGAAGACTCATTTAGCTTCAGGGAGGAAAGTGATGAGCTCCTAATAACTGGCTGCTTGCTCCCGGATCAATGAACCACAACTATCCAGAATCTACTCCCCGCCACTTTGCACTGTCCTAAGAAACAGAGTAACCAGTCTAGTCAAATTAGTAAGAATCGAAAGGGAAGACAACCTGATATTAAAAAATGCCCTGCTGAAGTTAGATGTACTAGGCTGAAAAGCACAATTATTACAGCTTTACTGCAAACCACAACACATCAAAGCTGTGCCCACTAAATGTCCTTTTAAGGTTGGATGACACAGAGGACTATAAATTCCCTTTGTAGTCATCAGGTAAATGTAAAAAAGATAGAATCCACTTGCTAGGCAGAGGACCTTCTTTTTATGATCAGGTTGCCTTCTCTAGAGCTTTGTATAAAGAGCTTCCCATCATGCATCATATAGAGGCATCAGATTCTTTATAGTGAGATCATATGTAAATTCATTGAGGACATACCTGGAAAATACTTCAATAGCCATTTAAGATTAAGACTGGGTGAATCTAGAAACTTGTTGGTTGAATGAACCCATCCTCTAGTCTGCTGACCATTTCACTGCATTCTATAGCTGAAAAATGGAAGTAATAGACAAAATGAACCTTTATTTCAATACATCAAGAATAATTTATAGTGACCAAGGCATTCAAATGGTTAGAGTCACAAGACTACACCCATGCATGTATACTGAGTGATTCGATGAGCATGATAAAAAAAGTGGAGGCGGGCTCTGTACGCATGCAATGGGTAGAGTCGTTGCAGAAATCCAAAATACGTAAGGTCACCTTTGTCTATGTCCCTGGACATGCGGGAGTACGGGGAAATGAAAGAGCGGACAGGTTGGCTAGCTGCGCTATTGTTGAGGACGGTCAACCAATGGATCAGGCGGACATCAGCAATGCCCTTCGAGATGTGGGAAGAGCACATGACTTCGACAAACACAGATCCACGTCACTTCTTCGGATGAAAGAGATGGGAGTTAAGATGGGCACAGCCAGAAATGAGAAACTTAGTGGGCGTGTAAGAAGACTTATCAACCAACATAGAACTGGAGTCGTCAGTCGCTGGACACTGAGGGAATTGCTGAGGAGGGGATCTGAGCACCTATGGACATGTTCGGAGTGCAATGATGATGACCCGCAAATAACCCAATAACAATAGTTTATAGTGCCTGTCTTTAAATTAATACAAATTGGTGCTATTACTTTATTGCTCTCCTTTTTTTTTTTTTTTTAGTATAACTACTGACCAGGTCGAGGGAAATGTCTACAGAGCAAGAACAAAAGAAAACAAAAACGAGTTATGGTTACATCTTTATAGTGGTAAAGGATGACACAAAATATCCATTTTTGGGGCTGCAACATTGTCATATTTTTGTGTCATCTTTAATCACAGTAATGTTGTCACCATAACTTTTACATGTTTTCTTCAGTTCTCACTTTTACCAACTTTTTTTCTGTAACTATGTTTTTTATGTCAATTCTCACAAATGTCTACAGCTAACACTTTTTTAATGAATTATTATTGTCGTATTGCTTTCTGCAAAATATTTCAAAGATCATTGTTGTTTTCTCTCTCTCTCTCTCTCTCTCTATGCGTTCAGGACTCAATCAGAGTAAGGATTCCAGACTCTCATATGAAGTCAGCTGTCAGGCTAAGTGTGTTGATCACCCCCACAGACAGAACATCAAAATTAGAGTCTGTCAGATCCACTCTGACTGAACACCCGTTAATACGTTGCACTGTGTTCTGCGCCAGTGGCCCAGTGCATCCGATTTCAGCCAGCATTTTATTCGGGTTTGCTTTCCCTAGCCTTTGATTGTCCCCAATCTTCCTGCAAGGCAGCAGATTGTCTTTTCTGTAGGGGGATTCTGCCCGTAGATGGTAGGCCCTCCCAGGTTTACGAGCACCATCTGCCCGAGTCACTAGAGGTGACTAACACAGACATGCACACACAAGATGTGGGATGTGACTAACACGGACACACAAAGATGTGAGATGTGACTAACACAGACATACACACACAAAGATGTGAGATGTGACTAACACAGACATGCACATACAAAGATATGAGATGTGACTAATACAGACATGCACACAGCAATACGAGGCATGACTAACACTGACACACATCAAGATATATGACACATGACTAACATAATTGTTGTTTTAAAGATAAATATAATGCAGAAGTTATGAAGATTTTTTAAAATTTATTCCAAATGTATTTTATTGAAAACACCTTGATTAACCTGTTTTTCATGTTTTCTTTTTCAGCTGCCAGTTTCATTCATACAGTACTTAAAACTTTAGTGGCTGTCTATAGAAAACTAGGCTATTATAACTCCATTGCATACCCAAAAGACAAAAGCTGCGTAAAATCATGTTTAACATGGAAGATGGAGGAATATAAACCAGCACAAATGAAAGCTATAGAGACAGCTTCTTGGTCTGAGAGGGTCAATGTGACAGTGTCAGCAACCAGCACATTGAGGACTCCTAATGCTAGCCCTAGTCAAGCACAGAAAAACAAAGAGCTGGAGGTTTCTTGGTCTGAGAGGAGAATGTCTTCTCCAATTGTTGATGACTTTGTTGCTGAGAAATGGAAGAGACCTAAGGAAAAGAAAAGACTAAAGAGAAGGGAAGGTACAAAAGAGGGTGACAAATATGAGAGTGAAAGTAACACCTGTGAGAAAGAACCACAGCAAAGAGCAGCTTGCTCAAAAGAAGTTGCAGGCAAAGATCTAAACAAAGAAGCTAAGCTTTTCTTCAAAGAAGATGAGCAGGCAATGAGAACATACTTCCCAATGTATCAAGATGATAATAAATGTAATGATCTGGACAATCTCAGAAAGTCTGGTGAATTCACTCCTCAAGGAGTTTGTGAAGAACAGGAGGCTGAAGAAGAAATGGGTGAAGAAGCTATAGTATGGCCAAGAAGAGATAACTCTGGTTGTGCTGCTATATCTGCTTCTACTGGTGAAATCATCAGTGACAGAAATAACAGTCCTAACACTGTGGCAGGTTTTCATAGCAGAACTACTCCTCCATCTCAGAGCATGCCTGATAATACTAATTTTAAAGATGGCAATGTTGTAATGCCTTGTGCTTTGAAAGAGAACATAACAAAAACTGATGTTGATAATATTGACAGCAGCAATGATAAAGATAAAGATCATGTGTTGAGAAGTTCTGATGTACATAATGGCGACAAGTATCATAAATTGTTGTTGACCATTACAGAGTTCCTAATTGACTACTTCAGTAATCTAAGAGAGGTTTGTTGATTGGTTTGTGAATTTAGTTCATGTCTTTGTGAATGTTTCTTTCTATGCTGTTTTTTTTTTTTTATTTAGTTTAACTTCTTCTTCAGCGATCAGCTATTGTTATGCATTTAGACCAGCTTGGGTCATAAACAAGACAATGCGTTTGAGGTCATCACCAGTTCCCCCATAGCTTGTCATATAGGGTTGTGATTGTGGGCCATATTTGTGTTCTTAAGGTGTTTAGAGTGCTGCAGTCCTGTAGTGTATGCTCTTGAGTTTGTTTGACTGCTCCGCAGTCACATGTTGAATCATCACTGAGTCCTATCCACTGTTGGTGTACTCTGAGGCCACATTGATCTGTTCTGAATCTGAATATCTTGATCTGCTTGTGCCTGCTAAGTTTGTTTAAGCTGTGTCATGTTCTGGCTCATATTTTCCATGCAACTCCCTCCTTTCTGCTTTCCTAGTTTGCTTCAGGGTTGGTTTTATTTCTTTGAGATCCTAGGATTGGTTGGACTGTTGAAGGCTGCCACCTGCTTTTGAGGGTTTATTTGCTTTATCATTTTCAGAGAATGTGGTGGTATCTCCACTGCAGGACTAGTTCTGTCTTTTCTGAAAGTGAACATATTTTCGTTATTTTTGTTATAAGTCTGTCCTGATTCAGGCTTGACATTGCTTGTAAGACTGACTCTGCATCAGTGAAAATGAAAATTTTTGGACTTGGGACCTCTTGAGAGTTTGAATGGCTGTGTGGAGTGCCATTGCCTTTGCTCTAAAATTTGTGCACCTGTGCTGGAAGAGAATATGTTTCTGTCATTCCACTTGGGTAGGTTATATAGATATTTTGTTTAACTGATGGATTGGTTATTGATCCAACAACCGTTTTGTCTAGTACTGCACAGAATATGTAAAGCAAAAGAAATCAGTGGCGTATACTGGTTTTGGGGTCTGGGCTACTGCTGACATAATAAATAAAAACCTACATTATATTCAGTAGGCTAACATAAAGTAATATTTTTTAATGACATCACAACATTTTAAATTACTTATATATGTTAATTATATCCGTCTTGTTTGGGACGAAAATGTCTTGATGACTTTGTCATTGAAAGTACTGTTGGGTTGATTTCTCAATGGACATCACCCAAACCAGATAAGCGTACTTGTGTCTGAGTTGAGCGACAATAAGATTTGATTTGAGAGCATAAAAAGTTCTTTGTACAGATGCTGATGTGCATAACGTAGTTATAAATAGCTAAGGAAATTCCGGTAATCAGACATAGTTTCACTTTCACTTTGTGATGATTCTGTTTGGTAAGAGCTAAAAATAACCCATGAAACCGCATTCCTCTAGCGGTAACACCCACTATATTATTTTTCCTTTCCATTTTTTTTATGTCAAGGTCCTTAATACTAGATCCAGATAGAGGAAAAATGTACCGCTGGCTACTAGAGGTTTCATTCACAAACGTTATAGTGACCAGAGGAAAACCTTGCTTTAATAAATGCAACTCAAAGCAAATAAATCATATTGGTCTACGAAATGTGTAATAGAATATTTGAAAAATTGTAATATAATTATTTTTAAAATATAATAAATTTTCATTTCCTTTTGTATTTCGTTAATATGTTCAGGCTACCGGCGGTAGCTGTGGTATCATAGAGAATATGACACTGAAAGAAATATCATGTAACAAAAACAGCAGGAAACGCATTTACTGATAATTGTAAAAGTCACCAGGAAGAATGTATGTACTATTTGCAAAACATGAAGCTAGAAAGAGTTTCTTGAACATAAGAAATTTGATTGAGATGTAAAGATAAAATAAAGAAAGAAATGAGTAACTTTAAGCAAATTCTTCTTCAACTTCTTCTGTATTTAAGTTTTTTTTTATCATATAGATAGCTTCTGCTATCATGATGAGGGTGGGAACAACACCATGGCGTTTGATGAGCTACCTACTTGATCAGTATTTATGTGTCCCCTGTGGAGCATAGGTCTTCAACAAACACTTTCCAAGATGTTCTGTTTCTTGCCATTCTTTTAAGATCATTCCATGTCTTCCCTATCATCTTCATCTCTGCTTCCATCTGTCTTTTCCTAGAATTCCTTGGTCTTCCTCTTTGTCTTTTTTCTTGGAGATTCCAAAAAGGAGCCTGTAGTGTAATACTCTCAGTTGGCTTCCGCAATGTGTGTCCTATCCAGCGCCATCGTCTTCACTGTATCTCTTTATCCACTGGTATTTGACTGGTACATTTCCATAGTTCTATGCTAGTGATTTTGTCCTGCCATTCCCATCCTTTAATTCTGCGTAATCATCCTTTAAAGAAAGTCTGTATCTTCATGATTGTAATTTTTTGTTGTTCTCCATGTTTCACAGGCATATAATGAGACTGACTTAACATTTGAGTTGAAAATTTTTATTTGAGTATTTAAACTAATTTCTTTGGATTTCCATATGTTTCCCAGTGCAACAAATGCTTTTGTTTCTTGCTTTTGATATCCTTATTTTGGTATCATTTTCTGTTCCTCCCTCTTTGTTTATATTACTGCCAGATATATGTAAGATTGTATGTCTAGCAGAGGTATTTCTCCTATTTTTATTTGGTTATTGTCAACTGCATAATTCTCATAACTTTGGTCTTATCTCTATTTATTTTCAGTCCCATCTGTTATGATCTCTCATCAAGTATGCTCATTTTATTTTGCATCTGTTGATGGTTGTGTGATAGGAGAGCTATGTCATCAGCAAAGTCTAAATCATCAAGTTGCTTGGTCAGTGACCACTGGATTCCATTTCTGTTGTTTTGAGTTATTTTCATAATCCAATCTATGGCCAGTAGAAAGAGAAATGGAGTTAGAAGACTTCCCTGCCTTACTCCTTGATTTTTTGGTGCGCATGGCGCGTCCAAGATGACGGCGTATCTTCACTAGACCGTTGTACGGTACTAAGCGTACTTTTATGTATGTGAGCATCTCAAGGACTGAAATCAATCATCAGCTGTGCCTCTACGTGCCGTAGAACTGACTGACTGGAGTTGACCAGTCTATAACGTGGAAACGGGTTCTGGACCGCGCGACTGAGTGAGTGCACGTGAGTCTAGGCCATCCACAGCATCGACGTTCAGCGACCATATCAATCATGAAGACAGTAAGTATTCAGATGAAGCCCAAAAGACTACAGCGAAGAAGGAAAACTAGAAAAGGTAAAAGAGGTGGTTTTAAATTGTTGAAGTGTGAGAGGCTAGCGCTAAAGTATGTGCGCGTTACATATTGGAATTGTGCATCTATAAATCAACGACGTCCCATTCTTGATAAGCTACTATGCAGCGCCGATATAATGATTTTGCAAGAAACACTTCTTGGTAATAGGACGGTTAGCCTCTGGATTTCATTGTTTCTACAATAGAAGACACCTTGGACAGGCCATCCTTGTGCGAAACAACATGGTAGCAGCTGAGGTTGATATGGCAGAATTGCAGGTACATTCAATTAGGGTGCAGACCCCAGTTCCTTTTGTGGTTGTGAATGTATATGCCTGTAATGGGAAGGTGGACACACAACAATGGCAGAATCTGTTTGCATTCGAGGAGGAAAAAGTCATTTTCTGTGGAGACTTTAATGCTAGAGGAAACCAGTGGGCTAACGTCATAACCAACAAGAAGGGGAAGACCTAGAGAATGCACTGGTGTCTGTCGATTAAGTGTGCTTGAATGATGGAAGGGCAACCAGAATGGCCACTCGAACAGGGGACTCTGATAGTGTCATAGACCTGGCACTGGTGTCTTCTGCCTTCACACCGGTTTGCAGGTGGTGTGTATTGGGATTCCATGGAAGTGATCACTATCCATGTGTTCTCCTAATTGAGAAAGACAGAAATAGAAGTCAGAACAGGAAACTTCACACATTCCACTATGAGAACAAAGACCAGGATGTCATTAGCAAAATCAGACATAGGAAACAGGGTGCCCCTTGCAGGAGAGATGGACGCAGCCACCCTGGTGGAATGCTGAAGTCGAGGAAGCGTGGCGGAACAAGAGACTAACGTTCAAGACTTGACAGGAAGTCACAATGAATGGAAGACCACAACGTAAGCTCTTGGAGCGGCTAAAAGAAGAGTTTGACCATAAAATGATGCACTTTAAACTATGCGCTATGCAGGCTAAGGATGCCAAGTGGGATGATTTCTGTAAAAGAAAGTGTGCACAGAAAAATCGCTAGCCACATTCTGGCGCCTTCATCAGAGCATGAATGGCACAACATGATACAGAGGCATACCGGATTTCCAGAGCACAGGCCATATATGGCACAAATCTGATGAGAGCAAAGGGAAGGTCCTGCTTGCCAGCTACATTGAGCAGACTGACCAAAGAAATGAGGATACTGAGTTTCCTTTCAGAATTGTATGAGGATGTAGTTCTGGGAGACGATCTCACAATCACAAGTGATACCATTCGTGATACCATACGCGCGTTCCCACCCACACTCAGAGGTTATAGATATAACAAAGAGACATGGCTCAATGCGGCAGTCTTCACCTATGACGTGTTCGAAGGCTTCCACAGATGAGAGGAGACATGTGCTGCTGCTATAGATCTGAAGGATGCATACAACAAGTTCCCGTTTGAATACCTCATGCATATGCTCCTCAAACTGGCGGTGCACCCCTTCCTCACTAGATGGATTGCTGCAGCACTGTTTCAAAGGAAGGTGATACTCAAATTTGGAAGTTAATCATACGAGCCAATATCCATTTTTCCAGAGCTGCCACAAGTCTCACCATTGTCACCAGTTCTATTTAACGTGTACACAATAACAATTACGGAACAACAGCTGGATGGTAGGGAAGAACTATGTCTTTTCCTGATGATATTCTGGTGTATCGACAGGGCAGAGACAGAAGTCAAATCACCTCCACATTGCAAGACGAACTTGATCGCATCTCTTTATGGTGCGGAGTATCAGGTGCATTGGTTAATCCTAATAAAGCATCAGTTGCATGGTTCTCACTTAACAATCATATCGTTAACACAGAAACACCGGTGGTACGAATGAGAGCTGATGAGGTGACCATGAACATGGTGATGATGTACCTCAGAGTTAAATTTGATCACAGCCTATGTTTTCGAGACCACGTCGACCATGTGATAACAAAATCCTGCAAAGGATTAGCAGCCTTGATGGTCATGGCAGCTGCCAACATCGAGCAGAGGCTTCTTACCCCTCTGTTCCAGGGACTAGTCCTCGCACCAATCGAGTATGCCCTGGCAGTTTTTACAGTCAGTAAGATGCAAATTGACAAGCTGGAGAAAATATACAGAATGAAGCTACGCGCATTATCTTGGGGTGCACGTGGGACACTCCCTGTGTAGCAATGAGGTATCTTCTCGACTTTCCATCCATGGATGACAGTATCAAGATCTGGAGGGCATGAGCATACCTGAAGATTAGTGCACATAAAGAGCATCCATTGCATCATGAGCTCGAAACAGGGAAAGGTGTCAGGCTAAAAAGAGGCAAATCATGGGTCGGCCGAGCAGAAGATGTCATCAAACAGGTCTGTGGGCTTACCAATATCATCGTTTGTGAGGAGTGGATACCGGTGGCTATGTCATTCAAGGGGACATTCTGGTGTATTATCACACTCGACAGGAAATGTAGGGAACAGAACTCAGTCGTGGTCAATGCGGAGGTCAACGGTATCATCTGGGATAACACCGATGAGAAAAATGCAGTCATCAATACAGACGGATCTGTAATACGACACCAAAGAAGTGCATGGGCATTTACAGCACGTTTGACAGGCAGAATAGTCAAGGAGGACAGTGGTGCATACGTTATGTCCACGAGTAGCATGACGATGGAGGTGATGGCAGTGACCAAGGCATTCATCTGGCTAGAGTCACAAGACTACACCCACGCCTGTATACTGAGTGATTCGATGAGCATGATACAAAAAGTGGAGGTGGGATCTGTACGTAGGCAATGGGTAGAGTCATTGCAGAAGTCAAAAATATGTAAGGTCACCTTTGTCTAAGTCCCAGGACATGCTGGAGTACGCGGAAATGAAAGAGTGGACAGGTTGGCTAGCTGCGCTATTGTTGAGGATGGTCAACCAATGGATCGGGTGGACATCATCAATGCCCTCCGGGAAGTTGGAAGGACACAGGAATTCGATAACCATGAGTCCACATCACTCCTTTGGATGAAAGAGATGGGAGTTAGATGGTAAGATGGGCACAGCCAGAAACGAGAAACTTAATGGGCGTGTAAGAAGACTAATCAACCAACACAGAACTGGAGTTGTCAGTCGCTGGACACTTCGAGACTTGCTGAGGAGGGGATCTGAGCACCTATGGACATGTTCGGAGTGCAATGATGATGACCCGCTAATAAGTCAGTAACTCCTGTTCTTATTTCAAATGCTTCTGTAAGCTGTCCTTAATGCACCACACTACATTTCATTCCTTCATACATTGTTCTTATCGGTTTAATAAACTTTGTGGGGATTCCGTAATGAATCAGCAACTTCCAAAGCATTCCTCTGTCTAAACTATCAAATGCCCTTTTCGTAATCTATTAATCCAATATAAAGTGGGGACTGTAGTTCTAAACTTTGTTCAACTATTATATGTAGGGTAGTTATTTGATCAGCATATGATCTGTTCTTCCTAAAACCTGCTTGTTCATCTCGCAAATATTTCTTTATGGCCTCTTTTAGTCTCTCCAGAATGATTCTGCTTAATATTTTACCTGGCACTGATAGTAGCATAATTCCCCTATAATTTGTGCACTCCTATAAACTTCCTTTCTTTGGTAGTTTGATCATATAACCTTCTTTCTAGTCTTTAGGTATTTCTTCCCTCTCCCAAATTTTATCTAATAGATTATGTAACATCTTGGTAGAGGTGTTAATATCTGCTTTGATGGCTTCCGAAGGAATTTCATCATGTTCTGATGAAATCATAGATTATGTAACATCTTGGTAGAGGTGTTAATATCTGCTTTGATGGCTTCCAAAGGAATTTCATCATGTTCTGATGGAATCATAGATTATGTAACATCTTGGTAGAGGTGTTTATCTGCTTTGATGGCTTCCAAAGGAATTTCATCTGGTCCTGTGGCTCTATCATTTTTTAATAGCTTGATGGCTTTCATTATTTCTTCCTTGCTTTTATTTCCATAGATAACATGTAACTTTTCTTCTGCTGGTAGCATATCTGGAGGGTTATTTTAACTGTATGTTCAAAAGTTCTTCAAAGTGCTCTTTCCATCTCTCCATTTGTTCCCTTATATTACTAAGCAGATTTCCTTTCTTATCTTTAATAAAGGCATTGATCTGTTTGTATTTTCCACTTAATTTCTTTGTGCTGTTGTACAGTTCTTTCATATTCCCTTTATTTGCTGCTTACTTTGCCTCTTTAGCTAGTTCATCTACATATTTCCTCTTATCCCTTTTAATGCATTTTCTCACTTCTTTGTTCACCTCTGTGTTAGCTTCCTGTACTTTGCTTTATTACTTCTCGTTTTGCTTTTATTTATGTCTGCTTTCTTATTCTTTAATTGTATCTAGGGTCTCTGCTGTCATCCATGCCTTATTCTGGCATTCTCTTTTCCCCAGAGTTTCTGCACATGTCTCTTTGCATATATCCTTTGCCTGTTTCCAATGATCTTCTATATTTATTGTAATTTCTAGTTTTTGGAGGACTTGGTATTTGTTTGATATTGTGACTGCAAATTTATCTTTCATTCCTTGTTCTTTAAGAAACCCTACATTGTTATATTTTCTACCCTTATTCGTTGTAGTATATCTTTTTAGTTTATGTTTAAGTTTGTCTAACAGAAAATGATGATCTGAAGCCACATCTGTTCCTCAATATACTTTTACATCCTGTAAGGATGACATAAACATATTATTAATACATATGTGGTTAATTTGATTCTCCATTCTAATATCTGGTGACACCTATGTAGCTTTGTGTATTCTTTTATGTTCGAACATTGTTCTTCCTAGGCTCATTTGATTAAGAGCAAAAAAGTTCACGAATATCTCTCCATTCTCGTGTATATCTCCAAGTCAATGTTTTCCTATAATCTCTTTGAAGCTTCTGTTGTCTGATCCTACCTTTGCATTTAGATCGCCATCAAGATTATAATATCCTTGGCTTGTCTTTCATCCATCTGACATTGCAACTGTTTATAGAATTCATCTTTAACTAATATCAACATACAATAAGTGAAATAGATTGATTAAACCAAAGGATTGAAACAGTAACTGGAGAATCTGTAACTTTACTCTAGAAGAGAAGATTAATAACAAATCATGGCATTGTATTAATTCTATATAGAACAGAGAGGAAATATAGAATGGAAATCAATCAAAAACAGATTTACAAGAGCAATACAAAATAAATAGAAACCTGAAGACAAAAGTTTGAGCAGATAACTTTGAGAGAAAGTAAAGTAGAAGCAGTGGTGTCCACTTTTTCCTTTATATTAGAACCAGTTTTAATTTCACTTTGTGGAATTTTGAAATTTTCATAGTTACATGTAACTTACGCTTTTTTCAATTCAGCTGCTAAGAGTTATTTTATATGTTCAGCTTACAATGAATTTGCTTTCTATATCTTCTGTTTCCAATAGGGCTAGGTACTTGATCTCTCCTCACTTGAGATCTTGTGTCACTGAAAAAACCCACTCTGCAAACAAACCTCCTCTTCTCCTCCCTCTATCCTTATCAATATACTGTTTACAAATAGTCATTGCAGTATGCAAGGGATTTAGTCTATTAAAGTCTAATTGAGAGACTTGCTGCTCTTAGGAGATATATTTTTGTCTCTTCTTTTTAATTATTTTGATTGGACCATGGGGGAACCTTGCATTATTTGTGTCTTTAATATTGCTGGTGTTTCTGCATAGCAGACAACAAGCAAAATCATCCAGAGTGCAAAAGTTTGAGGGTTTTCTTAAACATAAGTTTCGAGAGACTTTACACCAAACAAAACTATAAGTGAAGAAACCAAACAAGAATACATATCGAGCTGTGAAAAGGTGCATGAAGTGCATCGGTCATGTACTCAGAAAGGGAGGGTTCATCAATCTATGAGCCTGAGAACAAAACGTAATCTACAAAACCTAGCAGTGAATCACCACACATGGAGAGTTATGATTTTTGCCCTGTGTGACATCTTTGGGCTAAGAAGAACTAACTACTATTTGGATGGAAGTTAAGTTATATGATCGCACTTCCATATCCTGCATATAAAGTGGCTTTAAATGTAGATTATAATTGTAAACATAGATGGTATGAATATAGTCGGTATGATTCAAATATTTCACTAATGAGAGTTTTTAAATAGAGATGATGTTTTTACTTGCAGAAACATTCAGTCTATGCAGGACAGTAGAAAAGGTTAAATAGCTTTCATGTGCATTGCCTTTGAAAAACTATGAACTTCAAATGGCAGGACAAAGTAACCAACTCTAATGTCTTAACATTGAGCCAAACTGTCATCCATCATGGCAACACTTAGGAGTTGGAGACTAAGATGGCTGGGTCATGTAAGAAGAATGGCAAAAATTGTATTCCCAAACATATATTGCATGATGAGCTTAGGGATGGAAAGAGACCAAAGGGCAGACCAGTGCAGAAAAATATGGAGTTTGCATAGTTTCCTTGAGTGAATTCTCTTTCAGTAAAAGAAACTGAGAGGATCTGGTGCTAAATCGTAGCACATGGAGAAAAAATTTAAAAATAGCACAACATTCAAGGCAGCGTTGAGATCAAATTCAGAAGACAAAAGAATAGAGAAAAGAGATGAGGCCAGGCATGACAATGTCTATCCAATATTGGCAGGTTCAGCCATGACAGATACTGTTCAGCAAAACAGCATCCAGCATAAGACATTAATATTTTAGCAAACTAACGGTTTATCTTGATTGCTTGCTACCAACCATCTATCAAGATACATCAGTTCTGACTTTTTTCTTTCGCAGACATTAACAAGAGAGGATGGGATGCCATGTATCAAAGATGTTATGGATTATTTCAACATGCAGTGCAGCAGTGTAGAGATCAGAGCCATTGTCAAATGTGTGGGCACAGGTACAAAGATTACCCAACCTCTGGGGAGGCTGCTTCATGTGTGCAATCACTTTAAAGCCAAGCACGTGAAATCATTAATCTTAGATTTAATTCACAAGGATACATAAGACTTCTTAAACCTTACGAACATGTTCTCATTAAAAACAAACACACAACTACCCATGGTGTGTGGTTTAGAACATTGTTTTATGTATGGTTTTGTAAATAGGTTTCATTTGTGATAATTACAACTCTGATGGCTGAAGAATTGATGATGCCTGATAGATGTTTGCTTGTTGGTTATCTTATGTTATGTTAGTATCATAACTACTGCACTCTGGACACATCCATAAATGCTCCATCTTCTCCTCAAAATCTCCATCAGCATGCAGCAACTAACTTTCAGTTCAGTGTTGATTGATAATTTCTTTCATTCATCCAAAATATTGTTCCGTTTTGGCAATGCCAATCATCAAACCCAGTTGACACAGACTTGGTAACAATGTAGCTTCGCTTCTGTCAAAGCCTTCATTCTACCCATCACATTGAGGTTGTTAATGATATCTGTCTTATCAACTGGCTATCTCATATGGTTGTTGAACTGGCTAATCTGTCTGCTTTTTAGTTGTCCTCAACACCAACATGACCAGGGTAAAACTTTAAATATTTGGTTTCTGTAATGACTCCAGCCATTGCCTGCAGATGGAGCATGTCTGGACTTTGCGGATTGAGCTTATAGAGTCACTCATCACACAGACATGAGTATAATCTTGCGATTTTAACCAGAGAAAAGCCATTGTCACTGCCATTATCTCCATAATTATACATTTGTCATCATTACATAGGTGCCACTATCTTCCTGAGTAGTTCTGTCACTGTAACATGCAGTAAAAGTTTAAGCACTCTGTTGGTGACTCACTACATAACCATCTGTTTAGGTCAGCATTAGAATTTTCACAATAAGAACATTAACAGTGCAGTAACCACAATAGGTTACTGTTCTCTGCACCCTCTGTTGAGTGTGGCAATGACAGAAAAAGTAGTGAATCTTGAAGGCACAGATACCCTTTTTGTCTCAAGGTTAATGTTATACAGTACACCCATATAACATGTGTTCCTGTGTGAACACCTATCTTGTTCTTGTATGCATTGTTCTTCAGTTCATGAGTCTATCTCCACAGTGTAAAAAAAAATTGAGTGGAAATCACATTGCCATGCTATGTGTGTCTCTCATGCATCCCAAAATAATGCCTGTGGCTTCATTTTGCACTAAAGATTGAGTCTCTCAATATGAGCTGCATAAACTTTTTCAATGTACATCTCTAGACATCATTATTAATAGGTTCAAAGAAAGCATTTGTCAGCTCAAAGTTGGAGTTCACCATACAGCTTATCCAGATATTGTACTGGTGTTGGTTACAAGCTGCACAAACAATGGTCATATTGTACTTCTTGGGTGAGAGGAATAGTTCCCAATACTAAACATTAGCAACCATTGTTTGATACCTGCAGCTCCATGGCTCTCTTTATCGATAATTTCTTGTGAGCTTTTGTTATCATAGTCAATTTGTTCATGAAACACAAGCTACAGTCAAACTTCACTCCTAAATATGTCACAATATTGGCTTTAATCACCATTACACACTGTTACAACTGCAATATTATTATTAAGGGAGAACCACAATACTTCTGCTTTTCTGGGTTGACTAGAGTATTGGCACTTTGGTTACACTAAGAGTTGACGCAATTGTTTGCTTTGCAAAAACTTGATTTCATTCTGTCTTTGACCTGTCAATACACCAAAATATCATCAGCAAAGGACAGTGTTTTTCTTCCTTCATCCATTTGCAGAGCTGTAATTACTACAGTGTAAGCACTGAATCTATCTATCTATTGACCTTTCGAGCCGTAACCGGCCCATAGGGCGTAGACCAAGATACACCTTCTCCTATTTTTGTTCTAGCAGTTTTCTTTTAAAGATATTTTATCAAATCTCGCCATCTGTCTCTGTTCTGTGCAAGCAGTTCTATCTCATTGAGGGAGCCGATTCCTGCTGCTCTTGCCTCTCTCATCAATGTTCTTCTCAGTGTCTCCCTGGGTCTTCCTCTTTTTCTTTTACCTGTTGTTTCCCATATGAGGGCTTGCTTTGCTATTCGATTATTATCTCTTCTCATCACATGTCCAACGTATGACCATCGTCTTTTCTTTATTACTGAAGATATTAGTGGTTGATTGGCGATTTCTCTAATTTCCTCGTTTGTTTTGAATTTGTTCCATTCTATACCAAGTATTTTCCTTAGACATTTATTTTCGAATGCGTTCAACTTTGTTTCTATATCTCTTGTTGTTTTCCAGCTTTCACACGCATACGTAAGGGTTGATAGTACATTTGATTTGAATAGCCTAAGTTTTGTGTTTGTGCTAATGAGTTTTGATTTCCACAACTTTTCAAGGCTTCTGAAAGACATTGCTGCTTTAGCCAGTCTGATTCTAATTTCTTTGCTCGTATCCCCTTCTCGATCAATGTGACTTCCAAGATAGATAAAGTGATCGATCTCTTCTACTGGTTTGTTTTCCATGTATATTTTGTCACTTGTTGGAATTAAACTTTTCATGACTTTAGTCTTTTCATGATTGACCTCAAGCCCAATTTTGCTGGCTATTGATGATAGTTCATTTGTGTTTTCCTGCATCATTTTTATCTGACTGCTGATGAGAACTATGTCATCAGCAAAGTCGAGGTCCTCCAAATGGTCTCCTTGTATCCATTCGATGCCTTTATTACCAGTGCAGCATTTCTTCATTATGAAGTCCATAACAATTCCAAATAACAAGGGCGATAAAATACATCCTTGTTTAACCCCAGTTTCTATTGGGAAACATTCGCTCAGTCCTTCCTCTGTTCGAACTGCACATGTGTAACCATCATACATGTCTTTGATAATATTTATGATTTTTGATGGTAAGCCATATTGCTTCAGAATTTTCCACAAAGAATCTCTATGAATACTATCAAATGCTTTTTTGAAGTCGATGAAGTTAAGTACAAAAGGTTTTTGCTTTTCAATGTGTTCCTCCAATATAAGTCGTAGAGTGAAAATGTGGTCAAGACAGCTTCTCCCTTTTCTAAACCCAGCCTGTTCTTCACGCATCACTGTATCTATTGAATCCTTTATTCTATTTAGGATGATTTTACAGAATAACTTTGAGGCAACTGACAAAAGTGTCACGCCTCTCCAGTTGTTACAATCTCTAAGATTGCCCTTTTTTGGGATCTTAACAATGATTCCTTTTTTCCATTTATGAGGCGTCTTCTCTGTTTTCCAAATGATGTTGAACATTTTTTGGAGATGTATTAAATTATGGCTATCAATTGCCTTGAGGATCTCAGCTGTTAACTTATCCTCTCCAGCAGCCTTGTTAGAGGCACTGAATAGGACTTGTAAAAAAGCAGAGAGCCTTGTGGGAGTCTTTGAAAATTGTTATAGGCAAATTGATGACCAGCTTCCACATCAGGAAACCACCTTTCTCTGCATCAAAGATACTGCTATCAATCTAATACCCAAAGTCTTAATAGCATGTGTAAGAAGATAGTCAAATGATACTCTGTCATAAGACTCTAAGTCTGTTGCTTCTGCATAGGTCTCTTCATGGGCATGAAGTACATCAACAGCGAAGACTACTGCATCTGCAGTGGTTCTTAATTTCACTAATACTACCCTAATGTTGGTGGGAACACATGAAGCTGTTCTAAGTCCTAAGCCTGTCTATGTACAATGATTTTCTCAAGAAGCTAGCCAGTGGTATCTTTCAGTATGATAATTCTGTAGGCTTTGATCTAGGAGTGATCTTCATTAGATTTTGGCACTGGAAGATGGTAGCAGTGAAACCATCAACACTTACCTAACCACTCTGAATGTTTACATTAAATTTTCAGGCCAGGTCCTTCGTATCATTCTCCGGTAGTTGACAACATCATAATGGACGCTATCAAGAACAGGGACAGCATTGCAAGATCTCTGAAGCATTGGATGAATGGTATCCATTGTAATACAGTATTCATTGTTCAAAACCAAGTTCCTGCACTACTTTGAAATGATGTCCTTGATCATCAGTCTTGTGTTCAAGTCTTTTTGATCAGTCTGATCTATGAAAGCGTGCGTGCAAGTAGGACCTTTTCCTTTGTTCTCATCAGTTATCTGCCAAATATGGTTGATGTTCTTAAATAAGAGATCTGCATTGAGCAGTGCCATTCTTGTTTTGTCTATTAGACCAGAATGTGATAAGAGATTTTTCATTACAAACTATGTTGAGGAACTCTCCTCACTTTATTATTTTAGCATTGACAGCACATGACTTGAAATGCATCACTTTCCTTAATCTTCACCTTTGGTGCTGATTTAGTTTCAGATTTCCATTCTGCCTGGCACTCTGCCAAGTTTTTATAGTCTGTCTTTTACCTATCCATGCTTTATTGATTTTTTTCACTAAGGCATTTGTGTCCATTTCTTCTGTCTTTTACAGGGAGTACTTAATTTCCTGTGTCAAATTTTACTAATTGTATCCTCTCCTTTTTTTATCATTCTAAAAGATACTCACTTTGTTATCTCTGCATTCTAGTTTTGTTCTTCTCAACAGGTATGACACACAGACAGTGGTCACTGCCAAGGTACCCAAGAGTAGTTCAGCTGCATTTAGGTGCCAAGGCAGATGTCACAAAAGCCAAGACAGCAACCATGTCTGAGTCCCCTGACTGGTTCACCTATCTGATCACACTTCTATGGTTGATTTATAATATATGTTCAATACTAAAGCTTGTTCAAAGAACAAATTCTCCCTTTCCGTTGGTGATATTATGCCACTGTTGGCCCTTCCTATGAAAGTCACCACAGAAGATGATGTTCTCCTCCAGGTCAAATAACCTCTGCCAACCCTGTACATCTATATTACCATTGCAAGTGTAAAAGTTTATGATAACAAGCGAAGGTTTATGCACCTGCCTAGTATCACAGTTTGCACACAGACTTATCCATGGCCATAAGTTCAACCCTCACAAAGATAACTTGTCCAATGTGATATCTATTGTAGAAACTACAAAACCCTGCAACTTTATCAAACCATCAGCAAGTAGGGTTTCCTGTAGCACAACATCATCAGTGCCATAGAGCAATTTGTCTTTAATAGATCATTACTGTTTCACACTAACACAGTTCCAGTAAAGAAAATTTACTTATAGTAACTTATAGGTATTGGTAATTGGTTATGGAAGGCCTCTGCATCACAGCAAACGAATTAAAATCCATAATTGCTCAACCGCCCGTGCCAGTGGAATCATCCGAATTACCAACTCATCTTCCAAACAAAGAAAGGTAACTGTAGTCCCCATCGTAGCAGTCTCAGCACACGCCAAAAGACATAAGGCGAAACCGCGCAGAAAGTGAACACAGCCAACTGTTCCCTGTCATACGATATCATCATTCATCGTAAACAAGCGGGATATCGAAGCAGGATCAAAACGGATGAGACACACAGCTCACGGTGTGCACAGAGCACTTAACTCAGTAGCTCCTGCAACAAGCCGACTTGGAATATGAGGAAACTGCAAGAAGGAACACTTTTCAGACATAGCCTTCAATGGTTCCTGCCGCCTATCCACCATATACCATGGGAGTTCACGTCCTCCCGAAAATGATGATCGTCATAGCACTTGATGATGTTAGGCCGTCATTGATGACTCCAATTCCAAACATATAGACACACAGTGGTGGTAATTTGTCATTTCCAATCCAACAGAAGCCACATGACCTGTAGTTAGTAAAACCACAGAGAGAATATGATTTTGTGACCTTCACTGATTCACTCTTAGATGTGAATGTGTAGTTTACACAAGAGGAGAAGTTTTCAACTACAGTGATTCCATTTAAGGCAATTCTGGGATAGCAAGGCAAGTCTCCTTTATAGCAGCAGAACTTGATGTTCTCCGCTCCCTTCTTGTAGCTGCTGCCAAACGATTCTGATGTCTCATTAACTTGGACATCATTCAAGAACAATGTCATATTAACATTCCATAGATATGGCTCTGCTGATGAAGTGCTTGGTGCAACAGTTGTATCAATCATACTGGAGGCTCCTGGTCTGTGGTCATTAATATCACAGACAGCACATGGTGTTGTTATATTCAGTATTTCTTTCTGGGGTGTAAATATGTGGCACACACATGGAGAGTGGTTTGTGGTCACAGTAATCCCATTAAAGGCAATTCTAGGATAGCATGGCATAGCTGTTTCAGAACAGCACAATCCTGTGATGTTTTCTGTGTTCGCTATAAAGCTGCTGCTGCTACACAATCCTGACCAATTATAGGTGTGGACATTATTCACCTGCAATGACAAAACTGCTTTGTTTACATCATAAACCTCTGGAAGCGAATCATTTATGGGACTAATAGTACAATTTATTCTTCCATCAGGGATATCTGCATTGAGTCCCCCCAAAAAAGGTCTCTGGTTAAAAAGCACATATGCGTTTGAGTTAAACACACAATGAGCCCACTTCATAGATTCAAAATGATCCTTGCCAATGTCATCCGTTTGCACAAGTTAGGCCCTTAGCTACCAACGTCTAAAATGTCTGAAACGAAGCCATCCAATTAACGACTTTATCTACAGCGAAGGTTAACGAACTGTGAACAAACATTTCTGTTCAAACCCTTGAAAACATTTTTAAAAATCTGCCAACTCGCAGCAATAACATTTATCGTGTTGTTCAATGTAAACATTGCTTGGTCCATAGCTCGAATATAAATAAGCTGCCATTTTGGTGCGTCCCATGACGTCATCTCCCTTATAGGTATATTTTAGTTTAAAACAGACTCTTAGTATAGGTACTCGGATTGTGAGAACACTCATGCAGAAGGGTAAAATAGAAAACATTAAACTGGAAATGAAAAGAATGGATATATTTACTGGGACTTTGTGAAATGAGATACACTGGATCAGGGGAGATATATTCTGATGAACATAAAATAATCTGTTCTGGAAGTACTGAACACCAAAGAGGAGTAGGTATCATCTTGGATGCAGAAAGAGCAAGACCAGTGAAAGGCTTTTACCCAATATCTGACAGAGTTCTTTTAGTGAAATTGAATGGAAAGCCAATAGATATAAATCTCATACAAGTTTATGCACCAACAGCAGACAGTCTAGAGGAAACAAATTTTAAATTTTATGATGAGTTAAATAAGGCACTTTGTGAATGCAAATCACATGAAAACACTATATTCTAGGGGATATTAATGCAAAAGTAGGAAAGGAGAGAGTTCAGTAAGTAGTTGGTCATTGTGGCTTAGGCGAGAATAATGATAGAGGTGACAAACTTATTGACTGGGCAAGAACACACAACAACATGATGATAGGAAACACCTGGTTTTAAGCAACATCGAAGGCGCCTATGTACATGGGAAAACCCAGGAGACAACGCACATAATCAAATTGGTTACATAATGATAAGCAATAGATTTAGAAACAGTCTGGTGTGTGTGAAAACTAGACCAGGGGCAGATTGCAATAGTAATCATGTACCAGTTGTGGGAAACTTAGAGTAAAATTAAAAGCAATAAAACGAGGATCAGTTAACATTAAGTTAAATTTAGATTTACTCAAATCAGACAAGAAGTTGCAAGAGAAATATAAAATCACAATTCAGAACCAGTACAATGCAATAGAGAAGATGCTAAGCATTGATGAACAGTGGGAAATGCTAAAATAATCTATGCAACAAACATCAAAACAGTTCATACCACCAGTTAGGACAAATTCAAGAAAGAAATGGAAGACAGATGACATTTTGCAGCTAATGGATACAAGAAGAAGAAATAAAGATGAGTATAAGAGATTAAATAAAGAAATTGTAATAAAATGCAATGAAGCAAAAGAAGCATGGCTGAAAGAGAGATGCAGAGAGAATGAAATGCAACAAAAGGAGAGGCCAAAGCTATATATAAACAAATTGAAGAATTAACAGGAAGAAAAAAGCAATCAAATACTGGGTGTTTAAGAGAGAACTGTTGGTTGAACAAGAAAGTGTAAGCGAATGATGGAGAGAATACATTAAAGATCTTTATAATGATGAATGAACTGAAGTAAATATTAAGGATAATGGAGAAGAACCAGAAATACTCAAAGAATAAGTGGAAGATGCCTTGCACAATATGAAAGTAGGAAAAACTCCTGGACCAAATAATATAACTAAAGAAGAGATTGAAGCCGTGGGTGATATGGAATAGTAATAATAACAAAAATATTGAATGATATCTACAACAGCGGATATATACGAGACGACCTGCTCAAATCAATATTCATAGCCCTACCTAAGAAATCTGGTGCAATTGGATTTGTTGATTATCGCACAATAAGCCTTATGAGTCACATGACTAAAATATTACTAAGAATCATCATGCGAAGAGTGCGAAACAAAATCAGTCCATAAATTAGTGATAAACAGTGTGGTTTTGTTAGAGGTAAAGGAACGAGCAATGCCATATACATCATAAGATCTTTAGTATAAGAGCCATTGAGGTGAAAACAGATCTATACCTATGTTTCATAGATTATACCCAAGCATTTGACAAAGTAAAGCACCAAGAAATAATCACAATTTTAGAAAGCATAAACGTAGTCAGCAAAGATCTAAGAATAATAAAGAACATGTACTGGCAACAGATAGCGGCCATAAGAACTGGAAACCAATTAGGAATGTTTCAAGGAATAAAACAGGGTGTTAGGCAAGGTTGTGTGCTGTCACCAGATTTGTTTAATATGTATAGTGAGATTATTTTAAGATCCATAAGGGGCATGCCTGGAATAACAATCGGAGGTCATAATATAAATAATAATCTTCTTCTACGATCATGGCTCATTCAGACTAGGATTCCGGTCTTTCTTATGAAGGCAGCTGTCTGTTTAAGTGATTCGTTTGCCCTGTATAGTTTCTCTTCCAGGGAGGTGGGTGTGAACCACATTGTCCTTCTCAGGTCTGTGTACTGGGGGCAATCCTGTAGAACATGTTTTGTTGTCATGTTGTACAGTGGCATTGGCTGGTAGTACCTAGTTTGAGTTCGTTGAACATGTGTTTTCTCATTCTGTTGTGGCCAGTGCATAGGCCACAACAGAATAATATAAATAATCTAAGGTATGCTGATGATACAGTCTTAATCGCTAAGAGTGAAAATGAGTTACAAGAAATGTTGGACATTATATTGAAAGAAAGAAAAAATAAAGGGCCCAGCCTTAATAGCAAAAAGACAGAGGTAATGGTAACAAAAAAGAAAAAGACATCACCTCAGTGCAAAATAAAGCCAAGTAGAACAATATTAAAACAGGTAAATGAATTTAAGTATTTGGGAACTTGGTTAACCTTAGATGGAAGATGTACAACAGGTGAGATACAGAATGGCTCAGGCAAAAGCAGCTTTCCAAAAATTGAAGAATATACTGTGCAATCCATTTTTGACAATAGAAACAAGAAAAAAAGTTCTTAAATGTTACGTAGAGCCAGTCTTAACATGGATGTGAATCAAGGACAATAGGACAACAGAAAAGAAAATCACTGGAGTCTGTAGAAATGTGGTTTTACAGAAGAATGTTGAGAATACCATGGACAGCTAAGAAGAGTAATGAAAACATTCTGAAAGAGGCTAAAGCAAAAAGAGAGCTAATTTCCAATATTAGGAAGAAACAGTCATCTTTTTTTTGGCCATGTAATGAGAAGAGAACAACTGGAATATATTGTAACAACTGGGAAAATTGAGGGACGAAGAGATAGAGGGAAGCAAAGAAAAAAGATACCAGACAGCTTAAGAGAATGGCTTGGCAGAAGGTCAACAACAGAAATGATAAATAACTGTGAAGATCAAAAGTTAGGAGAGACATGATCACCTACGCCAGCAGGCATGGTACTTGATGATGATTTTTGAGTTAAATGAATTGAATGACAGAAATGTGTGTATGGTTTTATGTATTATAGTGATTAAATTCCAACTTGGCCATAGCTTTCCAAATAGCAGCATTGCAACATACAATAACACCTAATGAGTTATTTGCAGGTCATCATCATTACACTCCGAACATATCCATAGGTTCTCAGATCCCCTCCTCAGCATATCCCTAAGGGTCCAGCAACTAAGAACTCCAGTTCTTTGTTGGTTGATAAGTCTTATATGTCCACTAAGGTTCTCGTTTCTGGCTGTGCCCATCCAAACCCCCATCTCTTTCATCCAAAGGAGTGATGTGGACTCATTGTTGTCGAAGTCCTATGCCCTTCCCACAACTTGGAGGGCATTGATGATGTTCGTCTGTTCCATTGGTTGACCGTCTTCAATGACAGCGCAGCTAGCCAACCTGTTCGCTCTTTCATTTCCCCGTACTCCCGCTTGTCCAGGTATGTAGACAAAGGTAACCTTTTGTATTTTTGACTGCTGCATTGACTCTACCCATTGCATGCATGCAAAGCCGACCTCCACTTTTTTTTTATCATGCTCATCAAATCGCTCATTATGTAGGTGTGGGTGTAGTCTTGTGACTCTAACCAGATGGATGCCCTGGTCACTGCCATCACCCCTATCATCATACAATAGTATGTCATAAAGTATGCACCACTGTCTTCCTTGACTAATCAGCCTGCCGAGCGTGCTATAATTGCCCATGCACTCCTTTGGTAAAATATTACAGATCTGTCTGTATTGATGACTGCAACTTTTTTATCAGTATTATCTCAGATGAAACAGTTGACCTCTGCATTTACCTCGATTGAGTTCTTTTCCCTACATTTCCTGTTGAGTGTGACAATACACAAGAATGTCCCTCTGAATGATGTATGCACCAGTATCCACTCCTTGCCAGCGTTGATATTGGTAAAACCACAGACCTGTTTGATGACATTTTCTGCTCGTCCCAACCATGATTTACCTCTTTTTAGCCTGACACCTTTCTCTGTGTTGAGTTCACTGTGCAATGGATGCTCCTTATCTGCTCTTATCTTGAAGTATGCTCGTGCCCTCCAGAATTTGATCCTGTCATCCATGGTTGGAAAGTCAAGAGGATATCTCATTGCTATACAGGGAGTGTCCCTCGTACACCCCAAGATAATGCGCATAGCTTCATTCTGTATTTTCTCCAGCCTGTCAAATTTGCGTCGTACTGACAGTAAGAATTGCTAGGGCATAGTCCCTGGAACAGAAAGCCTCTGCAGTTTGTAGCTGCCATGACCTTCACTGCGACTAATCCATCATCCAGCAACCTGTCCCTGGTCACCTCATCAGCTCCCATTTGTTCCACTGGTGTTTGCGTGTTAAAGATATGATTGTTAAGGGAGAACCATGCAACTGATGCCTTATAAGGATTAACCAATGCACCTGATACTCCACACCAGGAAGAGATGCGATTGAGTTTGTTTTGCAGTGTGGAGGTAGTTTCCCTTGTCTCTTTTCTGTTGATATACCAGAATGCCATAAGCAAAAGTCATAGTTCTTCCATCCAGCTGCTGTTCCGTGATCGTTATTGTGTACATGTTAAATAAAACACTGGTGACAATGGTGAGCCTTGTGCCAGGACAAATGGATGTTGGTTCGGATGACCAACTTCAACACCTGAGTATCACCTTCCTCTGAAATTGCTGCAGCGATCCATCTAATGAGGTAGGGGTGCACCACCAGTTTGAGGACCATATGCATGTGGGCTTACCAATATCAGCGTTGGTGAGGAGTGGATACCGGTGCCTACGTCATTCAAGGGGACTTTCTCATGTATTGTCACACTCGACAGGAAAAGTAGGGAACAGAACCCGGTTGTGGTTAATGCTGAGGTCAACGGTCTCATCTGCGATAACACCGATGAGAAAGATGCAGTCATCTATACAGACGGATCTGTAAGACGACACGAAAGAAGTGCATGGGCATTTACAGCAAGCTCGGCAGGCAGAATAGCCAAGGAAGACAGTGGTGCATACGCCATGACCACGAGTAGCATGACAATGGAGGTGATGGCAGTGACCAAGGCATTCAAATGGTTAGAGTCACAAGACTACATCCACGCATGTATACTGAGTGATTCGATGAGCATGATAAAAAAAGTGGAGGCGGGCTTTGTACGCATGCAATGGGTAGAGTCGTTGCAGAAATCCAAAATACGTAAGGTCACCTTTGTCTACGTCCCTGGACATGCGGGAGTACGGGGAAATGAGAGAGCGGACAGGTTGGCTAGCTGCGCTGTCGTTGAGGACGGGCAACCGATGGATAGGGCGGACATCATCAATGCCCTTCGAGATGTGGGAAGAGCACAGGACTTCGACAAACACAGATCAACGTTGCTTCTTCGGATGATGGAGATGGGCACGGCCAGAAATGAGAAACTTGGTGGCCGTGTAAGAGGACTTATCAACCAACATAGAACTGGAGTCGTCAGTCGCTGGACACTGAGGGAATTGCTCAGGAGGGGATCTGAGCACCTATGGACATGTTCGGAGTGCAATGATGATGGCCCGCAAATAACTCAATAACTCAATGCATGAGGTATTCAAATGGCACTTTGTTGTATGCATCCTACAGATCTATAGCAGCAGCACATGTCTCCTCTTGTTTGTGGGTGCCTTCAAAGAAATCATAGGTGAAGACTGCCGCATTGAGCCATGTCTCTTTGTTATATACCTATAACCTCCTATTGTGGGTGGAAATGCGCGTTTATAATTCAAGGTGATAGATGAGTACACAGGCAACTACTTTTCTCCAGTAGCTTGCCTGCAGTAATCTGCCTCTTAATAACATCACTATCATACTTCATTTGCTATTGCTCACTAAGGAAGCACATGTGTTAATGATTATACACAGACATTATTGTCCTACCAACACACTGAGGTATGAAGTGATCAGCCAGTCTTATAATCATGTGTAATCTCGGTCAGCATATCTAGCCTCACATTGTCCATTATAAATGCCAGTTTCGCAGCCTCCTTACTGGCTTAGTCATTCAGCATTCTAAGTGGACTCACTAAACCCCAACATGAATTCACGGCAGATCTTGCTGAGAAACCTATGAATGTTACACATTTCAGTTTCATCCAGCAAATATGCATATTGATTCTTTGGATCTTTTTTGCCATTATATAGTTCAAATTAGTGTTAGTTATCTTCATCCCAACGTTGTGCGACCAATGCCAGACCTGGACCCTAGATGCAAGAACAATAAGAAAAATAATCTCTACTGAGATGAAATGTGATAGACGAATGACAGGAAACAGTCTGAGAGATAAGATCAGAAATGAACTGAGAAAAAAGCTAGGAATAGCCCCCGCCATAGAATATATATGGAAACAACAGATATAATGGTTTGGCCACGTGACAAGGCAGAAAGAACAAAACGCAACACAACGAGCCTTCAACAATCGATGTGAGAACACCAGACCCAAGAGTCGACCGCGTAAAAGATGGGTCGATGGAATATTAGAAGCACTAGGAAACAACAGCAGCAGAGGCGAACAGAAGAGCAAAAGACCGCAAATTATATCTCCCCTCGATGCTGAAAGGCAGATGAGGAAGGAAAGAAGAAGATTAGTGTTAGTGATTGCTAGTGGTTTACAATCTTCAAACAAAGTTAATACATAATCTTGATGTTGAGAAAGAAGCTCATTCTGTTTGAGCTGCAAAGATCTGGAGATATAGAATCTAAGCTAACACTGTTAGCACAATATGATTCCTCATATCTGATGAGTGGTGACCCTCATTTATCTAAGATCTATCTTAGATTCTTTTTTCTTAGATTTATCTAAAATCTCCAGATGTGTATATTCAAAATGGTTTTTCTGTGTGTCATTGTTTGTTGCCATATCTAGAATATAAAATATTGTGATAATGTCTCGCATATTAATTGTTGAGAAAACGTCTAAATTTAAAATACTTTGAGTATGTATATGAATATCATTAATACTGTGTCAAATCTCAAATATTCCAGACTTCTAACATGCTTAGAAAATGTTGAAAGTATAATAACTATATTGTCACTTAAAGCATCATATTGTTACAGTAATTTTTATCTGAATTTTGTCAATGAATATCCCAGCTCCTAACTTGGTTTCCAAAAAAAAAAACAAATGAAAATGAGTGCTTTCAGTCTCAGTCCTTAACTCATTTAAAATAAATTTAAATTGTGTTTTTTTTTTAATTTGTTTCTTCTTCCTCCTCCTTTCTTTCATCCTCTTCTGATTATCTTCTTATTCAGCAATAAATGATTGCTTTACCCGGATCACAAACAGGATGGTAGTCGCGAGATCTCTCTGATCTTCCCATAATTTGTTGTAAACTGTTTTATAAAACATTTAATAACTAAATGAAAATTGTGTCTTTCCTGTTATGTTTTTCACTCATTTTTTTTTTTTTAAATTCTGTTCTGCACCTACAGGCATAGATAAATCATTTCTCTCCATAACTTTCTATCCCTAGAGTTCTTTAGTAGTTCTGTCATTGACTTCCTACCAAACCATTCCCTTAAACTGTCTTGTATCTTTTCTCTGTCTTGTGCTCTTGTCTCTACTTTACTTAATGTTACAAGCTGTTACAAAATATTCCAATTGTTTCCTTCTTATTGCTTGACTATTTTTTTTTAAAAATGATGTTTCCTTCACATGGTTACATAAGTTGCCTTTTGATGTGGACTGTACATGTTACTCTTTTTCAGCTGTCAACATTTTCTTCTCAACATTCTACTGTAAAAATGCATTTCTGTGATCTACAAACATTTTCTTCTTAGTTTTTCAGCCTGTACAAAATGCCTAGTTTCTTTACTGAGGTAGTCTTTGTCTAACTAGCCAAAAGGTAAAAAAGGAAAATAATTAACAAAATCTTGTGTTGAAATTCTTTTTCATTTCACAAATTTACAGCATGTTTCAATAATTTTATTGTTACTATCTTATTTTAAATCCTAAACTCTCACCTTATAAACAACTTCTTTCTTCATCTCTCTGTCTCTGTATCTGCACTAAGCACCCTCTAGAAAAACATTTGATTTCCTTTGAAATAACAGTTTTTAAAATCTTTATATAAAAATATTTTAAACAATGTCATTACATCTATTTCTTATTATATCTATGAAACTATTTCATTTCATTTTTAAAACTGTTAAATATTCTTGAAAGAAAAAAGAAATCACACACACAAAATCACATCTAATTGTGGCCATGTCTTCTCGGCAAAAGAAATGCTGGTCTAAGACCACAATTTTACAAGGCTAAAGCGATAGTCAGGAACCTACAAGGCGAGCTGTGTATCAAGCGCAATTATTGTTGCATATGCAGTGAATGTTGTGGCACCAATATAATAATTGCTTAGCAATCAATGTTGCTTGTAGTAGGGAGGCTCTCAACTTTTGCTAAAAATAATCACACGAATGTTTGCAGTGATAGAGTACTTCACAATAACAACTACAATTAACATCATCATCATTGAGTGCCGTCTCTGCATCGAAGGCTGGCTACCATGGACAGCCATTCCACTCTGTTTCTTGCTTTGATGGTGCAGTTTGTCATAGGTTGACTTGTCCATCTTTTGATGTTGCTTGTCCATGTTAATTCTTGGTCTGCCTCTTTTACCTTGTATTTTCCCTTTCATTATATGTGACGTAGCACCGCGCTTCAAGAGTTCAAAGAGATATCTCCGATACAACGCGTCCAAGTCTTCTCTTTTATCTTCCTGCTAATGCCGCTCAGTCTTGGATAAAGAAACACAACTCAGTAACGTCCTGAGTCCTAGTGATTATTTTAAAAGAGGGCCGATTCCGTGTATGAACATTTATTTATTCACTGAAATCGGGGACAACTTCTACACTTCGGAGACTGTCCCCGAAGTTCGGGGATGAATAGTCATCCTAGTATACAGGATAAAACTTGGAACGCATTTTACTGCTACTGTTTCGCCAAATGAACAGCCATTTCAACTCTGTAAACATTTTCTACACAACAACGGAATAATGTATATTTTTAAGTCAAGACGTTTACCATATTGGCAAAATTGGTAAATGTTTGTGTCCCTAATGTATTTTAACAAATCCGGGACGAAGGTTGAAAAAAAAAAAAACTAAAAAATCGGGACTTTTGGTCACCTTACCCATAAGAACTATCCACTTATTTTTTTCTCAGTGCAAGGAGCCTGAGCTTCCATACGGTATTAAAAAAAACAGACAGCAACTGGCAGCAATAATGAAAATACAGAAAGGACTTGTGTGACATTTCTAAACTAGTAACAACTATGTAAAAACTACACACAACAGCTGAAGAACATATACCACCTGCTGCAAAAAATAATGTTTTCAGCATTTTACCATCAAGGACACTGTCAAAGACTAGCATTTACTACATTTGTTTGTACTTTCAGTAAGCGAATCAACGGTTTATCAACGAACAGTTATTAAAAAGGAGAATACACATGTTCCAATATTTTGTTCTGCAAAAAACAAATCCACATGCATAACAAAGCTATCAGACTGTTCTATCTTAGATAACAATGAGCATGCTAGAATGTGAGTTGTCAAAATATCTTCGTCAAACATGGAACAACTGTCCTCTCTCTCTGCGATCAGGACTCAATCAGAGCAGGATCCCAGACTCTCACATGAAGTCAACTGTCAGGTTAAGTGTGTTGATGGCCCCCACAAACAGAACATCACAATAATAGCTCATTTCAAATCACGTGCCCAACTTCAAAACGCTATTAATCAGTCATCATCATCATTGAATGCCGTCTCCGCAACGAAGGTTGGCTACCATGGAGCGCCATTCTGCTCTATCTCTTGCTTTGATGGTGCAGGTTGTCATCGGTTGATTTGTCCATCTTTTGATGTTACTCGTCCATGTTAATCTTGGTCTGCCTCTTTTACCTTGTATTTTCCCCTCCAGGATTACTTTCAGTAGGCTGTTGTGTCTTTTAACATGGCCCAAGAATCACATTTTACTTGTTCTAATTGTGTTCAGAAGTTCTCTTTTCATTTTTAGTTGTTTTAAGACTTCATCGTTTGTTTTCTTTTCCTTCCATCCAATTCTACCTATTCTTCTATATATCCACATTTCAAAGGCTTCAATTCTCTGTTCTGTTTTCTTGTCTAATGTACATGTTTTTGCACCAAATAGGAATATTGAGAAGATGTAACATTTTGCTATTCTTAGTTTTAGCTCTGGTGTTATTTGTTTTGATGTTAGTATGTCCTTCATGACATTAAAATTACTTGTTGCCATTCCTATTATTTTGTTTATTTCAGTTGTACATTTTCCATCACTGGTTATAGTATGTCCAAGGTAGTTATAGTTCTGAACTGTCTCAAGGTCTATTCCTTCAGTTTTGATATCCACTTGTGGGTTTTGAGTATTTTCTTTGTTTATGATCATAGTTTTAGTCTTTTTTATATTCATATCTAGTCCATATTTTTTGCTTGTCGTGTTTATTTCATTAAGTAATTGTTGTAGGTCTTTAGGATTTTCTGCTAGTAGTACAGTATCGTCAGCATATCTTAGGTTATTGATTATCTTTCCATTAATTTGTAGGCCTGGCATCTCTGAGATGTTTTTAAAGATTTGCTCAGTGTATAGATTGAACAAGCTTGGTGATAGGATGCATCCTTGTCTTACTCCTCTTTTTATATAAATGGGTGTAGAGAACTCTTTGTTATATTTTATTATTGCTGTTTGCTCCCAGTATAGATTGCTTATTAGTCGTATATCCATGTCATCTAGATGTATCTCTTTTAGGCATTCTATAAGTTGTTTGTGGTGTACTCTATCAAAAACTTTGGTGTAGTCTATGAAGCAGGCATATATTGGTTTGTTTACTTCTGTGTATTTTTCTATTAATGTTCTCATGCAGAATATGGCTTCTTTTGTCCCGCTATTTTTCCTAAATCCAAATTGCTGCTCATCTAATTCAGTATTAATTTTATTCTGAATCCTTCCTTGTATAAATTTTAGCAAGATTTTTGTAACATGTCTCATTAGGCTTATTGTTCTAAAGTCACTGCATTCAACTGCACCATTCTTTTTAGGCAATGCAATGAAAGTTGATGTTTTTAGTTCATTTGGTATGTATCCTGTGTGGTATATGTCGTTGCATATGTCTGTAATCACTTCAATGCCAAAATCTTCAAGTGCCTGTATCATCTCTATCTGTATGCTTTCAGGTCCTGCTGCTTTTCCCCTTTTCATTGTTTTTATAGCTTTTTCCACCTCAGATTTTAAGATTGTATAGCCTGATGTACATTTTATAACTGGTTTCTTCTCCCTTTGATCATGAAATAGTTCTGTTATATATTCCTGCCATCTATCTATGATATCCTTATTGTCTGTTAGCATTTTTCCTTTTTGTCTGCAATGCATCCACCTTCTGTGGCTTTTTTATTTTTATTAGTCATTCTCTTTATTTCTGTGTGCATTCCTCTTAGGTCTTGTTTGCTTTCCATAGTTTCTATTTCTATACATTTTTGGCTGAGCCATTCTTTTTTTGCCTTTTTGCACATTTTGCGTATCTCATTATCTATTTTATTGTATTGGGCAGTGTTCTTCGCTTGTCTCCTTTCTTCCATTTTTTCTAGGATGGTGTTAGTTATCCATTTTTGTTTTTTGGTTCTTTTCTCTTTTGGGTAAGGTGTCACAGGCTTTTTGTATGCTTTTCTTTATGCATTGCCATTTGGTTGTTACTTTTTCATCAGGATTTTCTCTTCTGTATTGTTCAATTCCTTCCTCTAGCAGCTTCTGGTATGTGTTCTTTACTTGTATTGTATAGGTATCTTTAATATCTTTTTGATTTAAAGCTGTTATATCGAGTGGATTTGTTGATGAATTAGATTTTTGCTTGTTTCTCTTTAGTTTGATTTTCATTTTAATCATTACAGGATTGTGATCAGAATTAATATCTGCTCCTGGGTAGGTTTTGGCTTTCTTTACGCTGTTACGGAACCTTTCTTTTATCATTATGTAATCTATTTGATTCCTCTTCCTATCTCCAGGGCTTTTCCATGTGTATAGTTTCCTTTTCTCTTGCTCAAAGTAGGTGTTACATATTGTCAGCCTGTTTTCTTCACAGAATTGTATTAATCTTTCTCCTCTGTCATTTCTTTTTCCTAAACCATGATTTCCTAAAATGGTCTTATATCTACCTTTTCCTACTTTAGCGTTCATGTCACCTATTACAATCAATCACTCAGTGACTATTACTCAGTAACCGTTTGTTAAAAACTTGAAATTTTCCAAATGTTATTAGAATGCAAAAGACCCTTTAAATGTATATTTAACAAATATCTTGCAGCTGCAGTTTTCTTAAAGCGGCGAATTTCTTTGATGTTTGTCAAAATTGTAAATTGTGAACCCCTAAATAATAGAAATTACCGTAGTTGCTGGTCTATGATTAATTTTCACTAGGTAAAGGCGTGGCCGTAATGGGGAAATAACCTAATAAGACAAAACACCAGGAGAATTATTGTCTTCTCAGTTCGAGGACGGACGATAATATCAAGGTATACCTGTATGTCCAATTTTCATAGTTGTGTGGTCCTGATAAGGACCGTTTGTTGAACTAATTTAAGGTAATATAGGGGCCAACATTGTGGGGGCTATATACTTTCATTCTGAATCAGTCTAAAAGATTAATAACTGTTTGGGGTTGAACCTTCCACAAACCATCATTTTTCCAATATTCCTCTTCCTGTTTTAAGATGTGGTCTTCACATAGCCCAATAATCTTTGTCTATATTTAATAAAGCGAGATTAGCAAGAGTCTTTACATCGCATATTTTGAATGTTGTATTTTCATCTGCCACTTGTCCTTTTAATTTTGCCCAGATTAGTTCTATTGGATTTAAATGAGCATGGTAAGGTGGCAGCCTCAAACTTATATGACGTGCTCTTGGATAATCTTATCTATTTGAAAAATCTTTGTCCTTTCTTTTTGCTTTACTAGAGATAGTAATTCAGGTTTTAAGTACATGTTATTAAATTGTATGTGCTCCTTTGTGAGCCATATCTTAATAGCATCTTTTGTACTGGATGACGTCGGGACTTTATCTTCAAGTGCAACAATGTTGTGGTACGCTGCATTGTCCATTATTAGGCAAGATGGTCGATCTAGTGATGGGAGAACAGAATCTTCAATCCAATGTCTAAATATGTGACCATTCATCTCAGAGTGATAATCCCGATTGTCTATGGATTTTGAAAGAAAAATTAGCTCTGCATTCTGTATTAGTCCATGTTGTCGACTACCTGCATGAGCAATTATCAAGCGCTGTCCTTTGCTGCTAGGTATTAATCTCTTAATCTTTCCATCTGGTGACTGCCATTCCCTTTTGTTAGTGTGGTGAGCATTGATCCATGTTTCATCCAAGTACACAATATCATAACCTTGCTTGCGCACCTCTTTTACTTCACGTAAGTACTTGCTTCTCATGACTACTATATGTGGCTTCTCACAGATTATGTTTCGTCCATTGGAATACTTTCTGAATGTAAAGCCTGCAGCTCTCACATTCCTCCATAATGTAGACTTTGATATTTCAATACTGTTGTTCTTTTTCAGCGATACTTTTAATTTTCTTATTGTAACAGTTTCATTCATACCCAACATTTTGCAAATTTCACTTCTAATAAGTTCACTGTCGAAATTATCCAACATTTTTGCTCTTCCTTGTGATTTTGTATATTTTGAACATTGACGGTCACGTGCTTGAATCCAGCGATTAAATGACCGTTTAGATAAATCCAAAATGTGTCTTGTTTTATTCTCAGGGTTTTCTAAAGAATGAAATAATCTTCCTCGTTTAGCCTCTTTGCAAAAATAGTCATACATTTTTATTGCGATGTTTTGTAAACTGCAGAATTTCATTTTAAGACTCATGATAAATCAAATGTTATCGTTCCACGTCTCCACCTCTGAATGAACGGAAATGGAACACACAATTTCTCGTGTTTTTTACAAGTGTCTAATTGTGTCAAAAAACCACGGTAAAAGTGTGCAAACACGCTAATTTCACCGTGTATGGATTTTTACTCGCTATTTTTAACTTAAAATACTGTAAACATTAAGTTTTGACTACATCAATGGGTCGTTATAAATTTATATAAATCAAATAAGCAACAATAATAACCAAATGTTTTTTTTTAATGAAATTAATTCCATGTTGGGTTCTAATCATTATAACTTTACATGCAAATTTTGAACAACTTACAACAAGCGGTTAAAAAGCTATCGATATTAAAAGTTGGGCATGAGTTATGAAACAAGCTATAACCTGATCCACTCTGATTGAACGCCTGTTAAAACATTGCACTGTGTTCTGCACCAGTGGCCCAGTGCATCCGATTTCAGCCAGCATTTTATTCAGGTTAGCTTTACCTAGCCTTTGATTGTCCCCAATCTTCCTGGAAGGCAGCAGATGATCTTTTCTGTAGGGGGATTCGGCCCTCTCAGGTTTATGAGCACCATCTGCCCGAGTCACTAGAGGTGACTTGAACAACTGTCCATATGAGCTCAGATTTTCTCCTCGGGAAATCCCGCACCATGAAACGATTAAAAACTATAATTATGCTGGTTCACTAGTCTTCCTTCCTTTCCGTGTAGCCCTCTTGACTTGAAGGTCTTGGAGTCGCACCAGGGCCACGAATTCACAAACAACATAGAAATCTTTATCTCGCCTTACTACCTTTAGAACGTTAGGGATATATAGGTCCATCAGTAAGACGTAGTACGTACAATGCTGGGCAACAATGAATGTGCCCAAAATGCTTGATTTTGACAGCAGTCTGGTGGAGGAACACCGTGGCACATGCGCAGAATCATTAAGTGGAACCTTCAGTTAACTTGGCACAGCTATCCACTTCAAAGAGCTGAAATTAGAGGACCTCTGAACAAATCTACAATTATAACAGAACTGTATAGTCGCGCATCAATATCGAAGAGCTAAATTAATTGTGATTGTAACATCACGCAAGTAGTTCTTTTTTGAAGAAACCACACAAAACAGGACACGATTTGAAGAATACCTGGGGATACGCTTAAGGGACACAGATGATCACGAAATGACACATCTTGGGAATTAGGAACACCTCGGACTCTCCCAAATATCGGTAGAACACCTTGGACTCCTCCAAAAGTTGGAAACGTTCTTATTGCGACATCGGGACACAACAAAATGAGATAATCGTTACAATAAAAAGGGATATCATCATCATCGAGTGCCGTCTCCGCAACGAAGGTTGGCTACCACGGAACGCCATTCTGCTCTGTCTGTCTTTGATGGTGCAGGTTTGTCCATCTTTTGATGTTACTCGTCCATGTTAGTCTTGGTCTGCCTCTGCCTCTTTAACCTTGTATTTTCCCCTCCAGGATTACTTTTAGTAAGTTGTTGTGTCTTATAACATGGCCCAAAAATCGCATTTGCCTTGTTTGAATTGTGCTTAGTAGTTCTCTTTTCATTTTTAGTTGTTTTAAGACTTTGTTTTCTTTTCTTCCATCCAATTCTACCTATTCTTCTATATACATGTATCCACATTTCAAAGGCTTCAATTCTCTGTTCTGTTTTCTTGTCGTCTAATGTCCATGTTTCTGCACCATATAGGAATATTGAGGAGATGTAACATTTTGCTATTCTTAGTTTTAGCCCTGGTGTTATTTGTTTTGATGTTAGTATGTCCTTCATGACATTAAAATTACTTGTTGCCATTCCTATTATTTTGTTTATTTCAGTTGTACATTTTCCATCACTGGTTATAGTATGGACAAGGTAGTTGTAGTTCTGAACTGTCTCCAGGTCTATTCCTTCAATTTTGATATCCACTTGTGGGTTTTGAGTATTTTCTTTGTTTATGATCATAGTTTTAGTCTTTTTTATATTCATATCTAGTCCATATTTTTTGCTTGTCGTGTTTATTTCATTAAGTAATTGTTGTAGGTCTTTAGGATTTTCTGCTTGTAGTACAGTATCGTCAGCATATTTTAGGTTATTGATTATCTTTCCATTAATGTGTAGGCCAAATAGTCTATAGATGAGACAATAGTATAGTTTATAGTGTATCAGTGTATAGATTGAACAATCTTGGTGATAGGATGCATCACTGTCTTACTCATCATTTTATATCAATGGGTGTAGAGTTCTCTTTGTTATATTTTATTATTGCTGTTTGCTCCCAGTATAGATTACATATTAGTCGTATGCCCATGTCATCTAGATGTATCTCTTTTAGGCATTCTAAAAGTTGTTTGTGGTGTACTCTATCAAAAGCTTTGGTATAGTCTATGAAGCAGACATATATTGGTTTGTTTACTTCTGTGTACTTTTCGATTAATGATCTCATTCATAATATGGAAAAAGGGATATAATCAGGAAAATTAGAATATGTTGGTAAGGAAAATATAATTGTAGAGATGTAGTGAAATATAAGAATAATAGCAATGAATCCAAAGGTGATCGGTTGATTTATTTTTAATTGTAATTTTAATGGTTGTTGATTGGTTCTTAGGGTGGCGGAATAGTGTGGTTTTTGCAAAGAAAGAAGGCATTGTTATGGATATTCTAAAGACAGACATAAACTCACAAATGAATACGAAAAGAAACGCATGATCGAGAAAAAATATTAATGTGAGGGGAACTCTGACATACACACCCACAAACACACACACATTGGTAAAAAAACAAAAACAAGTAACGATAAGTGGAAAAGTTTATTCAAGAAAATAATATCTTTATCTAATAGTAAACTCAATATCAACAAACATGTATAATGCATATATCCAATTATTAAATGCATAACATGTTTCGGAACAAGCAAAATCATTCAAACAATTATAATGCAAATATGCAATGTATAACCACAGTCAATGACCTCCTTTACCTAAACTAACAATACAAAATTGCTGACCATTTCATATTTATCCCCGAGGCCTGTACTGATAGCTCTCCACGGGAGATAACGTGATGGCTCCCGTGTCTCACAAGGAATGATAAGGTGTCAACCTGCGAGCAAAACACCCTAATTTGCTACCATATAATGAAAAACGGAGAGAGAGGGAGCCGGACCTGTGTGATGAAAAATAATACACTCATACAAAATAGTGATATCTTCTTCTTTCCTTCCTCATCTGCCTTTCAGCGTCGAGGGGAGATATAATATGCGGTCTTTTGCTCTTCTGTTCGCCTCTGCTGCTGTTATGTTTCCTAGTGCTTCTAATATTCCATCGATCCATCTTTTTCGTGGTCGACTCTTGGGTCTAGTGTTCTCACAACGTTTGCTGAAGGCTCGTTGTGTTGTGTTTTGATCTTTCTGCCTTGTCACGTGGCCAAACCATTTTATCTGTTGTTTCCTTATATATTCTGTGGCGGGAACTATTCCCAGCTTTTTTTCTCAGTTATTCATTTCTGATCTTATCTCTCAGACTTTTTCCTGTCATTCCTCTAACACATTTCATCTCAGTAGAGATTATTTTTCTTATTGTTCTTGCATCTAGGGTCCAGGTCTGGCATTGGTAGCACAACGTTGAGATAAAGATTGAATTGTATAGTGCTCGTTTTGCCTCCAGAGTTATTTCCTTGGACAATAGTGGTGTTAACTGTCCAATGATTTTACAAGCTTTGTTGCATCTTGGTTAATAATTGATATATTTATATAAATATCAAGTACCGGGCCTTACCGGCGTAGGTGATCAAGTCTCTCCACAACTATCTCGGCAGCTATTTATCATTTCTGTTGTTGAAATCTGCCAAGCCATTCTCTTAAGCTGTTGGAGTACGGGGAAATGAAACAGCGGACAGGTTGGCTAGCTGTTCTGTCGCTGAAGACGGCCAGCCAATGGATCGGGCGGACATCATCAAGGTCCTCCGAGATGTGGGAAGGGCACAACACCTTGACAACTTGAGTCGTCGTCACTTCTTCGGATGAAAGAGATGATGATGACCTGCAAGTAACTCAATAGTAATATAAAAACAATAAATTGAATACACAACTAGGAAAAGATAAAAAGTTAATCTCCCCCCCCCCCCAAAAAAAAAAAATAAAATATATATATATATATAGCGAAGGAGAAAGAGAGAGAGAAAAGTGATGCCGGTGAGGATTTTGAAAGATATATACTAGAATTTAACATAACCATCTCCCCTATTTCCCCCTTTTTCTGCTAATTTGATACTTATAATTCTTTCTGAGATGTAATCTATTTCTATAGTATAATTATATATAATAGTATATTTTTGGTAGTATTACTTTCGATAATGAAACCGACCCTGTGTTTGTTTACCTCCGTCATGGTGTTAATTCCGCTCGTGACGAGCGTGTAGCTTCGGTGAATTTCTTAATGATTTTACCTCTCTTTCTTGTGTCCGCTAATCCTAAGATTTTTATATTCCTTTTCTTCATAAATTCAACAATTTCTGTACTTGTATCACCTAATCCGCAGATGTTCCAAGTGCCTACTAAACGTTCTGATTGTTTTCTTTGTGTTGTTGTAGATTTCCTGCTTTTTGACATTTTCGTTCGTGATCGTAATATCGTAATAGCACAATGATGTATGGTAATTCTACTTATTCGTACTAACTAAACTATAAGAATAGATCACAAAAAATCCATTTGAAATAGCACAAGAACGCTTGAATTTCTTTTTTCTACGGGCAATGAAATTCACTTATAACTTAAATTTGACTCCCATCGAAAATTGTGTCGTGTTGAAAATCGATTTTATTTTGACTAGAAGACATCAAAGAAGGAACATAACAGACTCAAGATCTATACCAAATGCAATATTAGATACAGACCATAAGCCTGTTTTACTATGGCAGAAAAAATGGGTTAGGAAACTACAGATGACAAGACCTAAAGCACAAAGAATCGATCTAAAAGCAATAAAGAATGTAAACATATAAAAAGAAATAGAAGAATCCGTAACCAACAAATACCTAACCCGAATACAACTTACAAACATAGAAGAAGCATGGAAACAGTTTAAAGAAGGTCTAATAGAGTCAACACAAGAGAAATGCGGTCTGAAAAATGTAGGAATGAGCAGAAAGAAACTAACAAGATGGTGGAATGAAGTAGTAAAATCAGCAGTGACACACAAGAAAGAAAAGTATAAAACGTGGCAGAAGACAAAAACAACAGAAGACTACAATCACTATAAACAAGCCAGAAATGATAGCAAAAAGATCCTAGAACAAACAAAAGCAGACTCTTGGAAAGCATTTGGTGAAGAATTGGCAAGAACATGTAGAGAAGAACCAAGAGAATTTTTCAAAAGTGTAAAAGCAATGAGAGTAAGAAATAATGATTATAACCCAACCACTATAATAAACGACAAGAAGGGTAGATCAATCAGCAGCAGGAAAATCATAATAATCAGATGGAGAGAATACTTTAAGGAACTATTAAATCAGGGAAATACAAACGGAAATACAGAGTTTAAACATAGGCAGTATCTATCTATCTATCTTTCGTTCGCCTGAAGTATTGTCTATATCCGCAATGTCGTTTCCTGTATAAATTTTACTGTCTTTTGTAAATCTTGCAGTGGCCCATATAGTTTTGTCTGTAGTGTTGTATCTATGGGCCAATGGATTTTCCTCAGTCTACTATATTCAGTGCAGTCTTGAAGTATGTGTTCAGCAGTCTGGGGTGCCTGTCCACATGTACAAGTAGTTGAGGTGCCGATCTTGAATTTTGTATACATGTGACTATGGAGTCGATTGTGTCCTGTTCTTAGGCGTATAATGATAACTTGTTCATATCTATTCATATTATGAAAGGCATCCTGATTTGGGGCTTGTGGTCCTCTGATTGATTTGATTATCTGTTTCTTATGATGGTATGTAACTGGTGTATCTAGTTGTGTGCCTGTTGAACCTTCCTTTGCCAACTGATCTGCTTTCTCATTTCCTGGTATTCCACAGTGAGACGGGATCCACTGCAGGGCAACCCTGTGGTGCTTGCAGAGTTCAGTCAATAAGGTCTGCAGATGTGGTAATTTTCTGGATTGTAGTGCCTGGAGTACTGATCTTGCATCTGTCAAAAACACTACAGGCTGTGGGCTAAGATTACCGTTCAGCAGTTTTTCTATTGCCAACTTTATTGCTTGTATTTCTGCATCATAATTGTGACAATATTTCACTGTTGCTATTTTATTCATACCCCTAGTGTTATTTGGGTACTCTATATATGCACCTGCTCCCCCATTCTTTACTGCATTCTGTGCTGATCCATCTGTGTACACACGGATCCATAGGTCTTGTGGGTATTCTTCATCCAGGAAACTGAGAGTTATTGTTTTTCGCTGTAGACTATTTTGTTCCTCTTTGTCAACTATTCCTTTCACTTCTGTCCGTATTTGAACTGATAATCCTGATTCCTCTGTCCAGGGAGTCTGTTCTGGTATGGGCAGAAGGGGTTTAACAACTCTTGGCATGTCTGGTGTTTGTCTACTAATACGCTTGGCTTGGTGGATAAAGCTGCTTCTCTTAAGTCGTCCCAATGCAAGATTTTGGAATCTGTCCTTCATTGGATGTCTCGGCATGCATACAAATTTTTCTGCCTGTATCAGCACCTTTGTGTCTCTCCGTTCTCTCAGTGCTGGTATCCTCCACAATTTCTCCATCTCCAATATTGGTGTTGATTTCATTGCTCCTGTGATGACCCTAAGTGCCTGGTTTTGTACTTTATCCAGTTCTTGCAATGTGGTGTTTGATGCTGAGCACCATGCGGATGATCCATATTCTAAATGTGGGCGTATACTCTGTTGGTAAACTTTACTGAGTATTTTCCCACTCGCACCCCATGTGGTTCCACACAACTTTCTTAGAATAGCCAATTTCCTCCTTGCTTTTTGGGTTGCCTTATTTATCTGCTGTTTCCAAGATAGTTTGTTATCAAATGTAACTCCGAGATATGTAGCTTGTATGTCTTCTTTCACAGGCTCATTGTTTATGTAGATGGCTCCTGCTTTTTGTTTTGGGGAGAGTGTGAAAAGTGTAGTACTGCATTTGTCTGTATTGATGCTGATACACCATCTATTTGTCCATGAATTCAGTGCATTCATAGCTCTTTGTAGCAATTTGGAGGCCACTGTTGCATACTCCTCTGTGCACCACATTACCAAGTCATCTGCATACATTGCCACTTTGATGCCATGTGGTAGTTCAGTAACTAGGTCATTGATGTAGATCAGAAAAAGTGTTGGAGATAGTACCCCTCCTTGTGGAACGCCCTGGCGCAATAAGACCTTCTTACTCTTAAGACCATCCAGTTGCACTCTGGCTCTCCTGCTATGCGGGTATGCTTTGACCCATTTGTACATCCTGCCATTTACTCCATAATTTCTCAGTTTCTTCAAAAGCCCTTCCTTCCATACCTTATCAAATGCTTTCTTTAGGTCTATCCATGCTGCTAGTACCAGTTTCTTTTCTTGAAACGCATCTTCAATTTCCTGGGAAAGATAGGTTGCTTGATCTTCGGTAGAGTAACACTGTCTAAAGCCTGCTTGTTGTGGGACAAGGAGACTTTCACTTTCCAGGTACCACTGCAGTCTGAGATTGATTATACGTTCCATTGTTTTACACAAACAGCTTGTAAGGCTGATTGGTCTATAGCTGGATGTCATTGAACCATCTTTTCCTGGCTTTAGTAATGGTATCATAATTGCTTCTCTCCATGCCTGTGGCACTCTACCTGTGATCCAGCAAATGTTGTAGATCTGCAGTAGTTTTGCTTTAGCTGCAGTTCCCAAGTTCTTAATCATTTCATTGGACACTCCATCATTGCCTGGTGACTTTTTCATTTTTAATTTGGATATTGCCAACTCTAGCTCTCTTTGTGTAATGGGTGTTTCCATTACTTCATGTGTGGTCTCTTCTTGTCTTGCATTTTGTTGTTTTAAACGGGTCTCTTGTCGTTTTTCTAGGCTAATTTCAATATTATTGTCATTTGCAAAGGAGTCTGCAAAGTAATTTGCTGCATGTTTATCTGTTAGAATGTTTCCATCCTTCTTCAGTGTAATTTTGGTGTTCCTTTCTGTACCCTCATCATTCAGCTGTTTTACAAGCTTCCACACTTTTCTTGTGTCTCGTTTAAGATTCAAGGACTCTGTTTTCTCTTTCCAGCTTCTCCGTCTGGCTTGTAGTTTAGCCCGTTGAAATTTGGCTTTAGCATGCTGGTAGTTGTTGTGGTGTTCTTGGCAAGGGTTATTTTCTGCTTGCTTTCGAGATGTTTCCATGTCATTGTGCAGTTGCTCTAGCTCACTACTCCAGTATGGTTTGTAGTGTTTCCGTGCCCCTCTAGGTATTGTTTCACTGGCAGCTTGTATTATTAGTCTACTGAATTCATCAACTATTTTGTTGATGTCTCTATCTGTATTTATATCTTTAGTCAGTACACTGGTGTAGTGTTGATACATTTTCCAGTCTGCCTTTTTGTAATTCCATCTGGAAAGAGTGCTGTTCTCCCTGATGGCCTTATTTTGTACCACTAAAAAGACTGGTCGGTGGTCGCTGCCTCCAAGTTGTTTCCCAACAATTCGTGTGATATTCCAATCCAGGTCTGGTGAATGGAAAGCAAGGTCTGGTGTAGATGTGGTATGCCATGATCTGGAGTAGAATGTTGGTGGATCTGTTGCCTGGTGTAATAGTATTGTCATCCTGCCAATTTTCAAGCTCTTCACCTCTCTTGTCCATATGTTCATAGCCCCAGCTCTGTGAGTGGCTGTTAAAGTCTCCACATACAATTATTCTTTCTTTTAATGTAATTGTGTCTAGTGCTAGTGGGCGGTCACTCGGACAGTAGTAGTTAAGTAGATGGAAGTCTGTATTTCCTGTCCTGAGGTGCAGTATTTGATATTCCGCCCCATCCATATACACTTCAATCTGACATGCATTAATGTTGTTACTTACAAGAGTCAGTATTCCGCCCTTTTGTCTATTTATTCTGTCAGATCTGAGATCAGAGTTTAAACATAGGCAGTATGATGAACAGGAACCGAATAAACTTAAAGCAGAAGTAGAATGGGCATTGAAACAGAATAAAAAGAACAAAGCAGCTGGTATAGATGGAATAACAACAGAAATGCTACTAGCCTGTAAGGAAACAGCTATAGATTGGCTTACTATCATATTCAATATGGCTTGGGAAGAAAGAAAAGTCCCAGACGACTGGCAAAAAGCTATCATTGTCCCATTTTGGAAGAATAAGGGAAGTAAAAGGGAGTGTGAAATGTACAGAGGAATATCCCTATTGAGTCAAGTTGGTAAAATGTTTGCTAAAATATTAGATATGAGAGTAAGATACATAATAGAACCTCAATTAAGTAATAATCAATTCGGATTCAGAAAAGGCAAAAGCTGTACTGATGCTATATTTACATTGAGACAACTATGTGAAAAAACAATAGAATATGACAGAAACCTACATATAGTGTTTATAGATCAGGAAAAAGCGTTTGATCGTGTGGACAGGAACAAACTTTGGCAAACTTTAGAAACCTACGGGGTAGCAGGACAACTACTAGATAATATAATGGCATTATATAAAAACAGTCAAAGTGCCGTCAGAACATCGGAAGGTCTGTCAGAATGGTTTCAGGTTACAACAGGCGTAAGACAAGGATGTGTCCTCTCACCATTCCTCTTCATCATATAGGCCTATATGGACAAAATAAATCAGGAAACACCAAAAAATAAGGAGAAATCAAATAATAACATAGAGGTAGAAAACTCCAACATCAATGAGCTACTCTTCGCAGATGACCAATGCCTAATATATGAGAATGAAAACCTGCTACAACAGCATTTAACATCTCTAGATAAAAGCTGCATAAACTACAGTATGAAAATTAACACAGCAAAAACAGAGGCTATAAGAATAAGCAAATTAAGACACCCATTACACATCAAGATCAAAGATAAAGAAATAAAACAAGCAGAGAAATTCAAGTGTTTAGGCACAATGTTCACAGAAGATGGAAAACTAGACAGAGAAATTGACATGAGAATACAAAAAGCAAATGCTGTCACATACCATCTTTCACCATTGCTAAGACATCCAAACATTTCTATGCCAGCTGAACAACAAATGATAAATAGCATCTTCATACCAACTTTATGCTATGAAAGTCAAACATGGACCCTTTCTAAATCACATTTAAGAAAGATCAATACATGTGAGATGCGATGCTTGAGAAAAGTAACAAACAACACAAGAAGAGATAGAATACCAAATGAAACCATAAGAAAATAGGAACAAGACCCTGCCAAGAATATATAGAACAACAACAACTTAAATGGTTTGGTCACCTGGTCAGAATGAATCCTCACCAATCACCATCAAGGGCGTTCTTCTCGAGAATGCATGGGAAAAGATCAAGAGGAAGACCCAGAAGAAGATGGATAGATGCAGTGACAGAGACATGTAACAACAAAGGAAAATCACTAATTCAGACAATTCGAGCAGCACAAGAACGACAAATGATATAAACCACGACACCTTTTAGGTATCAGTGAAAAGATAAAAGAAGAAGAAAGAAGATCTCCCCTATACATTAATTACGATTTTAAAAATTCAATATAATATTTATATCGGTGCCATTAGTCAGGCTGGACGTTCGGTGAAAACATCCGTTCAGGGATCTCATAGCTGAATCTTTCAGTTGTGGGGAAACGGTATTTGTGAAAAGGTTTCTACAGCATCTCCAAGAGATGGTTATGCACATACCGGAGGAAGTTAAATGGTGTCACGGGAAATGACAACCAATGTACGAAACTATGAAGGGCGTAAGATTTATCGGAAGAGAAGGCTTATCGTCCTCGACAATTTAATGTCCGAAACCGACAGGTGACCAAATTATTCACCAAATGCAGCCATCACAGAAATATAAGCGTTATAAAACAGTTAAAAACCTTTTTAGGAAAAATAGGGAGCATCTAACTATAAATATCAATACCCACTATATAGTTAGTGCTTTTCATGAACTACAGAGACAACAGCCAAATTACCAATTTCGCCAAGAAAATGTATTCCGGTCTAGTGGCGCACCTCAAAGAAAGTTTTCAAACCACGACTGCGCCCACTAACTGTTATTTGTTGGTGGCCCTTCGACAGGAAATATCCGATCTATCTATCTATCTATTGACCTTTCGAGCCGTAACCGGCCCATAGGGCGTAGACCAAGATACACCTTCTCCTATATGAATTTTTGTTCTAGCAGTTTTCTTTTAAAGATATTTTATTAAATCTCGCCATCTGTCTCTGTTCTGTGCAAGCAGTTCTATCTCATTGAGGGAGCCGATTCCTGCTGCTCTTGCCTCTCTCATCAATGTTCTTCTCAGTGTCTCCCTGGGTCTTCCTCTTTTTCTTTTACCTGTTGTTTCCCATATGAGGGCTTGCTTTGCTATTCGATTATTATCTCTTCTCATCACATGTCCAACGTATGACCATCGTCTTTTCTTTATCACTGAAGATATTAGTGGTTGATTGGCGATTTCTCTAATTTCCTCGTTTGTTTTGAATTCGTTCCATTCTATACCAAGTATTTTCCTTAGACATTTATTTTCGAATGCGTTCAACTTTGTTTCTATATCTCTTGTTGTTTTCCAGCTTTCACACGCATACGTAAGGGTTGATAGTACATTTGATTTGAATAGCCTAAGTTTTGTGTTTGTGCTAATGAGTTTTGATTTCCACAACTTTTCAAGGCTTCTGAAAGACATTGCTGCTTTAGCCAGTCTGATTCTAATTTCTTTGCTCGTATCCCCTTCTCGATCAATGTGAAAATATCCGATCACCTGAAGTTAAAAGCAAAGATATTCACAGGGGAGAAACAAGCCGTCTATGTGACAATGTAAAGGGAAAAAAACATTATAACAGACTCACTTAGGTGACACAATGAAATGAGATCACTGCGTTCGACCACGCCGATGGGTCTAAGAGCATATTGAAAACTGTCTCTGCCGAGCTCAATTGCACATGTGTGAATGTTGTCATAACATATTAAAAGGTAATGTTATCATCAGAAGAGCGAACCACATCGAAACAAGAACAGGTTTAGACTCCTCGCTAAAATGAATATTAAGAGCGAAAAGAAATTCTACAAACAGGTGGTCTCATAGGTGTTTTACTGCGATTTACTTTAAGAGTTCTCGGAGGCGTTTTAGGTGACTAAGAATTTATTACCCAAAAAAATGTCTGATGGATCCTCGGTTGCTGGAGAGTCTGAAACATGTACGACGTATACACCACCTGATAATGACAACTTAAGATATTTGGATGATGAAATGCAACGTATCCTTGACATCGATGACTTAGCGCTCGCCGATAAAGCCAGACTGTACTAACGTATTCTGCGCCAGTATTTAACTATATTGGAAAAGAAGACGACGTTCGTAGGGTTCTGTCGATTTTATTCAAAATATCCCATCAACGGAATCAATACCGCCGTCTTCTTCATCACCCAATCCTGCTCTCCAAGTGCCGATGAAGAAGGCCACTTTGGACAATACACCAAAAGGGAAGTAATGGCAACACACAAGCAGAGTTAGCGACGTATAAGCTGATGACGAGAAAATGAAAGTCTAAAATTCCGATCGTAATCGACTCGGGGCGTATAGTGGCGCGACGGTAATACAAAGTAGTACCAAACTAGGCGCTAAAGAGATCAAACAGTGGTTAAGTCGACAGAATAGTAACACTCCAAAAACCAATTCGTCCTAGATTTGACAGACAGAACTGACAACTAGTGATCCAGTAGTGTACCAAACAATGCCAAAATCCATATGCACATCTGGTATGACTCCCTATGGGAAACATTAAATACCAGAACTTAAGGAAGACATAATAGGAATCATGAAAAAGGCACCCAAACAGACACAGAGAGAAAACACATAACAGAAAAACACATAAACGACAACTACCCACATGACTCCTGGTCACATATATACACAGATGGCTCTGCCACAAACGCCACCAGGAATGGATGGGGAGGTGCATTCTTTAGGCTCAAAAACCAATAAGAAATCACCAAGTCAATAGCTACTGGGAAATTCACAAACAACTATAAAACAGAAACTGAAGCCCACGAAGACGCTGTAAAACTGGCTATCCAACACAAACATAACGTTTGTTGCAGAAATTCAAAATACGTAAGGTCACCTTTGTCTATGTCCCTGGACATGCCGGAGTACGGGGAAATGAAAGAGCGGATAGGTTGGCTAGCTGCGCTGTCGTTGAGGACGGGCAACCAATGGATCGGGCGGACATCATCAATGCCCTCCGAGATGTGGGTAGAGCACAGGACTTCGACAAACACAGATCCACGTCACTTCTTCGGAGATGGAAATGGGGGTTAAGATGGGCACAGCCAGAAATGAGAAACTTAGTGCCGTGTAAGAAGACTTATCAACCAACATACAACTGGAGTCGTCAGTCGCTGGACACTGAGGGAATTGCTGAGGAGGGGATCTGAGCACCTATGGACATGTTCGGAGTGCAATGATGATGACCCGCAAATAACTTAATAATAATAATAATAAACATAACGTGCACAAGATATTGGTGATACTGACTGATGCACTGTTAGTCCTAACAGCTCTAAAAAAAAAAAAAACCAGGAACAATGAGCTAGATGACTTGAGAACAACCCTAGAACAAATATGTAATAACTTACAGAGAGTGGTCATCCAGTGAATACGATCACACTATATTATACACGAAAATGAACAAACTGGCTAAGGAGGGAGGGAGATTACCACAAGAGAATCATCTGGTCAGCTACGATGAATCCAAATCCATCATCAAAAGCCAGTACCATGAAAAATGGAAACAAGAGCACCCAAAGTATAATGAGAGGGAAGGATACCTTCAACTATCAAGGAAAGATCAAGTCATCATATTCCGTCTACGCGCTGGCCACAACAGAATGAAAAACAACATGTTAACCAAACTCAAATTAGGAACTATAGTTTGTTTCAGATTGTTTGCCTCCCTAATTCCAGTAATATCTCGAAAACCGTCTGATGGAATACCATGATTTTTTGCATGCGACCTTAGATTTTCAATGACGTAACGAATTTATCATTTAAATTATCGTATGTGTTACCGTTTCCTCAAAGCGGCAACTTCCTTTGATCTCCTTCATATTTGTATTTATTTTGACACAAAAAACAGAATGTACGGTAAATGAAGATCTTTTACACTTTTTAGAGGAAAAGGCGTAACTTTTATTTTTATATAAGGGACATTATTACTTTATAATAAGAGAGTAAGTAAGTAAGTGTTCCTGTCATGCCTGAAGGTGTATAGGGGAATAAACCGCCACAATTGCACTTTTTCACAACATGCTACCCATTTGGATTGGGCTCTTTTAATTATACAACTAATATTGAATCAAATCAAAATAGGCCGAACATTCACCGAATAGAAATTATTTATTTTAAGAACACAGAATACATCGTCAACTCACTAAAAAAACAGTTCCTGAAGTGGTCCGTATCCAGAGTTTCCAACTCCAACAAAGTCACTTCAGTAAGTTCAAACAAATGAGTTTTATTCAGAATCTGCCGAATCTAATAGACGTATTACCATTTTTGGTTGAATAACCCACAGACCATCGTTTCTCCAATACTTATCTTCCTCAACCATAACATGGTCTTCACAACTAGCCCAATAATCTTTGTCTATGTTTGAAATAGCAACATTGGTAAGCTCTTTAACATCAGATAATTTGAAAGTTTTATTTTCGGATGCTACTTGCCCTTTGATCTTTGCCCAAACTAATTCAATAGGATTTAGGTGTGAGTGATATGGAGGCAGCCTCAAACATCTATGACCATGTTCTTCAATTAATTTATCTATTTGAAATATCTTTGGCCGTTGTATCTGTTTTACAAGTGAAAGTAATTCAGGCTTGAGATACATATCGTTAAATGGTATTTGTTCCCTTGTCAGCCATGTCTTTATTTCAGCTTTAGTGCTTGATGATGTTGGAACTTTATCTTCTTGTGCCACTTTGTTATGGTAAGATGCATTATCCATGATCAAACAAGATGGTCGATCTAATAAAGGCAAAAGAGTGTCTTTAATCCAATCTCTGAACATATGACTGTTCATCTCTGAATGATAATCCTGGTTATCAGTTGACTTTGCAATAAAAACAAGTTCAGCATTCTCCACCAGGCCATTATTTTTGCTCCCAGCATGTGCCACTATAAGGCGCTTTCCTTTGCTGCTAGGTACATACCTTTTAATAGTCCCATCTAATGACTGCCATTCTTTTTCATTTGTGTGGTGGGCATTAATCCATGTTTCGTCCAAGTACACAATGTCATAATCTTCATTACGCATTTGTCTAACTTCACGTAAATATTTGCTTCTTGCAGCTACTAAATGAGGTTTCTCGCAAATGATGTTTCTTCCACAAGAATATTTTCTAAAAGTGAAGCCTAAACTCCGCACACTTCTCCATAGTGTGGTTTTTGATACATCAATACTGGTGTTCTTTTTAAGCCAAATCTTAAGTTTCCTTATGGTAACTTCTTCCCCTAAGTCAAACATTTTACAAATCTCTCTGCGGACAAGTTCTCTGTCAAAACTGTCTAACAAATGTTTTCTTCCTCGACTTCTTTCTTTCCTTGAACATTCACATTGAACATTTTTCACTGATCTATGAAACGACCGTTTACTTAAACCTAACACGTGCATCGTTCTCTTTTCAGGATTTGATATGCTGTGATATAGACTCCCTCGTTTTGCCTCTCTACAAAAATATAAATATAATTTCTTTGTAATATTTTGTTCAGTAACAAATTTCAACTTTAAACTCATTGTTAAGGGCACAACTCACAAAACACGCCTATGTAAATAATTTGATTTTGTATTTTTGGTGACGTTATACTAATGACGTGATACAAAAAGTTGACAATTTTAATCCAGTAAGTGCAAAACCAGAATTGCGCACCGAATATAAGAGAAATTTGCTACACATATGTGCAAATATTGACAAAAATCTGACATTTGCAATTCAATAGTGTAAACCGGTGCCTTTACCCACCAACATATAAAGGAAATTCCCAAATGAAGATGTTTAAATCATTCTTGAAGTGATATGGAAGGGGTAAATACTCTTAAATTTTGATTCAAATGTGCCCAAGTTTAATCATACTTTTATCCTCCTGGTAAGCAAGCGCACAAGAAAAACCAGCAGTTTGTTTGCAATGAATTTATTTTTTCTATTACGTTATGAGATTCAGTAGGTTACATGCAAAATATCAGCACTGTAGCACAAATGGTTGCTGAGCTGTGGTTTTTTGAAGTGAGGCAAAAAATCTGAAGCGAACTATACAAGCCAGTGCCACTGTACCCTGGATAACATGACAACTAAACACGTGCTACAGGATTGTCCCAGTACACAGATATAAGGAGGACAATGTGGGCAACCGAATCACTTAAACAGCCTTCATAAGAGAGTCCGTATGAGCCATTATCGCAGAAGAAAAAAACGAAGATGAAGAAGATTTAAAAGACGTCCCATTATAACGGAATGACCGCAACAGCGATATCAAGCAGATCTGATTAATTTGAGATAGTTTTTAAAAAAACACACACAAGGACCGGGTATTCCTATCTGGTGACGTGCATCGACGGTTTCAGCAAATATGCATGGACCGTGCACATAATTGTCAAAATTGGGCAAATCTTTAGTGGAGGCTATAAGTAAAATATTCGCCACTGTGACTTCCAGGAAACCAGTGAATCTTCGAATTTATTAACAGGACGTTTCAGAAATTTCTCGAGGTCAACAATGTTCCACTTTTCACTACCCAGAATGAGGACATTAAGACCGCGGCGGTGAAAATTAATAAGACCTTGATACGGCGGATGTGAAGATATTTTAACTCTTTCAGGACCAGAACAGGAAACAGGAATTTTCAGATTTGGACCAGAAAACTCGACTTTTTTTCCTGTTTCCAGAAATTTTACCATATACCTTTTTCATTTGACTACTTCACACAGTAATTAAGATAAATGTGGCATGTGTCATATATCACTGGAAAGGGAAATGGATACAGAAAATGAAAATAGCAATATATTTCTGATATGTCATTATTTAAAGGAATAGTTATATTAAAAAAAAAATATTCAAGGTAGATAATTTTAAATTTAAAATATTGTATTTCACTTACCCATTTCCATCCAGATATGTGTTGCTATCAATTTGTCTTGAAATATTACACAACATAATCCAAATTCCTCGAAAATACAGTTTATTTGATGAATTTATGTCCACAAATAACAAAATTATGCACATTTTTATAAATGATCCCAGAATAAAAAATTTTCAAATTTTTTTACATCACAACAATATTATTTACAAGTCAAGTTTATTATTTTTATTGACACATATACACTTATTGTGTGTGATATTCCCTAAAGCATGTTTTAGCGCACAGATGTGGCTTATCCGGACAACCTGTACAATAATAGCTGCTTCGTTTTCTTACTTTCCGCTGCTCCGAACAATGAACACACTGCAGGTCTTTCCCATCAAAATCAATGAGATGGATGGCACCCTGATATCTCTGCGGCTTCGTGTTCCATTTTTTCCCCGGCTTGGATAAATCAACTTGAAGAAGGTTGTTTGGAATAGGTGTCTCTGCTCCTACTATGCTACACAAATTATAAATCAGCAGCTCCTTGAAATCTGCAAAAGGCATAGGCTTTTCGGGTTAGGGCGGCTCAAGTTATATAAAATATGAGCATTGAGTTGTGTGATCTCAATTATCCACATAAATATTTTCTTCCACCACTTGACTGTCTTCCTTGTGTGGTTCCCATAATATGAGATCATCTGGTCTACTCTGTCACATCCATTCATTGAGTGGTTGTAGCTATGGATGGGTGATGGCTTCCTGACTTGACTCCTACCTTCATTTCTGACCTCATATGTGACACTTCCATGTATTGTCACCAATTGGCAGGGCTTTTTGGATTTTTTATCCCTCCAGCTGACACACATAACTTGCTCCTCATAATTGATGAACCACTTTGCCTCATTCACTGATATTTTTTTTCATTTTTGACTTCTGCTGGAAATCCGCGTCTGTTGGAATTTAGCGTTCCAGTGTAGTTGTGATTTTTCTGCCGCAGAAATTGAACAAGTGGCAGGGAAGTATAATACCGGTCAGCAAACAAATGATGATGATCTGTGATGCCTTCCAGTAACTTGTCGAAAACTTTGACAGCATGTGATGAATGTGGGTCTGTTTCAGGCCTGTAAGCTGTGTCCGTACCAAAATATACCAGGAGGTTGAAAACGTATCCGGTGATTGAGTCGCAAAGTCCGTATGATTTGATATGATATTTTTTTTGGCTTACTGGCATTGTACTGCTTGTACTTAAATCTTCCCTTGTAGCCTATAACCATCTCATCGATGCAGACATTTTCAAACGGATAAAACGCTTCTTGAAATGTTTCGATCAATGAATTGATGAACGGCTCAATTTTACATTTTCAAGCCGCATCAGGACCAGCCGGATGAAGCATAGATTGATAAATGAGTAAAAATGTTGTCCGACTAAACATACACCTAAACCAAGGACTACTTTTAAATGATTGAATGGACCAGTAATCCTTTATAGAATTTTTTTTATTCATTCCCATGGCAATCAGGACTGCCAGAAACTGAAAAAAGTATTACGGTCCAGCGGTGTCCATTTAGCAAAACTGGAATACCTGTGTACAGGAGTACTCAATTTCGCTGAGCATAACTGTTGATATTTTGAATCAGATTGTCAACAATTGTGTCAGTCAACAGGCTCAGAAAATACTTGGAAGGTGAAGCATTTTCTGGAAGATCTAACTTACATCCATCCAGAATTTATATTTTAGAAGCTAGATTTTCCTATGGTATCTCCATCTCTGGCTTCATTCCACCCATCAGCAGGCTTCCTAGCCACATCTGTCCTGTCAGCTTTGGCTGACAGAATAGTATCAGTTTCATCGTCAGAATCACTGCCACTAAATTCCTCTGAGTCACTGATAGTGCTGGATTGGAGGCATCGACCAGCTAAACCTAAACAAAAGTTAGAGAGTCTTGGTTTCTTACCACTCGACTTACCACTACGATTATCATGACTATCACCACAAAAACTCTCGTCTGAATCTGAATAGTCCATTTCTAAGTCACTAAATAACAATGTTTCGAACATAGATCTCGCTTGTTCTGCACTATATTGTTTTGGGCGAGATGTACTGCAAGAACTACCAGCAGTGGGCGTGGCCATTTTGTGATAGAAATTTCAGAAAAATAAACAATGAATATAAATAAATAATTTTTAAAGAATCAACCGACTGTGCCATGTCCACGTACTATCCGCCCTACTTCGAAGTTATAGCTGTTCATACCACCGAAGTATTAAAATGTCACCAGTCGACGTTACCATAGACAACCAAGAATAGGTGTGGCACGCAATGTATAATAACAAACAGAGCGCTGACCTTAAAACACCTATGCATCAGGCAAGCAATTGAGTTAGACTTGAACTGGGCCAGAGCTAATTTAACAAAACATTACGCGCTGTTTGGACAGAGAAACTATTTACCGTCAGTCGCGTAAACGAAACACACACAGTGTGGCGGGGTCGTTCTATGCGCAAGAAATTAAAAAAGGTTGGTGATAAACCAAGATGCAATTTTGATGACTTAATTTTTGAAACGTCAAAGACCCCGAGGACGAAAAGAGTGTTTAGTCAAGAGGTTCAGTTATCATGCGTCGTTCAACAATTTGAGGATGTTCAGAGATATACAAACAATGGAGAGAAAGAGATGAAAATTGATGATGAGTAGGAGAAGAAAGGAAACGTGGAAAAAGCGATAGATGCGAAGCGATCGTAACTCTGTGTATTTTTCGGACATTCGATTCCGCGCTAAGAGATTGTTTTTGTGTGTCAGATGGTGATTATATATGCCGTTGTCGCGGTCTCGTTATTCAATCTGACCACCGGAAAAGCCAGACGACGGCACGTGGGACGAAAAGCACTGGATCGCACCACTAAGCAGCTGTTTTGGTATGTGCTTCCAAATCTAAAGTTAGATACGACATACTAAAGACGAAACCATGTGTTTTAAGTCAATATCCAATACCTTTACGAATGTTTTTAAAGACAATAACCCTGGTTATTTTTTTGTCAAGTTCCCCAAAAGCATCAAAATTACAAATCAGTACCAGGTGGGACTGGTCGAAATTCTGTTTCCTACGAGCGCTGCTGTAACGTTCTGGAAAATACGTGTTGTTACAGAAATTTCCACCCGCTTACGAGGTGACGTGCTATATTTGGCCGTCTCTTAATATTATCACGTTGCCAGCTGGTCTGTATGACTCACCCAAAAAATGTACCGATAAGCAAATCCTGCTAATTGTTGGAACGTATAAAATATTAAATAATAATTTAGTGCAACTGGGAACCAACTACAGCAAAATATCTAACAAGGTGTTGTTGAAACTGTACTAACCGAGTCCTGAATTTAACTTTAACGAATGACTGAGAAAAATCTTAGCTTTGCCGTCAGCCCACGCATCGCCGAACGTCAACCCGGTTCTGGAGGGAGAGAATTCCATGGATCTAGATATCGGTTTAAAAAAATATCTACGTCCACTGCGATCTCATCCCACCCAGACCGGTCGAGGACGTGCTGGTTCCGCTGTTGCAAAGCAACAAAACTCGACAAAACTTCCACCTCCGTGTTTCACTTTTACGATAAACTTCACTACGTTACCCTGAGCAGGTCTTCTTTCAACACTGTGAAAATCTTTTTAGCCGACGATCGAGAAAAAACCGTGGTCATTCGCGAGTGGGACGTCGGCGGAGCTAACGGTACACTTTAGAACGAGGAAACATTTTGACCTGAAAAACTGGTGACTTATACACCTGTTCATCGGGATGCAAAACTATATGAAGACTTGTACTGCTGTTGTAAAAGTATAGGTGAATGAAAGCATGGGTCAGGTAACCCAGCTGGTACTCATTTCCTAACAGACTGCAACAGTAGCATAGCATAACGGTCATCAGTGTTAATGACAGAATAACATGTTGTGCTAATGGAAAGTTCACATCGGGTAGTGAACAAAGCCGAGGACTAAGGTAAAGGAAGGGTGCAGAATAGCACTCGGACATAATAAGTTTAGGGAGAATGGAAATTTTCGAAGCAGTTGTTGTGGAAGTGGGGATACATACATGGCTTGACCGTCAGGTAAATATGTTGACAAACAACTACCAGGACAGGTCAAAGTCATGAAGTAAACATTATATTGAAATTTAGAAGAGGTCAAACTGACCAGAGGCTATATTCATAAGCATGTGCCATATCGGTTGGCGTTGGCGATCATGTCCCTCCACAATCTTCTATCTACAGTGCATCGTATCAGTTCTGTTGTTGACTGTTTTCCATGCCATGACACCAAGCTATCCAGTATTTTCTCTCTTTGTCGTCCGCGATCTCTCCTTCCTTTTATTTTGCCAGTTGTAACCAAGTATTCCAACTTTGCTCTTCTCATGATGTGCCCGAAAAATGTTGGTTGCTTCTTTCTGATGTTTTTTTAAGAGCTCCCTTTTTGTGTTGACCTCTTTGAGAACTTCCTCATTGGTCTTTTTAGCTGTCCAGGGAACTTTCTACATTTTTCTGAGAAATCCCATCTCTGTGGCCTCTAATCGTCTTTTAATTTGTTTGTCTATTGTCCGTGATTCGCTTCCATAGGTCAGAATTGGTTCTATATAGCACCGATGATCTCTCTTTCTCATTTTTATTGACATAGATTTGTTGCATAAGATATTTTTCATTTTCTGAAATGCTATTTTGGCCTGAGCTATTTTTCTGCTTTTTAATTCTGTGGTGCATCTCCCATCTGGTATTATTATTTGTGCCCAAGTATTTGAAACGTTGCACTTGTTTCAGATTTGTCTCGTTTATTTTGATGCTACATTAAGGTGATGATTGTTTCTTCGATATAACCATTACTTCTGTTTTCTTACTATTCAGACTTTCGTGTTGCTTTCTTTTACTGTTATGTCTATCATTTCTTGTAGTTCATTCTCTGTCTCTGCTATTAAGACTGTGTCATCCGCATATCGCAAATTATTTATGTTGTGACCGTTGACTTCAATTCCTTTTTTGTCTGCTATTGATCTCTAAATATATATTATCTGTAAAGTGAAAACAAATCCGGTGACAGAACACAGATTTGTCTGACTCCTTGTTTTATATATTGGAATTGTCCTGTTTGGTTGTTAATTCGTATAGCTGCTGTTTGTTGCCAGTACATGTTTTTTTATGATTCGCAGATCCTTGCCATCAATGTTTAATTTCTCCAGCATATTTATTATTTCCGCGTGCTTTACTTTGTCATTTGCCTTCGTGTAGTCTATAAAGCACATATATAGATCTTTCTTTACCTATATAGATCTTTCTATCAATGTTCTTAAGATGTATATTGCATTATTGGTGCCCTTTCCTTCCATAGATCCACATTGTTCCTCACTTATTTCTGGTTTTATTTTGTTCCTTACACGTCTCATGATTATTCTTAGTAATATTTTAGTCATATGACTCATGAGACTAATAGTGCTATGGTCTTTACAATCAGTGGCTCCTGACTTTTTCGGTATGGCTACAAAGATAGATTTTAGTAGATCTTCAGGTATGTGTCCAGTGTTATATATGTCATTGAGTAATTTTGTTATGGATTGTACTCCCAGCTCTCCTAATGCATTTATCTCTTCGATTGTTATATTGTCAGGACCTGGAGCTTTGCCTCTTTTCATGTGTTGAATTGCGTCCTCCACTTCACTTTGCATTATTGGTGGTCCTGTGTCTTCATTTGAATTGTTTAATTCTGGTCTTTCATCATCATAGAATTGACTGATATAGTATGTCCATCGGTCCATTGTCTTCTCTTGTCCCATTATTATATTTCCTTCCTTTGATTTCACACATCCTGAAACTTTGACGTCTTTTCTTCCTGTTGCTTCATTTAACTGATTGTGCAGACATTTTGAGTCTTTCTTTTGTTGCTTTTCCATTTCTTCACATTTCTGTTGGAACCATCCTTCCTTTGCTTCACTGCACTTGTTTTGGATCTCTTTGTGCAATATTTTGTATGTCCGTTCTTCTTTATTATGTTTTCTTCCTTCGTCCATTAGTTGTAATATTTCTTCTGTCATCCATTTCTTTTTGTTGGTTCTTTTAGTCATTGGTATTACTTCTTTTAATGTTTGTGAGGCTATATTGGAGTCACAAAAACAACTTGTTGTAACGTCTGAGGCATAGGCCAGCTCTGGGTCAGGATTGTGGACTCTAAATGGTAGGTGGGGTTGCAAATTGTCACTTTGCGACAATTGCGACAAATTCATTGGCTGCAGATATTCTACGTGCAAAGTTATGCTTGGGTGTTTAAGCCTCGACACAATAGGTCTTCAGTTAGATATGACCGCAATTCAGGATAGAGAAAGTAGTTAGGAATTTCCAAGAGGAAATCAGGAACAGCAAGTCAGGAACAGTTGGGATCGCAATTCAAGCAAGAAAGTAGTTATTTAGGACCGCAATAAAGGACAAAGAAAGTAGTTAGGAATTTCCAAGTGTTGGGCCACCAAGTCAGGAAAAGTTAGTTAGGAGGAAGACTAAGTCAGAAAGTTAGGCATGCAGTTTAGAACAGTTAGTAGTTTGTAGTTTTAAGCTAGTTGAGAAGTTATTAAGGAGCAGACTAGAGAGTAGTAAAAAGCAGTTAGAATCATAAATGTGGACTAGTCAAGCTTAGAGTGGAGAACATAGGAAAAGTTGCGATTCAGAGTACAAGTTTGAAAGTTAAGTTGTGAGAGAGATTAATTTATAATATGCGCTTATGGACATTTCAATATCCATCAACGGTAGTCTCTGAATTTAGCTATTGAGTAATTTAGTTATTTGCAGGTCATCATCATCGAACATGTCCATATGTGCTCATATCCCCTCCTCAGCAAGTCCCGTAGTGTCCAGCGACTGACGACTCCAGTTCCATGTTGGTTCATAAGTCTTCTTACACGCCCACTAAGTTTCTCATTTCTGGCTGTGCCCATCTACTCCCATCTCTTTCATCAGAAGGAGTGACGTGGATTTGTGGTTGTCAAAGTCATGTGCTTTTCCCAAATCGCGGAGGGCATTGATGATGTCCGATCGATCCATTGGTTGACCGTACTCAACAATAGCGCAGCTAGCCAATCTGTCCGCTATTTCATTTCACCGTACTCCCTTATGCCCAGGGACAAATAGACAAAGGTGACCTTACATATTTTTGACTTCTGCAATAACTCTAACCATATCATGCGTAAAGAGCACGCCTCCACTTTTTTTTATCATGCTCATCGAATCACTCAGTATACAGGCATGGGTGTAGTCTTCTTACTCTAACTAGTTGAACGCCTTGGATACTGCCATCACCTCCATCGTCATGCTACTCGTGGTCATGACGTATGCACCACTGCCTTCGTAGACTATTCTGCCTGTCGAGCGTGCTATAAATGCCCATGCACTTCTTTGGTGTCGTATTACAGATCCGTCTGTATAGATGACTGCATCTTTCTCATCGGTGTTATTCCAGATGAGATCGTTGACCACGAAGTGAGTTCTGTTCCCTACATTTCCTGTCGAGTGTGATAATACACAACAATGCCCCCTTGAATGACGTAGGCACCGGTATCCACTCCTCGCCAACGTTGATATGGGTAGTCCCACAGACCTGTTTGATGACATCTTCTGCACGGCCGACCCATGATTTGCCTCTTTTTAGCCTGGCACCTTTCCTTGTGTTGAGCTCATGGTGCAATGGATGCTCTTTATCTGCATTAATCTTCATGTATGCTCGTGCTCTCCAGATCTTGATTCTCTCATACATGATTGGAAAGTCAAGAAGATACCTCATTGCTACACAGGGAGTGTCCCACGTACACCCCAAGATAATGCGCATGGCTTCATTCTGTATTTTCTCCATCCTGTCAATTTGAGTCGTACTGACAGTAAGAATTGTTAGGGCATACTCGATTGGTGCGAGGACTAATCCCTGGAACAGAAGAGTAAGTAGCCTCTGCTCGATGTTGGCAGCTGCATGACCTTTAAGGCGGCTAATCCTTTGCGGGATTTTGTTATCACATGGTCAACGTAGTCTCGAAAACATAGGCTGCGATCAAACTTAACTCCTAGGTACGTCATCAACTTGTCCCTGGTCACCTCATCAGCTCCCATTCGTACTATCGGTGTGTCCGTAAGGTATGTCTCTGAATGTCCAAAATTATTAATGAACAATAATTCTCATATAAGTAATTCCACTAGTATGTATCACGTGTCAAGTTAGAGATGATTAAACTTTATGATTTATGATGACAGAAAGTCTGTGATGATTAATGTTGTTAAATATAAATGCGCTGTGCTGTGAACAATAGTATAAAGATAAATTTGGTTATTTGGTTATGGAAGGCCCCGGTATCACTGCAGACGAATTAAAATCCATAATTGCCCGTGCCAGCGTAATCATCCGAATCTCATCTCCCAAACAAAGAAAGGTAACTGTAGTCCCCATCATAGCAGTCTCAGCACACGCCAAAAGACATAAGGCAAAACCGCGCAGAAAGTGAACACAGCCAACTGTTCCCTGTCATACGATATCATCATTCATCGAAAGCAATTGGAATATCGAAACATGATCAAAACGGATGAGACACACAGCTCACGGTGTGCACAGAGCACTTAACTCAGTAGCTCCTGCAACAAGCCGAACTTGGAATATGAGGAAACTGCAACAAGGAACACTTTTCATGCATAGCCTTTAATTGTTCCCGCCGCCTATCCACCATATACCGGGAGTTCACGTCCTCTTGAAAATGATGATCGTCATATTTTTAAAAAATGTAGAGCGCTTGATGATGTTAGGCCATCGCTGTTGACTCCAATTCCGAACATATAGACACACAGTCGTCAGATTATCCCCGTCGCACATCAAACAACAGACCGTGAGATTAGCGTACGGCCGGCTAGGTCTAGGGATATACGATGAACCATTATGATGACGTAGCACACAAAAAAGTCGTAGACATATTTCGCTCTCTTTCGATTTCTGATTACTCTAGTAAAAGCAGCCTAAGACGAACAAAACACTGTGCAAATTCCGTAAAGTGATAAAACTGCGGCTGACGAAGTAGTTTACATTGATAAGTAACATGGAAATAACTTGCGTCAAGGAATTCCAACAACGGCCATGAACAGCACCAATGTGACGTAAAGCGCAGATCAAGTCTAGACGTTGGAAGGTCGCATCCACAACACTTGATTTGTCAAAAAAAGGGACTGTTGCCGGCGTACAACATCGCTTTAGCGGCGCAGATGTAATAAGAAGATCATCACTTTCATTTTAACGCAGAAAAGTACAACGGAGAACTGAAATTATAATAATAAGATTCCAATGCACTTACTGCAGCGATCAAGAGAACGTGACCTAGATCCCACCATCTTTACAACGGAAGTTAATAAAGATAAATTATTAATCACCAACTTTTACACTGTTAGGCCGAAAACGGGATGCAAATGCTTATATAGGAGGCGGGATGAATCAGAAATGTCGAGGACATGTTTTTTTTAAGGAGTGGGGGGGGGGGGGGGGAATTGGGATGAACATTTTATGCAGGCTAAGCACCGGCAGTAAAGTCTTATTCAAAAAAGGTGCGAGGACCGGTCTGCTGGTCGCACAGGAGTATATATATCTTATCAATAAATTTTTGCATCTGCGGGCTAAAATCGCGGTCTACAAAAAGAGACAATTTACTGCGCGACGCTGAGGCGGCCCCAGTTAACTATTACATCTACAGTCTAATTTAACAAGTCGACGCGTCTCTGAACGATACGCTCATTATGCCATCAGAAAATACATAGGCTTTTAGAGAATTGTTCGAGCCTATGCCAAACTGAGGGAAGAATGCGAAAACGAGACACTTGACGACGGCGCTATTCTACAAAAACACCCCTGGCAACATCGAAGATACGCAGGGTGATTCAAACGAGGGGCTTAAAATGCGACTCGAATTGACAGCCCAGAGACAGGAGATGGATATGATATGGCATTTGCACTCTAACCTCTTTGTGCAAGACCGAAACTTGTTAAATAGTGTCGAGATAAAGATCAAACTCACACCACCTAAAGATGTGTTTAACATCTTGGCTCACAATACGTCGATGAGTTATGAAAAGTGTAATCGCAAACGCCGCACAGGTGGTGAGGAAAGCTAAACTAAACCCACCAATTTCTCTGGCACACGAAAAGGCTCTATTAAAGGCAACGTTCGGTACCCCACTAAAAGGGTTACCATCAAGACCTTCTCCATTGCTAAAGGAATGCACTCTCACATTCCGGACAACTTTTTTGAGCCAAACACTCACCAGGTTACTGGTTGACCTGGTCACCTCGGCCGCTTTTAACGGCGTTTATAACGCCAACTCGTTCAATATACAGTTCTTTGGCGTCACGTAATTAAACCTGCCAGTCGGCAGGAGCATTACCGAGAAAGCCATTACTATGGACTATGATCGAAACTAGTACGTCCGAGCCTTCTTCGGCACCAATTTGGCCATGCGCCAGATTGGTAGAGACGCACAATACGCTAACAATAGGTTAACAATATGATATATCGCAACTTTAAGAACGACTATGCCTTATATGTCTTTGACCTTTTCTCTGAAATTGAGCTTGTTAGATGGAGTAAAGTTCGAACTGGCTATGAGCGGACCCTTTTCGAAAGAGCTTAAATTAGCTGCCACAACGGCCGAACCCTTGCAAGTTATCGTCTACGCTGAGCTAGATTCAATACTCGAGGTGTCCAAGACTACACATTCTTGCAAACTACGCGGCCGAAGATAAAAGCGAGGGATATTTATAGGCTCTTGTTGTTCAACGTTTTCGTTCGGCGTTGTTCAGTTGTCAGACTTGTAGCTCGTGATCAATTACCTCATCTCACCGATACTACCAAGACATTGGAACTTTTCATAAACACTGATCCTGCGGCCAAACCAGATAAGCACTGGGTAGCGTTCTTTTACAACGCACTGGGAAAATTTAAATATGTTGACTCATGGTCTACCTCTCAGGCACAGAGATTGATTTCAACTTTATACCGAGAAATTCCTATAAATCGTTCTCCTAAAACCCGTTCATGCTACAACACGTGTTTAGCACAACTTATGGTCTCTATTGGGTTTATTATATATATTATGTCTTTATTAGAAAGAGCCATAGAGGTGAAAACAGATCTATACCTATGTTTCATATATTATGACAAAGCATTTGACGAAGTAAATCACCAAGAAATAATCAAAATTTTAGAAAGCATAAACGTAGACAGCAAAGATCTAAGAATAATAATGAACATGTACTGCCAACAAACAGCGGCCATAAGAACTGGAAACCAACAGGGAATGTTTCAACAAATAAAACAGGGTGTTAGGCAAGGTTGTGTGCTGTCACCAGATTTGTTTAATATTTATAGTGAGATTATTTTAAGATCCATAAGGGGCATGCCTGGAATAAAAATTGTAGGTCATAATATAAATAATCTTAGGTATGCTGATAATACAGTCTTAAACAAAGGAAGAAGCCAACGAATGGTTCTAGAGCCGACTCTCGGTTCGGCGAGTTCAAACAGTTTCCGCCAAGAAATACTGTCAGTCACCCACCTCCTCCACCCCAACACATTCACCTCACAATTATTTTACTTTCAGTTTTTTTCTCTCCAAACCTCTTTTCATCAGTCAAAATTATATATCCGAACTGATCATTCTCATTTTGTCGAGTTGCAGTGAACAGTTCCATTTTATGAAAAAAATCAGATTTTTCATGAGAAATGGGAACATGATTTTTTATTTATCAACAATAAGGATAGCAAACCGCAGTGCCTTGTGTGTTTGCAAGTGTTGTCTGTAAATAAAGAGTATAATCTTAAACGGCATTACACACAGCATCACGCCGTTAAATACAAGGACTACATTGGTACAATACGTTCTACACTTGTGTACGATTTGAAGAAAAAGGTTAGTGCTCAGAGATCTGTTTTTACTACATTAACAACAAAACAAACAAGTTCCTTAATGGCATCGTTTGTTGTAAGCGCAGAGATAGCGAAATAAAAAAAATCATTATGTGACGGTGACTTCGTAAAGCGTTGTTCTGTTAACATGGCGCGTGCATTTGGAGAAGAAAAAATTGCCAGTCATTTTGAGAGCGTTCCACTATCAAAACAGACAGTCACTAGAAGGGTTGAGGAAATTAGTTCTCATATATCTAGTAAATTAAAGAGTGTCATTACAAATTCCGCTTACTTTTCTCTGGCTTTGGATGAATCTACTGACATATCAGACATAGCACAACTTTTAATTTTCATAAGAACTGTTTCAAAAGACTTTATTACCAATGAAGAGCTACTATAGCTTTAGATTCATTGCATAATACGACCAAAGGTCAAGACATTTATAACTCAATTATGAAAGTTGTTAATGGTATCGGTGCCATAAACAGACTTTCAGCAATAGTGACAGATGGCGCTAATTCAATGTGTGGTACTCAAACAGGTCTAGTTGGATTATTAAGGAAGGCTGGAATCCATTGCACAGCATTACACTGCATTATACAGCAGGAGGCGCTGTGTGGCAAGATTCTAGACGCGAAGGATGTTATGAAAACTGTAATAAAGTGTGGGAATTTAATAAAAGGCGGGAATTGGTCTTTGACACACCGACAGTTTATAAATTTTCTATCAGAAGTTGAGGCGGAGTATGGCGATTTGATGCTTTACACACAAGTACGCTGGCTAAGCAGAGGGAATTGTTTGAGGCGGTTTTTTGCTTTGAGAAACGAGATAAAGCAGTTTTTAGATAAACATGATACCAACAAAGAACTGATCAGAAAAATGTCTGATCCACATTTTAACAGCGTATTGGCCTTTTTAACTGATATCACCCAGCACATGAATGAAGTCAACGTGAAGCTACAGGGACGTTCCCAAACAGTCTCAGATTTGGTAGGACATCTAGATGGATTTATAAGTCAACTAAAAGTTTTTAGATTTACCCTGGCCAAAGAACACTTCATTCATTTTCCTTCGTGCAAAGAATTGATTGAGGAGCGCAGTGACACTAATTTCAAATTTTCTGTATTAATGTTAGACAAACTATTGGAGCAATTCAATGAACGATTTTCTGACTTCAGTGGTATACGACCAGAACTGACATTGTTTAACAACCCTATGAAGTGTAACATTTTCCAACAACATGACACTTTTCAGTTGGAGTTATGTAACCTCCAAAGTGACCCCTTTTCAAGGATGGAGATAGGAGTTGACTTTTGGAAACTTTTGCCACAGGAAAAATATCCCGCATTGAGTGATTTCAGTTTGAAAATTACTTCTATGTTCGGAAGCACATATATATGTGAATGCGCTTTTTCAACAATGAAGGAGATTAAATCGTCACAAAGAAACCGACTCACTGATGGCCACCTTCAGGATTTATTACGATTATCATCATCATCTTTACACATTGACTTTGATGAACTTGTTGCTGCACATGAACGTCCACATTGTTCTCATTAATGTTTGTTACATGTCAACTTTAAAATGACCTAACTATAACATGTTTGTTAAACAATATAAATAGCAAATTTTATTCATTTTTATAAATCAACTAGGCATTTTTAACTCTGTTGCAATAAAATGATTTATGTAAACAAATAATGCCGATAAATAACAAAAATATTACCTTAAAACAAATGCCAAGTTTATTCGTATTGATGTTGTTATGTGTGTGGTCCCGCCACAAAAAAAAATAATAAAAAAGTGGCCCGCCATTTGAAAGAAATTGGCCATCCCTGATCTAGTTCATTGTTCTTGGGGCTTTTTAGAGCTGTTGGTGCTGACAGTGCATCAGTCAGTATCACCAATTTATTGTGCATGTTATTTTTGCGTTGAATAGCCAGTTTTGAAGCATCTCTGAGGGCCTCAATTTCTGCTTTAAAGTTGTTTGAGAATTTCCCAGTAGCTATTGACTTGGTGATCTCCTCCTGGTTAATCAGCATCAAGAACACACCTCCCCATCCATTTCTGGTGGCATTTGTAGCAGAGCCATCTGTGTATATGTGGGACCAAAAGTTCTGTTTGTTTTTATCGCTTATGTGTTTTTCTGCTACGTTTTTTTCTTTCTATGTCTGATTGGGTGCCTTTGTTCATGATTCCTATTATATCTTCCTTAAGTTCTGGTATTTTGTGTTTCCCATGAGGAAACACATTCCCATGACATATAAGATGGACCCAAGGGTTTCGGTATTGTTTCACGTATCACTGTAATATAAAGGAACGCTCGAATTTACTCTTCCACACAGAATAACCAGACCACAACCACACGCACTGAACCCTAAGACTAATAATGAATACAGTGACAATGTTTTACTATTTTCCAATGTTAGTACGGAGGAGGTGGAGGAAGGTGACTTTGTCTACGTATCTCGCAAAGGAGAAAATGTAACACCTCTGCAGAAGAACGAACTGAAAGCTGTTTCTGCATTCTCGTACAAAGGAATGCCTCTAATTCATCTGCGACGTTATGGTTCTAACCGTTTATCTCTCCACAATTATTTACATTTGGTTATTTGGTATTGCAAGGCCCCAGTATCATTGCAAACGAATTAAAATCCATAATTGTTCAACCGCCTGTGCCAGCGTAATCATCCGAATTAATATCTCATCTCCCAAACAAAGAAAGGTAACTGTAGTCCCCATCGTAGCAGTCTCAGCACACGCCAAAAGACATAAGGCGAAACCGCGCCTAAAGTGGACACAGCCAACTGTTCCCTGTCATACGATATCATCATTCATCGTAAACAATTGGAATATCGAAACATGATCAAAACAGATGAGACACACAGCTCACGGTGTGCACAGAGCACTTAAACTCAGTAGCTCCTGCAACAAGCCGGACTTTGAATATGAGGAAACTGTAACAAGGAACACTTTTCATGCATAGCCTTCAATTGTTACCGCCGCCTATCCACCATATACCGGAAGTTCACGTCCTCCGGAAAATGATGATCGTCATATTTTTTTTTTTATGTTTAGCGCTTGATGATGTTAGGCCATCGTTGTTGAATCCAATTCCGAACAAATAGACACACAGTTAGTCATCAGATTATCCCCGTCGCACATCAAACAACAGACCGTAAGATTAGCGTACGGCCGGTCTAGGGATATACGATGAACCATTACGATTACGTAGCACACAACAATGTCACACACAACAATTTCGCTCCCTTTAGATTCCTGATTACTCTAGTGAAAGCAGCCTACGACGAACAAAATACGGTGCAAATTTCCTAAAGAGATAAAACTGCGGCTGACGAAGCAGTTTACATTAATGAGTAACATGTAAATAACTTGCGTCAAAGAATTCCAACAACATTACATCTTATTATTGACATTACATCTTATTAAACATTTGCTATTACTCTTTCCTCACAGTACTTGTAGAATGTTGATCTTTCTCTTTCTTCGCTCTTTTTTGTACTATTCGGGTGTCGAGGAAGGAACACAATTTTGATTCTCGCCTTTTTAGCGCTTTATTTCATTGTTAATTGATGCTATTGTAACGTTTCTTTGATATCTGCCCATCTTACTCTGAGTATGCCACTTGCCGATACAGCTGCCTCTCCCTTCTCCTTGTTTAAGATACGTTATGTACGGCAGTGGCGTATACTGGTTTTGGGTCTGGGCTACCGCTGACATAATAAATAAAGACATAAATTATATTCAGTAGGCTAACATGAAGTAATATTTGCTAATGACATCACTACATTTTACATTACTTACTTATTTATATGTAAACGCTATCCGTCTTGTTTGGGACGAAAATGACTTGATGACTTTGTCATTGAAAGTACTGTTGGGTTGGTTTCTAAGTTTCCGAAGGAATGATTTCTCAATGGACATTATTGCCAAACCAGTTAAGCTTTCTTGTGTCTGAGTTGAGCGACAATAAGATTTGATTCTCTTGAGAGCAGAAAAAGTTCTTTCTACAGATGCTGATGCGCATAACGTAGTTAAAAATAGGTTTAAAAGTTCCGGTAATCAGACATAGTTTCACTTTCACTTTGTGACGCTTCTGATTGACTAGAGGTAAAAATAACCCATGAAACCGCTTTCATCTAGCGGTAGCTTTCGCCATATTATTTTGACGGGAATTTTTTAATGTCAGGGTCATTAATTCTAAGTCGGAGAGAAGACAACTGTACCACTGCTTATTAGCGATTTCATGTACCATCATTAGAGTAGTTTCAGTTTCATTCACAAACGTTATAGTAACCATAGGAAAACCTTGCTTTAATAAATGCAAATGAAAGCAAATAAATTATATTGGCCTACGAAATGTGTAATAGAATATTCTATAATGTATAATATAACTATGAAAAAAATATAATAAATTATCATTTCCTTTAGTATTTCGTTAATATGTTCAGGCTACCGGCGGTAGCTGCGGTATCATAGAGAATACGCCACTGAAAGAAATATCATGTAAGGTAAGGAAGCACGCGGCATTATTTCGAGATGATCAAACATGTTTATTTGTTGTTTCTGTGTGCAGCTTAGGATTGATGGTCTAAATTCTGGAGCCCGGGGACTGTTTGGACATAGAGGTTGTGGGTTCAAATCATGGCTACACCGGATTTTTATTTATGATTTCTCTCTGCGACAACCACCACTGGTTTCAGCAGCGAGGCTCGGCTTGAAACGTCAATTACTCATCGACGGAAAAAATATGAGTACCTCCGAAGTCGGAGTTATATGCCTGTACGGCGAGGGACCCCTGTGCACACGGCTGCCAGGGAAAAATGGATTAACACGCAAAATTCAGTTCCAAGTCTCTAGGTACTTCATCAGAGGTAAAAGCTGGCGAACGTAAAAAAAATTCTGGAACTGAAATATTGGGAATTTTGCACCCGTTGCATGTGGGAAGGCACATGTTGCATGAAAAATTGCCAGGGATGACGTTATAGTTGGTAGATGTTGGGAGGACCTCTGACCAGTGTAACATCATAACTCCCCTTTAGGGTTAAGTGAGGGAAGCTATTTGTCCTTCTTATTCTTTCCTTCCTCATCTGCCTTTCAGCGTCGAGGGGAGGGGAGATATAATTTGCGGTCTTTTGCTCTTCTGTTTGCCTCTGCTGCTGTTATGTTTCCTAGTGCTTCTAATATTCCATCAATCCATTTTTTCCTTGGTCGACCTTGGGTATGGTGTTCTCGTAACGTTGATTGATGGTTCGTTGTGTTATGTTTTGACCACTCTGCCTTGTCACGTGGCCATACCATTTTATCAGTTGTTTCTTTATATATTCTATAGAGGGTTTATTTCTAGCTTCTTTTTCTCAGTTCTTCATTTCTGATCTTGTCTCTCAGGATGTTATTCGTCTAACACATTTTATCTTAGTAGATGTTACTTTTCCTATCGTTCTCGAAACGAGAACTAGGGTCCAGTACTGGTATTTGTAGCACAACGTTGGGTTAAAGATTATATTGTATAGTGCCCGTTTTGCTTCTAATTGTTGGACGTTTTTTTGATGGGAGAAGTGATAACATGTGCTCCTACTTTGGTCTGAGACAAAGACACCTGTAACAAATGCGGGAGGAAATTGCCAACTGTGGCTGCTGTCTGAGGAAATGTCGGAGGAACTGGCACCATGATGGAAATGTGGAAGCTAATTTCAGAGGAAATGGTGGGGAACTGACCAGTCTGGTCTTATCCTACTCTTGCGTACAACAAATGCCGAATATCTTGCGTTTGGTGTGCATCGGGGATAATCTGACGACGAACTGTGTTTTGTATGTTCGGAGTTGGAGTTAAACATGATGTCCTAACATCATCAAGCGCCATACATTTACTATGACGATCATCATTTTCAGGAGGACGTGATCTGCCGGGCAATGTGATGGATAGGCGGCAGGAACCATTGAAGGCTATGTCTGAAAAATGTTCCTTGTTGCAGTTTCCTCATGCTCCAAGTCCGGCCTGTTGCAGGAGCTACTGAGTTAAGTGCTCTTTGCACACCGTGAGCTGTGTGTCTCATCCATTTTGATCATGTTTCGATACTCCAATTGTGTACGATGAATGATGATATCGTATGACAGGGAACAGTTGGCTGTGTTCACTTTCTGTGCGGTTTCGCCTTATGTCTTTTGGCGTGTGCTGAGACTGCTATGATGGAGACTACAGCTACCTTTCTTTGTTTGGAAGATGAGTTATAATTCGGATGATTCCACTGGCACGGGCGGTTGAGCAATTATGGATTTTAATTCGCTTGCAGTGATACCGAGGCCTTCCATAACCAATAACCAATAACCAATAAATGCCGAATGAAGTGATCATATGACAGAAATCTCGGAAAAAATGTCGGAGCAAATGATTAATGAACTGACCAGTATGACCTTCTTCCACCTTTGTGTAGCAAATGTCTGAGGAACTGACCATATTAGCTGGGGTGACGTTAGCGGAGGGAATTGTTTTTTCTGTATTTAGCGCGTGAAGGATCTGCACTTAGAAAAATGTGATTTTTTTCCTCTTGTGAAAATGAGAACGTGTTTAAACATATTTTAAAATAAAGATTTCTTAGACGATAGTTTCTCTTTTAATATTTGATAAAATCACGTAAAAAGACACAGATGTTCTAAATTGCTAAAAAAAAAAAAAAAAAAAAAAAAAAAAAAAAAAAAAAAAAACAACAACAGTACAAAGGTACTTTAAAATACGCTCATTCCTGCTTGTTGCAGGAGCTACTGAGTTAAGTGCTCTGTGCACACCGTGAGCGGTGTGTCTCATCCGTTTTGATCATTTTTCGATATTCCAGTTGTTTACGATGAATGATGATATCGTATGACAGGGAACAGTTGGCTGTGTTTACTTTCTGCGCGGTTTCGCCTTATGTCTTTTGGCGTGTGTTGAGCCTGCTACGATGGGGACTACAGTTACCTTTCTTTGTTTGGGAGATGAGATTCTGATGATTCCACTGGCACGGGCGGTTGAGCAATTATGGATTTTAATTCGTTTGCAGTGATACCGGGGCCTTCCATAACCAAATAACCAACCAAAATAACGCTCATTCAGTGTATACCCGTGTGGACTTTCGAACAATATGGCGGATAGACAGCAGGAATTTGCTGAGGCTCTGTTTGAAAAGTGTTCCCTGTTGCAGTTTCCTCATGTTCCAAGTCCGACCTGCTGCTGGGGCTACTGAGATTAGTACTCCATGCACACTGTGAGTTGTATTTTTCATTCGGATCGTGTTTCGATATTCCGATTGCTTACGATGAATTATGATATTTTATGATGAAGGACAGACTGCGTTCACTTTCGGTGCGGCTTGGCCTTATTTTTTTTGTCATGTGCTGTGGCTGATATGATGGGAACTGTAAATGCCTTTCTTTGTTATGATCCTTCAATGAGTTGATATGTTAATTGGTATGATTCCACTGGCACGGGCGATTGAACAATTATGGATATTAATACGATTACAGTGTTGCCGAGGCAGTAGTATACAAGGGTGAAACTAAGTCGCATTTAGGCGCTAAATTAACAAAGATATATAGTAGGCGCGCGGCCTACTATAAAAAATCAACCAAAAATTAGTAGTGTATATTGGCACTTAGGATGAATAGACTATAAGGAAAAATGTAGACTCTCATATAAGGAAAAAAACGGTAGACTCTCATATAAGGAAAAAATGTGCTTCCATGTACGGGTAGACTCTCATATAAGGAAAAATGTGCTTCCATGTACGGGTAGACTATTTATATAAGGAATTATGTTCGGCTGAAGGACATTCAGGGGTCCTAAGTGCCAATATACACTACTAATTTTTGGTTGATTTTTTAGGCAAATTTGATACATGGGCGTGTCACATATTATGTTTGATGTATGCCAATAGGTTAAACTTCAATTTTTTTTATCGATTTCATGGGCGTAACCGCCAAAAATGGGTACGGGGGTAGTAATTTCAAAAGTTCTTTTTATGTAAATTCTTGATACGGGGATACTTAATATAAAGTTTGGGGTATGTCTAGATGTTAAATTTACTATTTTTAACAGTTTCATGGGCGTAACCGCCAAAAATGGGTACGGGGGTAGTAATTTCAAAAGTTGTTTTTATGTAAATTCTTGATATGGGGATGCTTAATATAAAGTTTGGGGTATGTCTAGGTGTTAAATTTACTATCTTTAACAGTTTCATGGGCGTAACCGCCAAAAATGGGTACGGGGGTAGTAATTTCAAACGTTGTTTTTATGTAAATTCTTGATACGGGGATACTTAATATAAAGTTTGTGGTATGTCTAGATGTTAAATTGACTATTTTTAACAGTTTCATGGGCGTAACCATCAAAAATGGGTAAGGGGGTCACACTCATAAAAGTGGTTTTTAAGTAAATTCTTGATACGGGGATGTTTAATATAAAGTTTGGGGTATGTCTAGATGTTAAATTGACTATTTTTAACAGTTTCATGGGCGTAACCATCAAAAATGGGTAAGGGGGTCACACTCATAAAAGTGGTTTTTAAGTAAATTCTTGATACGGGGATGTTTAATATAAAGTTTGGGGTATGTCTAGATGTTAAATTTACTATCTTTAACAGTTTCATGGGCGTAACCGCCAAAAATGGGTACGGGGGTAGTAATTTCAAAAGTTGTTTTTATGTAAATTTTTGCTATGGGGATGCTTAATATAAAGTTTGGGGTATGTCTAGAGGTTAAATTTACTATCTTTAACAGTTTCATGGGCGTAACCGCCAAAAATGGGTACAGGGGTAGTAATTTCAAAAGTTGTTTTTATGTAAATTTTTGCTATGGGGATGCTTAATATAAAGTTTGGGGTATGTCTAGAGGTTAAATTTACTATCTTTAACAGTTTCATGGGCGTCCCCTCATAAAGGGTCAAGGGGCGTAACAACCCTAAAAGTGACTTTTAAGTAAATTCTTGATACGGGGATGCTTAATGTAAAGTTTGGAGTAGCCCTAGAGTGTAAATTTACTATTTCTAACAGTTTCATGGGCGTACCCCTCATAAAGGGACAAGGGGCGTAACAATCATAAATGTGGTATTTTAAGCAAAATCTTGTTTTTCTTAGTGGGTTATGGTAGGAGTGTAACCTACGTGTTTGGTAATACTTTCGTTTAGTAGAGTTATAGCAGGGGCCATAACTTTCATGCTTTGCAGTACTTTTCTTAGCAGAGTTGTGACAGGGGCGTGAACTTTAAGTTCATTCTTTCAATGTGGTGTTTTAGTGTGGTTTTTACTAGAGTTCTATGAATATTTTCAATAATGATTTAGACACAGTCGCAGCTATCATCAAGTGCAACATTTTTAGTAAATTGTAATTATTTATTAGGGTTTTCTCAGCTGTATTAAAGACTTTGGTTGATAAGTGGACACTTTTTAGGGTTTTGAGTTCAACTTTTTGGTTATGAGACGAAATTTTGGGGTTAAGTGCTACATTAGTTGTCTTTTGGAGTAACTTTTTGGACTTTGCATATAAATTGTTGGGCTTTGTGTCTAACTATTTTGAGTTAAGGTTGTCTTTTTGACAAACTTTTGGACTTTGAATATAACTATTTGGTCTTTCGTGTCTAACTATTTTGATTTTGGGTTTAAATTTTGTAAGGTTTTGAGTTCAACTTTTTGGTTACGCAACAAAATTTTTGTGCAATGGTGTTACATTAGTTGTCTTTTGGAGTAACCTTTTGGACTTTGCATATACTTTTTTGACCTTTCGTGTCTAACTATTTTGAGTTTAGGTTGTCTTTCTGACAAACTTTTGGACTTTGCATATAACATTTACGACTTTCGTGTCGAACAATTACGACTTTGGGACTAAATTTTTAGGCTTTTGAGTTCAACTGTTTGGTTATGCGACGAAATTTTGGGGTTAAGTGTTACATTAGTTGTCTTTTGGAGTAACTTTTTGGCCTTTGCATATAAATTGTTGGGCTTTGTGTCTAACTATTTTGAGTTTGGGTTGTCTTTTTGACAAACTTTTGGATTTGAATATAACATTTACGCCTTTTGTGGTCAACTAGTACCACTTTGGGACTAAGTTTTTAGGGTTTTGAGTTCAACTTTTTGGTTATGAGACGAAATTTTGGGATTAAGTGTTATATTAGTTGTCTTTTGGAGTAACTTTTTGGACTTTGCCTATAAAATGTTGGGCTTTGTGTCTAACTATTTTGAGTTTAGGTTGTCTTTTTGACAAACTTTTGGACTTTGCATATAACATTTACGACTTTCGTGTCTAACAATTACAACTTTGGGCCTAAATTTGTAGAGTTTGTGTTCAACTTTGTGAGTATGAACCAAAATTTTAGGGCTTGGAACTAAGTTTTCTTACCTGAAATGATCATCTTTACTGTTGTCTGTCATTCGTTGAAGTGATAAAGATATGGAACTCCAAAGTCTAAGAGCTGAAGTAATCACCTTTAATGATGTATGTCGTTCGTTGAAGTGGGAAACATTGGTATTAAAGCCTTCAGCGGTCAAAATGTGGTCATAGAACTCTTCTGGAATTGCCTCAGGGGTCAAAACGAGTTCAAGTAACCCACCACCCAACATTTTTCCCCCACCACTGACCCGACAGCCACTACCTACGCTTCGGCTAACGCGCTTTTCTGATTGGTTAATCCACCTGTCAGCCATTTCTTCGCCCCACCTCCTATGTTAATACTCTTTTCTGATTGGTTAATCCCGATATCAAGCGATGTTGACGTACTCACTCGCTGATTGGTTAAAATCTGCTACCAGGCTATATTTAAACTAGTCTCATGCGAGACTTTGTGTTATAAGTTTGGTTGATTCAAGGAAAGTTACTGTTCACTCTAGCGGAGACTATATTTTGCACAGTAAGTTGGCTTGTTTTCTCTTAAAGTATGTTAACGCTTATCGATAATAGGTTATATTCATTGTAGATGATTGAGACTATATTTTATACTGTAAGTTTGAATGTTTTCTCTTAAAGTATGGTAAGGGTTAACGATAACAGGTTATTCAACTGTATTGATGTAAAGTTGTTATGATAAGTATTGTTGAATTCCTTCGTTTTTTCATGTTTTCTTATTGGTTGTATAAAAGTATGATATACCAGACATTCTACCTACAACTATCATGTCACACTAGACGCCCGGGATACAGCCCTCATATCACACTAGACGACCTCCATACACCCCTCATACCACACTAGACGACCTCCATACACCCCTCACGACACACTAGACGACACCACCATACACCCATCATGACACACTAGACGACCTCCATACACCCGTCACGACAAATACATACATGACGATGAACTAGACGACCTCCATACACCCATCATGACACACTAGACGACCTCCGTACACCCGTCACAACACACTAGACAACCGGTATTCAGCCCTCATGCCACACTAGGTGACCGGCATACGGACCTCATGACACAATATACGACCTCCATACACCCATCGCAATGCACTAGACAATAGCCATACAGCCCTCATGACACACTAGACGACCCCTATACAACCATCGCTGCGATGAACATACTAGCAAGACAGACTGTATAAACTGTAAGGGCATTAAAGTGTACACCAAGCGAACGCCTGGGCTTTTTAAACTAGAGTACGAAGGGACAGCTCTTGTTAGCTTATGTAGTAAGACGTACCATTGTAGTGGGGATTACGATAAAATCAGTTGTAAAGGGTTAAGCAAGCAACACAACAAATTAGATAAAGATATGTTTTTAGAGGTTCTCGCTACGCAAAAGGCTAAGGGTGGGAAAAAATGTAGGTTTCAAAGTCTTAAATAATTCTATATTTTCCTACAGTCAAACAAGAAATGCTCTTTCCTATTTCTATATAAAAGAAAGGTAGCTGATGATAACGTCTCGACTACGCCTCTAGATATTTAACTCTTTACACTACCAGTTTAGCCTAACCAGGAATCTCTAACAGTTTCACCCTTATGATTCATTTATGACACAAATCTAAGCAGACGCCCAACTACATAGCTATAAATAAATGTTATCCTTGTACTATATATTTACTTCGTGTACTAAATATGTTTGTAATGTTATATAATATCCACTGTATGTTATACACCTATTGAGATAATAAAAGAATAAAATATATCTTCGTCTTCTGTTTTATATTGATCGTTTTTCATTGATGTTGTATAATCTACTAACCTATCACTATCGCTCAAGTGCATCAAGAACTCCAAAGTCAGCACACACCAGACATAAACACGTCACTTCCGGGGTCACCTACACGAGAAATCAACATCCGGATACGAGCTGTCATGGTTAACTCCCCCTGCACCTACGGTACATTAGGCGCGCCGCGCGCCTACTATATATCTTTGTTAATTTAGCGCCTAAATGCGACTTAGTTACACCCTTGTATACTACTCGAGGCCTTCGACTAACTACAGCTATTATACCCGAAAAAATATACATCAACGCGCTCCTGATTATGATGCAACTAAGTGGGTCGTAAATAAACTATATCTCATGTAGTCTCTATAAACAGTATACTGAACCTATCTATCTGTCTATTGACCTTTCGAGCCGTAGCCGGCCCATAGGGTGTAGACCCAGATACTCCTTCTCTTATCTAAATTTCTATTCTAGCAGTTTTTAATCCTTGTAAAGATCTATTATCAAATCTCGCCATTTGTCTCTGTTCTGTGCAAGCAGCTATATCTCATTGAGGGAGTAGATTCCTGTAGCTCTTGCCTCTCTCATCAATGTTCTTCTCAGTATCTCTCTGGGTCTTCCTCTTTTCCTTTTACCTGTTGTCTCCCACATGAGGGCTTGCTTTGCAATTCGGTTATTATCTCTTCTCATCATATGTCAAACATATGGCCATCGTCTTTTCTTGATTACTGACGACATTAGTGGTTGATTGGCGATTTTTTAAATTTCCTCGTTTGTTTTGAATTCGTTCCACGCTATACCAAGTATTTTTCTTAGACATTTATTTCGAATGTGTTCAACTTTGTTTCTATATCTCTTGTTGTTTTACAGCTTTCAGATGCATACGTAAGGGTTGATAGTACATTTGATTTGAATAGTCTAAGTTGTGTGTTTGTGCTGATGAGTTTCAATTTCCACAACTTTTCAAGGCTTGTGAAAGACATTGCTGCTTTAGCTATTTTGATTCTAATTTCTTTACTTGTATCCCCTTCTCGATCAATGTGACTTCCAAGATAGATAAAGTGATTGATCTCTTTCACTGGTTTGTTTTCCGTGTATATTTTTTCGTCATTTGCAATTAAGCTTTTCATGACCTTAGTCTTTTCATGATTGATCTCAAGCCCAATTTTGCAGGCTATTGATGAGGAGTCATTTGTGTTTTCCTGCATCGTTTTTATCTGACTGCTGATGAGAACTATGTCATCAGCAAAGTCGAGGTCCTCCAAATGGTCTCCTTGTATCCATTCAATGCCTTTATTATCAGTGCAGCATTTCTTCATTATGAAGTCCATAACAACTCCAAATAACAAGGGCGAAAAAATACATCCTTGTTTAACCCCAGTTTCTATCGTGAAACATTCGTTCAGTCCTTCCTCTGTTCGAACTGCACATGTGTAGCCGTCATACATGTCTTTAATAATATTTATGATTTTTGAAGGTAAGCCATATTGCTTCAGAATTTTCCACAAAGAATCTCTACGAATACTGTCGAATGTTTTTTTTTTTTAAGTCGGTGAAGTGAAGTACAAAAGGTTTTTGCTTTTCAATGTGTTCCTCCAATATAAGGTCATAGAGAAAAAAATATGGTCAAGGTAGCTTCTCTCTTTCCTAAACCCAGCCTGTTCTTCACGCATTACTATATTTATTGAATCCTTTATTCTATTCAGGATGATTTTGCAGAATAACTTTGAGGCAACTGACAAAAGTATCACGCCTCTCAATATACTGAATACTATCACGATAATCTATAATAATAATAGTGGAAAGTCGTAGGTCATAAAAACAACGAAATTATCTTATACTAATACTATTATTATTATACCCGAAACGAAGTTAATGCCTACTCGAGGCTACATGGGAACATATAAATCACGTTTACAAACAGCCTGCCAAGACGGAACATGTGGTGGATAGGTATACTCAAGGAGTTGAGCTATATAAGAATTAATCTGGTTCATTACAGAGAAATATAAGAATTAATCTGGTTCATTACAAAGAAATATAAGAATTAATCTGGTTTCAGGAGGTGGCTAGTGTCCAGGGTAGTGTTCTGGTTGTTAGCTGGCCTCAAAGTTGTTGAAGCTGACGTTGGATGTGAGTTGGTTAATTAGTCCAGGTTGTTAGACGACCACCTAATGTCCACTCATCGACAGTAGATGTGAACTAAGTATGTCACACCTATCTAGTGGTTAGTACAACAATAGTACAACGATAACAACAGTTAAACAACGATAACGGCAATTAATGAAAACATAAGAGAGAATGAATATTCACGTGATGTTTAATGACAAATATCAATTGCAACGAATAAAAAAAAATAAAGAATACAAACTAATCAATATGGAAATGTGAACCGTCGTCGTGTACCCGTCGCTGTATAGAGAATTTCTAGAGATAGGATAGAGAATTTATGTGTTGTGTGTACGTGTAGATGGCTTCCCTGTGTGCTTTAAAATCAACATTTTTACCTCCGCTAGATTATTTTTTATTAAGAACGTCTAGAAAAGACTGTTTATCTAACACGTTGTGTTGCTTGCTAATCCCTTTAGTACTAGTTTCTGAGTAGTCCCCGAAACAGTGGTAGGTTTTACTACATAGGGAAATCAAACCAGCACCTTCATACTCAAGCTTAAACAATCCGGGTGTTCTCTTATCGAATCACTTTTTCTTTCGGCACCTCTGACAATCAGTAGAAATAGTGCACAGGGACATAACGAAATCTGGGCGATGGACATGGCAGGTATCTGAAGGGTCGCAGACCTGACTGGTCGCGCTCATAAAAAGTCTGGCGCATGTCGGGTCTGATAACGACGCAAAATTAGTCGAGCTAAGGGCCAAATATAGACTGTCCTGTACATCTCGCAGAGTTGGAAATCGGAAAAATAAAAAAATATTTCTAGAAAATCATAACAAAACTGCAGAATTCTTTGTTTTGCGTACTGGTAGACGAAATATCCTATTTGTAAGGGAAGGTCCCAAACTTTCTTTTTTCTTAAACATTTCTATATCGTACACGTCTTCATTTATTTGAGTCATATTTTTATAAAGAGGACTATTGATAAAAGATGTCGTGTCAGTCCCTCGCATGTACAAGACGTCCGCGTGATTTTTCTTTTACTTATTAGTTAAAGTCTTCCCATACGCGGCGCTTCCCAGCAGTTTCATCGTCACCCCCGTAATAGAGAAATTATCTATATCTGCCTGTCTACGGGCGTGCGAAACACTGTCTCTAAAACGTTTAAAACAAGCTGCTGATTGATATTCTATAACCTGATAAATTCTCGTCAGTTTCAGGCCATGGTCTATATTCCACTTTAAGAGTGGGGTAACCAAAAGAATTTTTTCGCATCTGTAACTACCTATAAGGGTTCGTCATGAACTACTCAATAATTTATTTTGCTCCGCGTACGTTTGCATCAAGGGACCAATAACGGCTCTACCCACGTCTACGTTTTTAAATATGGGTGTCAATTCGCTAGCTCCTGTGTGTTACCGGGGCCTCATTATGAGGAAAGTAAAGAATAGTGACACTGTGACCTTCCAGGCATGTCGTAAGAGGCGACTAAGGAGGTTGATCGATGGCTTGACAAGATGTCATTGTAAAAAGTATTGTTATGGAAACAGCCATAGATTTTAGAAGCAGTGATCTCTGCAATACGTGCCATTTTGGCACGCAAGGTTTCTGTTTTTTTATATTATTGTTCTGCCCTATGTGTCGTCTTCGGCTCGAAAGGACAATAGATAGATAGAATTCGCTAAAATAGTCTTTGAGAGAGTCGGGGATGCTAATATCGCATTCTATTTACCCGAATAAGGACTCGTTGACAACAGATTTAAGAATTTGGCGTTCAGTCAGGGGATATCCAGAACCATGTAACCATGGTAAAGCATCAGTTTCATGGTTCTCCCTTAACAATCATATCGTTAATACGACCACACCGGTAGTAGGAATGGGAGCTGATGAGGTGACCAGGGACAAGTTGATGACATACCTCGGAGTTAAGTTTGATCGCAGCCTATGTTTTCGGGACCACGTCGACCATGTGATAACTAAATCCCGCAAAGGATTAGCCGCCTTGAAGGTCATGGCAGCTGCCAACATCGAGCAGAGGCTACTTACTCTTCTGATCCAGGGATTAGTCCTCGCACCAATCGAGTATGCCCTGGCAATTATTACTGTCTGTACGACTCAAATTGATAGGCTGGAGAAAATACAAAATGAAGCCATGCGAATTATCTTAGGATGTACGAGGGACACTCCCTGTGTAGCAATGAGGTATCTTCTTGACTTTCCAACCATGGATGACAGAATCAAGATCTGGAGAGAACGAGCATACCTGAAGATTAGTACAGATACAAAGCATCCATTGCACCACGTGCTCAACACATTGAAAGGTGCCAGGCTAAAAAGAGGCAAATCATGGGTGGGCCGAGCAGAAGATGTCATCAAACAGGTCTGTGGGCTTACCAACATCAGCGTTGGTGAGGAGTGGATACCGGTGACTACGTCATTCAAGGGGACTTTCTCGTGTATTGTCACACTCGACAGGAAAAGTAGGGTACAGAACCCGGACGTGGTTAATGCTGAGGTCAACGGTCTCATCTGCGATAACACCGATGAGAAAGATGCAGTCATCTATACAAACGGATCTGTAATACGACACCAAATAAGTGCATGGACATTTACAGCACGCTCGGAGGCAAAATAGTCAAGGAAGACAGTGGTGCATACGTCATGACCACGAGTAGCATGGCAATGGAGGTGATGGCAGTGACCAAGGCATTCAAATGGTTAGAGTCACAAGACTACACCCACGCATGTATACTGAGTGATTCGATGAACATGATAAAAAAAGTGGAGGCGGGCTCTGTACGCATGCAATGGGTAGAGTCGTTGCAGAAATCCAAAATACGTGAGGTCATCTTTGTCTATGTCCCTGGACATGCGGGAGTACGAGGAAATGAAAGAGCGGACAGGTTGGCTTGCTGTGCTGTCGTTGAGAACGGTCAACCAATGGATCGGGCGGACATCGTCAATGCCCTCCGAGATTTGGTAAGAGCACAGGACTTCGACAAACACAGATCCACGTCACTTCTTCGGATGATGGAAATGGGAGTTAAGATGGGCACAGCCAGAAATGAGAAACTTAGTGGCCGTATAAGAAGACTTATCAACCAACATAGAACTGGAGTCGTCAGTCGCTGGACCCTGCGGGAATTGCTGAGGAGGGGATCTGAGCACCTATGGACATGTTCGGAGTGCAATGATGATGACCAGCAAATAATTCAATAAATCAATCTCGTCACTTGTATCGATATTTTTTTCAAAGTTTGCTTGGTCAGTTCCGATACGGTCAAAAACTGTAAAAAATCTAGTACAAGCGGTTAGTGAAATATTTGCTACCAATAAACCGATACATCTTAAAACGGACAACGACTCAGAATTCGTCAACAAAGTCTTCCTCAAAATTTCTCAAAGAAAATGGAGTTCATTTCTTCGCTACGGAGAAGGGCGATATAAAGGCAGCCCTTGTGGATCGGTTTAACCGCACATTAAAAGAGAAAATGTGTAGATATATTTACGAAATCTGACGCTCTGAGATATGTTGAAACTCTACCACTGCTGATGTGAAACTACAATCATTCCTATTATAGGAGTATTAAAATGGCAAAGGGTTAAGGCATAAAAATGCGAAGCTGCAGTAAAACTTAATGTGAGGAAAAATTTACAAATATAAAAAAAAATTGTATGTAAGAAGCTTTACGTGATAAGTGGACGCCACAGACTAATCGACGTTTCTGCCGAATAGGCCTTCAGCGGTAACAACCAAAAAAAAACACACACTCAAAACTAATAACGAAACAACCAAAACAAAAACCATCGAAATGTGTTAAAGAAAACAATATTATCTATCCTGTGTGTAAACAGGGGTCAAAACGAAAAGAAAATAGCAACCAAGTGCGGCTGTAGTGAACGTACAGAAACGTGCAGAAATGTGCGCAAATGCACACAGAACCAGAGGAGTTCACAAAGGGGTCAGTGTACAAACACAAAGGAGAAAGAAAAGAACAGCAGACCAACAGGTGCTCAAAAGGCAGCAAGAGTGAGATGTCCGAGAGTGGGGTACAATAAAAACAAATAAGGGGTAAGGAGCACAGAAAAAAGGTATAGAGTGGAACACCAAAGTGTCTCATTAGGGACTCGAGGAAGATAACTATAAATAGCATGGCATAGTAAGTAGACCAAAGAACCCAAATATGTGCAGTAGAGAAGGCTATGCAAAAGGGAAGGAGCAACCAAAAGGAAACTATGTGTATGAGTGTATTAAAATAGCACTTGCTCAGGTTAACGTATAAAATCAACAGCAAATGTGGAACACGTTGTATAATAAAGTGTCTCAGTCAGAGAGAGACAAATGTCATCCCGTGGTTAAAGAGTGTGATCGAGTTATGATAGCTCAATCCAGAACTAATTTTAAAAAGGGATGTACACCGTCGTGGACAGAGGAACTGTTTATGGTCAGTCGTATAAGCAAAACTACATCGGTAGCATATGTGCTGAAGGACGATGCACGTAAATATCTGAAAGGTTTGTTTTACAACGAGGAACTATAAAAAGTCTGCGATAAACAGCTGTATTGTTTAGAAAATATTCTACGAGAACGCTTAGGGGTGGGCTGAGCTACAGAGTATTTAGTCAAATGGTTCGGGTATAATTCGTCATTCAACAGCTGGATATCCACCAAGCACATATCAAGATATAACGACTAATGTAGCGATGGAAGTAGAGAACTGGTAAAATTGAGGGACGAAGAGATAGAGGGAAACAAAGAGAAAACTACCAGACAACTTAAGAGAATGGCTTGGCAGAAGGTTAACAACAGAAATGATTTTAAAAAATGACGACATCGTAAAGTTGTGGATAAACATGATCCCCTACGCCAGCAGGCGTACTTGGTGATGATGGTGAAATTTATGCATTTGATTCGTTTGCCGTCATTACTGGACGGAATATTTTGGAGAGGGCCAAAATAGGAACTCGAACGTTGGTTTTCCGATATCATAACTGACCTATTGCAGGTAATCGTGTACACGGAAGTGGATTCTGTCCTGGAGATATCGAAACCAAGACAGGTCTTTACTAACTATACAGCGTGAACACGTCGACAATGAACACGAGTGATATTCTCGATATAATTACGTCTGGCATTTTTGTGAGGCGTTGTTCCGTTATCAGCGTGGTGGGTCGAAATCAGTTACACTGGCATATCGATCCTACTATAGTTCGTTCAGAAATTCTTGCCCATAGAGTTGATCATTTTTCTCGGAAACTGATTAATTTCTGTAATTCTTTTTTCGTGAAATCTTTTTTTTTTCCACCGATTTTCAGATTTTATAACATTTAAGTACAAAGGTAGTCTGCCTTTTGTACAAATCGTTTTTTGCTATATAATTTTAGGAAAATATCAAACAGCGTGCTCTAAACATTAGATTTTACTGTAAATTATGTTAATTTTCTAACAATACAAGCCTAAAGCAAATCCGTATCACAATGAAGAGGGCAACATTTTTCAATTGATTTTATATATTCGTTATAGAGATAGGTAAAATTTACCAAAGTATCAAACACACATATTAGCCAAATAGCAGGTGCGTCATCAACAAAATATATGGAACAACCAGAACATCAAACACACATAGTCAGCAAATAGTAAATAGTTGTGTCATCAACAAAATTGTGTACATGTCGAAAATATGTCATTCCGAATCCGAAGTCTCTAAGAGGTTAACAAGCGGTTGGACAAACTGTAATCCATCTCGTTGCCAGTAGTGTCCCTCTTCTTTGCTCACATTTTCCCCAGTATTCAATGTCTATCGGTGAGAGGGCATCACGCATCAATTCTTTAACATCACAAAATTTAAACGTCGTGTTCTGCGCAGCAACCTGCCCTTTGACTTTAGACCACACAAGTTCTATTGGGTTGAGGTGCGAATGATAAGGTGGGAGGCGAAGAGATGTGTGGCCATAATTTGCAATTATTTTATCAATTTGATATAACTTCGTAGTAGTATAGCAGGAAGGATTTGGCCCATATTGTGGCGCTAAATTAACAAAGATATATAGGGCGGCGCGCGGCGCGCATAAAGCGTGCGGCGCAGGGGGAGTTAACCATGACATTTCGTGTCCGGATGTTGACCTATAGTCCCGGTGACCCCGGAAGTGACGTGTTCATGTCTGGTGTGTGCTGAATTTGGAGTTCTTGATGCACTTGATTGATAGTGATAGGTTAGTAGATTATACAACAGCATTGAAAAACAATCAAAATAAAACAAAAGACAAAAGAGATATTTTATTCTTTTATTATCTCAATAGGTGTATAACATACAGTGGATATTATATATCATTACAAACATATTCAGTACACGAAGTAAATATATAGTACAAGGATAACATTTATTTATAGCTATGTAGTTGGGTGTCTGCTTAGCGTTGTACCATAAATGAAGCATAAGAGTGAAACTTTTAGAGATTCCTGGTTAGTCTAAGCGGGTAGTGTAAATATGTTCCTCTGTGTTAGTGGTTCGCTATCTCTCTCTCTCTCTCTCTCTCTCTCGCTATCTCTCTCTCGCTCTCGATCATTCTCTCTCCCTCTCCATCTCTCTCTCTCTCTCTCTCTCGCTATCTCTCTCTTTCACTAGACTTCTCTCTCACTCCTAGACGTCTCTCTTACCATGCCAGCTTTCATCCTCTCTCTCTCTCTCTCTCTCTCTCTCTCTCTCTCTCTCCTAACATTCCACCCTCCATCGTACATTTAGCTTCCGTCATAGACTTCCCGCCATTGTAACACTTACTCAGTCTCTTCATTTAAACCCATTAGCTCTACTTAGCTCCCCTAAATTTCTCTCTCTCTCTCTCTCTCTCTCTCTACTATTCCAGCCTAGATTTCCCTCCATTGAAACACTTACTCATTCTCACCATTTATCCCTATCATCTCGCCTTCCTTCTCTCTCTCTCTCTCTCTCTCTCTCTCTCTTTCTTCCCTATCCTCTCTTAGACTTCTAACCTATCAGTCCACCCTCCGCCTCTCCCTTTACCTCCCCCGCCCTCCCTCATATTTTTAGCGTCCCTCCTATTGTAACACTTGATTATTCTCGCCATTTATACATATCATCTCGCCTTCTTTCTCATATGCTTCTCTCTCTCTCTCGCTCTCTCTCTTCTAACCCCTACTAGACTTCTCTCCTACCATTCTACCTTTCTTCCTCTCTCTCTCTCTCTCTTTCTCTCTCTCTCTCTTTCTTTACCTCTCCTAGCGTTCCGCCTTCATTCGTATTTTTACCTTACCGCCATGGTAACACATTAATAACATTGAATATCAATTACAAAAAGACTTGAAATATCTACTTTTTAAAGAACCAATAAGATAAACATATGAAAAACGAAGGAATAATACACTCGACAAGGCTTAACATACGTACTTTATAGACATCACCATTAATACAACTGAAATTCCTTTAATGATAACTATCACATCGTTATGAGCTAAGAGAAAAACAGAAAAAAAAATTCAACTTACACCGTAAAATATTCCACTACAACACAGACCACTAGACTGAACAGTACTGTGAAAATAAACGTCCGTGAATCAAGCGCGCTTATAACACGAAGTCTAACATGCGACTAGTTTAAATATAATCTGGTAAATAAAAGTTAGGAGGCAACGGCAGAAACCTAGGAGGCAAGGGCAGAAACCTAAGAGGCAAAGACAGAAACCTAGGAGGCAAGGTCAGAAACCTAGGAGGCAAGGACAGAAACCTAGGAGGCAAGGGCAGAAACCTAGGAGGCAAGGGCACAGAAACCTAGGGGGCAAGGGCAGAAACCAAGGAGGCAAGGGCAGAAACCTAAGAGGCAAGGGCAGAAACCAAGGAGGGAAGGTCAGAAACCTAGGAGGCAAGGTCAGAAACCTAGGAGGCAAGGGCAGAAACCAAAGAGGCAAGGTCAGAAGCCTAGGAGGCAAGGACAGAAAACTAGAAAGCAAAGGCTGAAAACAAGGAGGGAAGGTCAGAAATCTAGGAAGCTGTGTTAGAAAACAAGGAGGGAAGGTCAGAAACCAAAGAGGGAAGGTCAGAAACCTAGGAGGCAAGGTCAGAAACCTACAAGGCAAGGTCAGAAACCTAGGAGGCAAGGGCAGAAAACAAAGATGCAAGGGCAGAAACCTAGGAGGCAAGGGCAGAAACCTAGGAGGCAAGGGCAGAAACCTAGGAGGTAAGGGCAGAAACCTAGGAGGCAAAGTCAAAAACCTACAAGGCAAGGTTAGAAACCTAGGAGGCAAGGGCAGAAAACAAAGAGGCAAGGGCAGAAACCTAGGAGGCAAGGGCAGAAACCTAGGAGGTAAGGGCAGAAACCTAGGAGGCAAGGGCAGAAACCTAGGAGGCACCTCGATGGACAGCTAGACAACCGAAGAAGCAGAGATTATCATTGTAAACTTTAGAATGGGAATCGGTTTGAAGGATATTAATACCTTGATTTGATGCAATGTAGTGTGGGATATCTAGCAGACACCCTATAGGATAATCTTGAAGTTTATAAACATAAACACTCGTACTGACTAAGGCTTCCAAGGTGTATTTGGTTGTCTCCAGAAGTGCTGTCGAGTCTGACGCATGGGTTACTTTAAAGCGATTCGGTCCTGATACAATCCACCTGTCGGGTCATTGGTGGGGGGGGGGGGGAAATAATTCAAGTGGCGGGTTACTTGAACGTGTTTTGACCCCTGATGCAATACCAGGAGTTCCATGACAGTTATAAATAGTTGGATACAACGAGGGGTATGCCTAGCGTGAAAATTTACGATTTTTACCGATTTCATGGGCGTAACCCTAAAAATGTTAAGGGGGTAAAATCATAAAAGTGTTTTTTTATGTAAATTTTTGCAATGGGGATGTCTAAAATAAAGTTTGGGGGTATGCCTAGAGTAAAAATTTACGATTTTTACCGATTTTATGGGCGTATCCCTAAAAATAGTAAGGGGGAAACAATTTCGAAAGTGAGTTATAAGTACCTTTTTGCTATGGGGATGTCTAAAATAACGTTTTTTGGACATTGAATATAACTTTCTACTCGTTGTGTCTAACTATTATGACTATGTGAGTAGCTTTTTTTGGATTTTTAGGTCGAATTTTTTAGTATGAGCCTAAATTTTTGTGTTCTGGAGGTAAAATGTTAGTGATTTGGCCACTCTTTTTGGGACTTTGGATGTAACTATCTGTTCGATGTGTCTAACTAGTATGACTATGTGAGTACCTTTTTATGGTGTTGAGGTCGATTTTTTGAGTATGAGCCTACATTTTTGTGTTCTGTGGGGTAAAATATTTTCGATTTGACCAAACTTTTTTTTGGGGGACTTTGGGTGTAACTATCTGTTCGATGTGTCTAACTAGTATGACTATGTGAGTAGATTTTTATGGTTTTGAGGTCGCTTTTTTGAGTATGAGCCTACATTTTTGTGTTCTGGAGGTAAAATGTTAGTGATTTGGTCCAACATTTTGGACCTTGAATATAACTTCCTGCTCGTTGTATCCAACTATTTATAACTGTCATGGAACTCCTGGTATTGCATCAGGGGTCAAAACACGTTCAAGTAACCCGCCACTTGAATTATTCCCCCCCCCCACCAATGACCCGACAGGTGGATTGTATCAGGACCAAATCGCTTTAAAGTAACCCATGCGTCAGACTCGACAGCACTTCTGGAGACAACCAAATACACCTTGGAAGCCTTAGTCAGTACGAGTGTTTATGTTTATAAACTTCAAGATTATCCTATAGGGTGTCTGCTAGATATCCCACACTACATTGCATCAAATCAAGGTATTAATATCCTTCAAACCGATTCCCATTCTAAAGTTTACAATGATAATCTCTGCTTCTTCGGTTGTCTAGCTGTCCATCGAGGTGCCTCCTAGGTTTCTGCCCTTGCCTCCTAGGTTTCTGCCCTTACCTCCTAGGTTTCTGCCCTTGCCTCCTAGGTTTCTGCCCTTGCCTCTTTGTTTTCTGCCCTTGCCTCCTAGGTTTCTGTCCTTGCCTCCTAGGTTTCTGACCTTGCCTCCTAGGTTTCTGTCTTTGCCTCTTAGGTTTCTGCCCTTGCCTCCTAGGTTTCTGCCGTTGCCTCCTAACTTTTATTTACCAGATTATATTTAAACTAGTCGCATGTTAGACTTCGTGTTATAAGCGCGCTTGATTCACGGACGTTTATTTTCATAGTACTGTTCAGTCTAGCGGTCTGTGTTGTAGTGGAATATTTTACGGTGTAAGTTGAATTTTTTTTTCTGTTTTTCTCTTAGCTCATAACGATGTGATAGTTATCATTAAAGGAATTTCAGTTGTATTAATGGTGATGTCTATAAAGTACGTATGTTAAGCCTTGTCGAGTGTATTATTCCTTCGTTTTTCATATGTTTATCTTATTGGTTCTTTAAAAAGTAGATATTTCAAGTCTTTTTGTAATTGATATTCAATGTTATTAATGTGTTACCATGGCGGTAAGGTAAAAATACGAATGAAGGCGGAACGCTAGGAGAGGTAAAGAAGAGAGAGAGAGAGAGAGAGAGAGAGAGAGAGAGAGAGAGAGGAAGAAAGGTAGAATGGTAGGAGAGAAGTCTAGTAGGGGTTAGAAGAGAGAGAGCGAGAGAGAGAGAGAAGCATATGAGAAAGAAGGCGAGATGATAGGTATAAATGGCGAGAATAATCAAGTGTTACAATAGGAGGGACGCTAAAAATATGAGGGAGGGCGGGGGAGGTAAAGGGAGAGGCGGAGGGTGGACTGATAGGTTAGAAGTCTAAGAGAGGATAGGGGAGAAAGAGAGAGAGAGAGAGAGAGAGAGAAGGAAGGCGAGATGATAGGGATAAATGGTGAGAATGAGTAAGTGTTTCAATGGAGGGAAATCTAGGCTGGAATAGTAGAGAGAGAGAGAGAGAGAGAGAGAGAGAAATTTAGGGGAGCTAAGTAGAGCTAATGGGTTTAAATGGAGAGACTGAGTAAGTGTTACAATGGCGGGAAGTCTATGACGGAAGCTAAATGTACGATGGAGGGTGGAATGTTAGGAGAGAGAGAGAGAGAGAGAGAGAGAGAGAGGATGTAAGCTGGCATGGTAAGAGAGACGTCTAGGAGTGAGAGAGAAGTCTAGTGAAAGAGAGAGATAGCGAGAGAGAGAGAGAGAGAGATGGAGAGGGAGAGAGAATGATCGAGAGCGAGAGAGAGATAGCGAGAGAGAGAGAGAGAGAGAGAGAGATAGCGAACCACTAACACAGAGGAACATATTTACACTACCCGCTTAGACTAACCAGGAATCTCTAAAAGTTTCACTCTTATGCTTCATTTATGGTACAACGCTAAGCAGACACCCAACTACATAGCTATAAATAAATGTTATCCTTGTACTATATATTTACTTCGTGTACTGAATATGTTTGTAATGATATATAATATCCACTGTATGTTATACACCTATTGAGATAATAAAAGAATAAAATATCTCTTTTGTCTTTTGTTTTATTTTGATTGTTTTTCAATGCTGTTGTATAATCTACTAACCTATCACTATCAATCAAGTGCATCAAGAACTCCAAATTCAGCACACAAAGAAACATTTTTTTTTAAGCCATGTGATGATTTGATCTTTTGTGCTTGACGAATTAGGAACTTTTTCCTCCAGTGTTATAGCATTTTGATAGGATGCATTGTCCATTACAAGACATGAAGGTCTATCCAGAATGAGGAGTAGAGGGTTCTCTATCCAGTCTCAGAAAATTTGTCCATTCCTTTCAGTGTAGTAGTCCCTATTGTCTGTAGACTGGTTGAAAAATAAGTTGTGTGACATTAACGAGACCATTCTTTCTATTGCCAGCATGTACCAATATAATGCGTTGTCCAGTGAAGCTAGGAATGCTGCTTTTTTTTCTCTGTCATTGCCATTCTTTCTCATATGTAGGATGAGCATTGACCCACTTTTCATCTAAATATACTATACCGTAGCCTTCCATTCGTCGCTCACGAATCTGCTTCAGGTATATGCTTCGGGCATCTATCAGGTGGGGTTTTTCACAAACAATATTTCTACCACTAGCAGATTTTCGAAAAGTGAAACCAATGCCTCTTACTATCTTCCAAAGAGCTTTTTTAAAATTATATTTCAATATACAATCTAATTGCAGTCGAACTTTAAGTTTGCACAATTTAACAAGTTGATTCGATTCAAACATTTTCAAAATTTCACGTCTAATAACATCTTTGTCAAAATCATCACCTTTCATTTTTCTTCCTGGCTTGACCGTTGCCTCTGCACTGCAGAGTTAAAGTTAAGTCCTATCCATCGATTGAAAGACTTTCTATCTATATTTAGAACTCTGTTCTGTTTTATGGTTGTTTGATATCGTAATATAACCGATCCCTTTTAAATTCCTTGCAAATTTGCATGTATTATAACACATTTACCTACTGCGTAGTGTTGAATTTACACTTTAAACTCCTCATGGTTTTAAAAATCAAGTAGTCACTTCAAAACAGCTTACAAACCATTACACATAAAGGGGGATATATTAATAGTAAATATTTTGTAAAAATACGTCCCTGCACCAATTTAACAAGAAATCGGAAATGAAATTACCAACAAAAACCTCGGAGTGGCGTTGGTCTTACAAGTTAAGAGTACGAAAAGTGTGGAGAGCACGTGAAATTTACCTTTCAAATGGTGAGTTGATTGCAACAAATGTGGGTATTGTAAAAATCCTCAAATTTAGGACAAGCGAGAAAAACATATTTAAATATACATCAAATAATAAAAAATCTTTCCTAAATGCATGACAGTATGGCAAAAATTAAGGCTGAAGGTTGGAGAAAAAAATAAGATTTCACAAAAAAAAATTACAGAAATTCATCAGTTTCCGAGATAATTAATAAACTCTGTGGGCACGAATTTTTGAACGAACTATAGATCTGCAACCTTCCTGATCAATACTGATCCAAGCTATCTATCAGGTTCGCACTGGGTCGCACTCTACTACAACGGTGTGGGTCAATTTGAATTCTTTGACTCATTTGGGGTTTTTCCCAGGAAACTGCGATCATCAATTTTGTCTATAGGAATTAGAACAGATTTCTCATTTACAACTCACGCTAGTTACAAGACCTGTTCAGTAACGCATGTGAACTGTACTGTTTTAATGTTCTATTGATTAAGACCCGAGGAGGGTTAATTTAAACGATCCATTTTCCTCATCCACCAGAAAACACATAAAGGATCGAATCGTGTATCGACCAGTGTGACCATGGTTAAACCAGTCATGTCTATGTGCAAAATTTTAGTTTATGTGACTTCAGGATAACGTCAGTAGCTAAAAATTACCGCAGGCAAATCTGGACATAAATAAAATAAACCGGACTAAACGGATTTATTATAGCTCGTGGCTATGCAGGACGAGTTAATGGTTCAGTGTGATCGTCTCGAAGCTAATGCAACAATAGTCCAGCTTCATCCTGTGAACGATACGTCGATCACATCAGATCGCAGTATCTACATTAACAAACAACGAGCCATATTCGTTATATAATGGCTTTTCATGGCTCCTGTCTACGATACAACATCGAAAAACTTAAGCCAAAAACAGCGTTGGCGCCAGGCCATCATGGAAGAAAAAGACTAAGATTGACTATATAGACATTCGTACACTGGATGTGATTTTATGTCATGTCTAGATGTATTGCATACGCAGTATCCCGTATCGATGTTGTGATGTAGCAATAAAATATATATAAATTAGAAAACATACCTCCTGTTATTTGTCTTATCTGTGATCGTATTTAATAGAATGTGTAGCTGCAAAAGTCATAGAACCAGCATACTGTCCAACAGACGTTTTTACGAGTAATATGATAACAGTGCAGTGTTAGATGTCGGTGATATTGTGTTCATGTGCTGATCAAATAACTACTCTACGTATAATAGTTGAACAAAGTTTAGAACTAAAATCCCCACTTTATATTGGATTCATAGATTACGAAAAGGCATTTGATAGTTTAGACAGAAGAATGCTTTGGAAGTTGCTGAGTCATTATGGAATCCCCATAAAGTTTATTAACCTGATAAAAACAATGTATGAAGGAACAAAATGTAGTGTGATGCATGAAGGACAGCTTACAGAAGCATTTGAAATAAGAACAGGAGTAAGGTAAGGATGCCTTCTGTCTCCATTTCTCTTTCTACTGGCCATAGATTGGATTATGAAAATAACTCAAAACAACAGAAATGGGATCCAGTGGTCACTGACCAAACAACTTGATGATTTAGACTTTGCTGATGACATAGCTCTCCTATCACACAGCCACCAACAGATGCAAGATAAAATGAGTATATTAGATGAGAGATCACAACAGCTAGGACTGAAGATTAATAGAGATAAGACCAACATTATGAGAATTAATGCAGTTGGCAATAACCAAATAAAACTAGGAGAAATACCTCTACTAGACGTACAATCTTATATATATCTGGGCAGTAATATAGATAAAGAGGGAGGAACAGAAAATGATACCAAAATAAGGATATCAAAAGCAAGAGGAGCTTTCATTGCACTGGGAAACATATGAAAATCCAAAAAATTAGGCTAAATACAAAAATAAAAATTGTCAACTCCAATGTTAAGTCGGTTCTATTATATGGCTGTGAAACATGGAGAATAACAAAATTGACAATCACGAAGGTACAGACTTTCATTAATGGATGCTTGCGCAGAATAAAGGGATGGAAATGGCAGGACAAAGTCACTAACGTGGAATTATGGAAATGTACCGGTCAAATACCAGTGGATAAAGAAATACAGCGAAGACGATGGCGCTGGATAGGACACACACTACGGAAGCCAACTGAGAGTATTACACAACAGGCCCTTTTTTGGAATCGCCAGGGGAAAAGACAAAGAGGAAGACCAAGGAATTCTTGGAGAAGACAGATTGAAGCAGAGATGAAGATGATGGGGAAGACATGGAATGATCTTAAAAGAATTGCAAAAAACAGAACGACTTGGAAAGTGTTTGTTGAAGACCTATGCTCCACTGGGAGCTAAAAGGTAGAAGAAGAAGATTCTGTTGACTAATTCCTGGGGGTCAACCTCGCCTACAAGACACACTGGTTTTTCATACCCAGTAATATTACTGGCTATGGAACACGACATATAACTATGTCTGGCTACATATTATGTCACACTACTAGCTCCATTTGTCGTCGGTAAATTACTAAAGTAACATTCGTAATCGTAGGCTGCTCTGTTGGAAAAAGGGGGGGGGGGGAGAACACGCATAATTATTACGAATCTCCATACTGCGATTGGCTATCGCTTCCCATATAGTTTCCTAGGGTCTACAGCTGCCACTTACATACTTATCTTTTCGCATATCCCCGGTGCATATTTTCTCGTGTACAAACAAAGATTTATTAACCATCCACAATTTTCTAAATTTGGGATAGGAAAAATCACGGGCCGTCTTATCTATATCTGCTATATACATAAAATGGTCCTTGAAATATACAACTCGTAAGGTGTCGCAATAACTCGTACTACCTCTTAATATTCGGGACGGGGCTTGGTCGTTATCAAAGACGAAAACAGCTATGTTAATACCGAAACACTATTCTAGTGATGGAAATTGAGCTAACGTGAAAACTCGCTGAATATATCTAACTCCTGTTCTTGCCACTGTTTCAGAATATCGCTTGTGGGTCTGTGTAAATTACTAAGATTAGCGCCCTAAAGCTACGTATCTAAAGAAACAGAGATTATCAGTATACAGTGATCACTTTTTGTTATATGTAATTTATAAATGGATTTATTTTTTGTAATGCGTAGTGGGAGATTGGTTGTTAGACAGCGAATAGCATATTCTTCATAATGAAAGTGGTAGAAAGTTGGAGACGGGATGGAATCAACTGAAAATTTACTGCTAGGTTTGTTATGGAGCGTGTAATTTTAAGGGGTCGCTATCTTGTAACTGTTATGAACCTATCGAAATCTGCTATATTATTGATAATCAATGGCGATGGAAGAAAATATTACTTATTTACTGAGCTGTGAAATAGACGAAGGTCATTAATTTCTGTATTCTTCAACACAAAGTTGTGAGAAAGATTTATTTTCAATCGGCGTGTTTGAGTATTAAAGAGAGAAATGAGAAGGCTTCCCTAGTTAATTGACATTGGTGTACTGGGTTTGGGAAACACAGTGTGCTCTGAGAGATTTCTGTTAACGTTGCTATATGATCTTATCCCCAGCCTGTTGTCGTTATAGACCTGCCAACTTCTGGCAGAAAACTATCTAAACTATCTAATTCTAATTCAAAACGTGTTTTCTTGATGTGTTGTTTATTTACCTACTGTTTTTTTTCATCTTATTTATTGGTGCAGCTGATGACTTTGAATACGAACGCACTGTTGAAGCTGGTGAGGAGGATGTTGCCACTGATGAGGAGAAGCAGAGTGATGATGAGACTGTTTAGTAGGCTGATGATGAGGTTGTAGATGATGTTGATACTGTAGCCGGGGTTGGTCTTTATTTCGAATATGCGTTCTTAGATTATCTTTTCTGTTGAATTCGAATGGACATAGAGGACACGGGTATATGTTTATTGTGGACACTGTATCTATGACGATCTAGATTATCTTGTCTATTGACAATTTGCTCGCAGTCTTTACACGTGTATTTATGTGCTAAGTGCGCTGGGTGAGTAAAGATAAGATGTGATCATTATCTGTACTGTTTCTGGTTGTAGATTACTCATTCACACGGGTGTTATCTAGTCGGGGTTTCTTTCTGGCGAGTTGTTCACCCCTTGTCTCTGTAACATAGTCTGTTGCAGAGCACACTGTCCGGAGCATTGTTGTGATTGGCGTTGGTGTAGCTGATATTGCCGCATATGTTTCGCGTTCTTTAGCCATATGGATTGGTAGTTCTTGTCAATATGCAACCACATATTGGACACGGGTATCTTTGTTGACCGTGAGAACTATCTGCGTGACTAGCTAACCCGTGTCGCCTTGTAAAACCTTTTACCACATGTTTCATATACGTGTCGTGGTCTGCTTGCCAGTTACCAGTTTATTAAGTGAGGCCATCTGCCAACGAGATAAAAATTACTGGTAGTATACATGCAATAAATCATTGTGATAGTATATGTGTGTGTGTATATATATATAGCGAAAACACACACACACACATATATGTATATATATATATAAACATACACCAACAGAGGCAGATCCCTCACATAATATATGTATTACTAGTCAGTTATTAAATATCCATTCCCTTCATATTAATAGCATAGCTAACCTCACTAGCTCCCTTGTCTTAAAACATCCCCATACTGGTCTACACTCCCCCAACACCTTTTATCTTACTACCACAACCCATTGACAGTTATGACTCATTCCTCCAATTTCCTGCCCTTATTACAACTCCCTCTCAGCGTCTACCATTGCTATAACATGCGGCTTTAATTCTTAATTTTTCTGTCTTTCATTCTGTTTTCTTTCTTATTTATTCCTTCATTTTTTCCTTTCTTTCTTTTATTCTTTATTTCTTTTTTTCTCTTCCGTCCTTCCTTCCTTTCTTTATTCCTTCCTTCCTTCCTTCTTTTATTTCTTCCTCTCTCTTATCGGTACTTTAATATTTCCACTTAAAACAAAATAACAGTCATCTCTGTATTTTCATATAAATGATTAATACTGGCAAATAATGGTTTTAATATCCATTAACAGTTACTTTTAAGTCTCTAATAAGAAGTAGAGTTAGCCGTGAGTCTTGACTACTTCATATTGTCAGTGAGAAGTTATCTATTGTTTAATAAAGCTTTTATAGACAACTTTGAGTCTATCCCATTCATGTTCATATTAATAGCATAATCCAACATTCAGGCGTGCGTCACTCCTTCATATTCATCTTAATACCATAGCTCTAAACCAATAGCCCAAGAAACTACAAGTTCCAACTACTACCCAGGCAGGAGTCTCTATTAAACAGAATGCTCCGCTATGAGACTCTATTAATAATATCAGAAGCGGTTACTTATGAGTCTCTAATAAGAAGTAACGATTAGCTATGAGTCTTTACTATTTCCTGTATTTAGAGTTTTAATATACATGAACGATCACCTAGGGTTTGCTATAGCTCTTATAGCCAGCTTTGTGTCTTTATAAGTAACCCGTTTATCTACATATTAATAACATAACCACGCGTTCCTATATTGCAACATCCCATTCTGTGCACCAGTCTGTTATGGTAGGTACTGTATCATAGACCGCTTAGTTATGAGTCTCTATTAAGAACAATCAACTATGAATATTAATAATACCGTTAACTGTTACGTATGAGTCTCTATTAAACAGTAATGGTTTACTGTGAGTCTTTACTCTTTCTTTTGTTCAGTTCTTTTACTATACAAGACCGGAAGCTAGGTTTTTCTCCGGTATGTGTTTGTACTAATGCAGCGTAACTGGGGATATGATGATGATGATGATGCGGTCGCCCGATGATTTGAGGTATTCTAGCGGATACGAACCGTAGACTTCCTCCTCGTCATCCGCCCTTAAAAGGACGTTAAGTGGACGTAGTTACGTTGTGTTGAAGTTTGCAGTGTAACACTGTGATATCTGCGCCTTTCGGCCCAACACATCCGACTTCAGCCGACATTTTTGAGTACCGGGTTTGTCTTCCCTCTTCGATCCCTGCTCGCTTGGCCAGACTAGACAGGTTAGTCTGTTTCTGGAGGCACCGCGGAGAGGTGTAGCAGGGTCTGGATGGTTCTGGTTCACCGATCCTGGCGCAAGCCATCAGTTATGAGTCACTGACGACTTCCAGCTCTGGTGCTGGGTGGGGCGCGCCTTCGCCTCCACTGGGGATATAAAAGATACGAATAATTAGCGGTCGTGCAGTCTGCTTGTACGCACTCAGTCCGCATTACATGATTTCCCGGGCGTGTCTATATATGGCTTATTGTATTGATTAGTTTCCTTTTTTTTCCAATACCAGATTACTCTGAATTTTTTCTTATCATAATCGAAAAGTGGCCGGTTATACTCGTAGATTGTGTTTGACTAAACTTGAGAATGAATTTGTGCTCATATGTGTTGCCATTATCCATACATATTCTAAAACGATTATGAACATTTAACATTTTATAACGCGATGGCTAAACTAGTCTAAACAATATAAGAGAGATATAATTCGTTATTCATTGGTATAACTCAGAAAGACGTTGAGAAGTGTATTTACCCTACGTTTGCAACCATTGTATATTACATGCTTTCAGACGAAATTTTACATTTTGGCAGCTTCGTGGTTATTTATACGCTGGCTTATCGGTTAGTTAGAGTCATGTCAAAGACCTGTACGATTCTGATACAGACATTTGTGATCTGGAGAAAGATTTCGCCTTTTTGGTTGGCACTTTTACTAGTGGAATATTCGGAGATTGGGAAAAATGACTGGAATTCTCTAACAAAGAGGATACGACACTGTAGACTCTACTTCGTAACAGCTTTGCTCTATGACCATTATGTGGTAGACTGAACATATTCTGTAGAAAGAGGTTACAAGGACAAGTCTATTTGTTCCCATCCATGTTCAATGAAGTCAAAACTTGTTAATTGAAGTTTAAATTGTTTTGTAACAGCTTAGCGCAGTGCAAACTAGATCATTTTCCAAACATTCAGCACAAGTTAAGTTAAATGCAGTGACTTTATCGTGGATCATTTAAAATACAAAGTTACAGGTCTGAGCGAGGCATTCTAAACTCGATTTTCCTCTTTCTAATCTGAAAAGAATAACATCGATTTATTCATGAATCCATTATGTATTTCAGAGTATGAGATTCATAAATACTCCCCATCCTTGCTAATGGAAATAATAAAAATCCAAAACTATTTAGGATTTTGTGCTAATTTAAGGAACATTGTGGATTACCCACTTCTCCTAATTTGACCGAATTTTGGAAATATGTCCATTTATACTGGTTTCCTGAAATTCGCGATCTTGCTCTAAGGCTCGTTTGCAGATTTGGCTCCACGTACATTTGTGAGCAAATTTTGTTTCTGCCATTAATGTTATTAAGAATAAATTACGTTCAGCTAGTACATATGCATATCTTGCCTATATACTTGTTCTGTGCACATAAAAAATTGCACCTAATTATTGTTAAATGAAAAGCAAGTGCAAAAATCATATTAAATTAAATTTAGAGTTCATTAAAACCTCAAGACTGTAAGACTAATGTAACGAGTATTTCAACAATAATTCAATATGTTTTCTTTTATGATAATTTTTAATATATAAAATAAATTATATAGTTATTAGAATAACTTGATTACTTTTAATATATTGTGATTTATATATCGGCCTACAGCCCTACACTTACTTTATTAATTTACTAATATTCATATAATACTGTAATTTACATTAAAAATAGTTATTTAAATAAATTTAGTTAGTTGGCCCTTCAAATCTCTTAAATCACTTACTGGCTCAAGCTCAAAATAGGTTGGCCACCTCTGTCGTAGACGATAGTTTGTAATGGATCGGCCGTGGGTGTGGCGAATTTATGCTCAATAGACAATATTCCGCTCTTGACCAGTTGTAAATTTTCCCTGTCTAAGAATTTCGGAGCGAGATCAAAATCATGTATGGCACAGATGTTCTTAAAGTTGTAATATACCACGTTGTTCCCGGCGTCTCTACTAATCATGTGCATCGCAAAATTGATGCCAACTAAGGCTCGACCGTACTAGTTTCGACCTTAGCCCATAGTAATGGCTTTCTCGGTAACGCTCCTCCTGTCTCCTGTCAGGTTCAAATAGGTGACGCCAAAGAACTATATATTGAACGAGTTGACGTTATAAACGCTGCCAAAAGGGGCAAGGTGACCAGACCGATCACTAACCTGGCGAGTGTTTGATTAAAAAAAATTATCCTGGATTTGAGAGTGCATTCCTTTAGCAATGGAAAAGGTCTTGATGGTAACGCTTTTTGTGAGGTACAGAGAGATGCCTTTAATATAGCCTTTTCGTGGGCCAGAGAAATTGATGTTTAGTTTAGCTTTCCTCACCACATGTGCAACGTGTATGATTACACTTTTATAACCCGTCGACGTATCGTGAGCCAAATTGTTGAATATATTTGTAGGTGGGCAGTTTGATTTTTACGTCGATTCTGATTAAAATGCATCAGTCTTGCACTAAGATGTTAAAGTGCAAATGTCCTGTCTATAATACTATATACAATATATACTGGATCTACAATTGTTACATATCCATCTCCTGTCTCTAGACTGCCAACTCGAGTCGCATTTTAAGCCCCACGTTTGAATCACTCTGCGTATCTACTATGCTGCCAGGTGTGTCTTTGTAGAATAGCGCATCTGTTAAGTGTCCCGTTATCGTATCCTTCCCGGAGTTAAGCGTAGCATCAAGCAACGCTCTAAAAGGATAGGTATTCTTTGATGACGTCATCAATGCATCGTTCACGTACACGTTGACTTGTGAAATTTTGTTGTGGAGGTAATAGTTAGCAAGGGCCGCCTCAGCGTCTCGATGTAAATTTTCTCCGTTGCCGAGAGTGTTAGGTCCGGTAATGCAAAAAATGTATGTATGTGTGTGTGTGTGTGTGTGTGTGTGCGTGCGTGCGTGCGTGCGTGTGTGTGTGTGTGCGCGCTCTGCGCTGTTTCCCGAAATAATAAAATCTATGGGTCCCAGGGAGACAATACCGCCAAAGGGTGTACCGCTACAAACTGCCCTTCCTCCACTGCCCTTTGTGATTATGAAAAGCCAAACGAGTCCAGACTAGATTGTGAAGACATCCGGATATTTTTGTTAGGAGCCGTTCCGCAATCCTGGCCAGAACATGTTGGGTACGACTCGCTGCAACAGATCATGCAGTACGAAACTCTTTCGTATTATAGACTCGCAGAGGCTTGTTCCCGAATTACTCTTTTGATATCCAGGAAGGCTTTATTTGCATTTCCTGGAATCTGATATACACCATCATCTGCCAACGTTGTCTCAAAATATAAATGACCAAACCGGTCGAAGATTGGGAGAAAGAATATATGAACACTTATATAACATCAAACATAATTCTGGCACTCCTGTCATCTCCCATTTCAGATTGCCAGAATATAATACCTATGATGACTTCCGTGTTACTGGCATCATCTCTTGTTCCTCTGATACCCATAGCCGTTTTACGTTGGAGAACTGACTCATAACCCGCTTTGGTACTCTCCAACCGAGAGCATTAAACTATTTTCGGTCTTTTCTTTAATCTCTGGTCTCCTCTCGTTGTTTTTCTTGTTCCTTATCTCTATTCCTCCTTGTGTTATCTTTATGACCTCTTTTGCTCTTCTTCACCCTTGCCATCCCTATCCTTTCTTTCTTTTACTCTTTTTCCCGTTGTCTTTATATCCTATGGGACACCTTTTATTGTTTTTTTTTTAATTTTTAAATTGTTAGATTCCTTTGATCTAATTAAATTCTACCTGGCCTATTGTTTATTAATCTTTTAACCACACTATGAAAATCCTGGCCACTGTCTTTTCGGCTATTTTTTTTAAAGCTGTGTAGTTGTGTATTCTTACTCTGAATTTTTTGTTTAACGTGTATAGTTTGTTTGTTATATTTGATGAAAGCTTTAGCCGAAACGCTGTAGCTTGTCTTTCTGTTAGTTTAGCTGCTCAATACAATTTTATGTTTATTTTCCCAGTAGAGAAGAACATGGACTATTTTTTTTTTTTAATCGGTGCTTATCATTTTTGGACGAAGCTTTTTTTCTTCTTCAGCGATCAACTGTTGCTGTGCATTTAGACATTTAGACCACTTTGGGTCACGAACAAAACGATGCATTTGAAGTCATCATCGGTTCCCTATAGATTATCTTGTAGGGTTGTTTCTGCGTGCCATATTTGTGTTCTTAGGTGCTTAGAGTGTTGCAATCACTATAGTGAGTCCTATCTTGTGCATACGTGCTCTGAGGCCACATTGACCTGTTCTGAGTATGAATATTTGGTCTGCTCGTGCCTGCTAAGTTTGTGTAGACTGTTATATCCTACTCATACTTTCCATGCAACTCCCTCCATTGTTTTCCTAGCTTGCTTCAGGATTGGTTTTATTTCTTTGAGGCTCTGTGACTGTTGAAGGAGCCCGCTTGTTTTTGCGAGTTCATCTGCTTAGAAAGCTTTCGATAGAGTGGATGGAAATAATATTGTGGCAAACACGAATTACTGAGTAAATTACCACTTTATTAGATGCTGCAAGAGCGTATATAGAAACTGCAGAAGTGTGATTACAGCGAGTACAGGAACGTCAAAACCTATCGCAATAACACCTGGAGTAAGACAAGTTGTCATCACTCTTGTTTATCACTTACATTGAAAAAATATGCAAGGATCACAAATCACAGTGTGAAGATATAAATGAACTATTTTTTGCCGACGACTAGGAACTAATAGCTTTAAAAGAAACAAAACTTCAAAATCTGCTGTCCTTGAATTAAAAAAAATGTAAAATAAATAACATAAAAATAAGCACTTTAAGAAAAACGGAAGGTATATCAATAAGAAGGCAGAAAAAGATATAAACAGTCATAGAACACCAAATTATAAAACAAGTAACAAACTTTAAGTATATGGGCAAAACATTCTCTAAAGATGGTAAAATCCGTAAAGAAATAGACATACGATGTAACAAGACAAAGCAAATATTGGGACATCTATCCTCTAAACTTCAACACAAAGCAATACCTACTACTGCCAAGAAACATCTTATACAGATTAAATTTATTCCCACATTGTGCTATCAATAACAAACATGATCACTCAGAATATGCACTAAAGAAAGCTTGTCACCACAGGGAAGAGATGTATTAAAAAAGCTCTGGGAGTGACCAGAAAAAACAGAATCAGAAATGATATTATATGAGAAAGAATAGGCATTAAACCAATCCTAAGCTACACACAGAAACAACAAATAAACGTTTGCCCATCTAGAAAGAATGCCACGCGATTCCTTACCATACAAAGCATATACTAAAAGAGAAAAACAAGAGGTAGACCCAGAATTAGATGGAAAGACAATATCAAAGATGCGCTACTACACCACCAACTGACAATGAGTAAAGCCGCTAAGAGGACGAGAACCAGAACTTTGTATCTCCCTAGACACCAGAACAGGTACAAGAGGAAGTGAAGAAAGAAAGACTCCTTCAAACTGTTAGAATCTGTTCTGGATCTACAATTATTATTTATTCTTTTCTGCTGAGCTAGTAGTAGATATTATTTTCTGGCATCCCTGACGATCTTTATGGCATTTGTTCATGACACACACACAAGAGAGCGTGAGCACACACACACATTATGCTCTACATAAGTTATTTTCGTGTCTGGGTGAGTTGTATACCTTCAGTTACCAGTTTACCAAACACTTTACATCTAATTAATCTTCTAAATGTCTCAGCTTATTGCTAGACCCTTCAGACTTTTATTTGTTTCATGTGTGTAATTCCCCATTCCAGCCAATTTCCTTGATAGTTAAACCCATGTCATCAATTATTATTCTCATAGCTTGTTTTTGGAGTGGATTAATATCTCTCTCTCTCTCTCTGCGATCAGGACTCAGTCAGAGTAGGATTCCTGACTCCACATGAAGTCAGCTGTCAGGTTAAGTGTGTTGATCGCCCCCACAGACAGAACGTCACATTTAGAGTCCGCCAGATCCACTCTGACTGAACACCCGTTAATACGTTGCACTGTGTTCTGCGCCAGTGGCCCAGTGCATCCGATTTCAGCCAGCATTTTTTCAGGTTTGCTTTCCTTAGCCTTTGATTGTCCCCAATCTTCCTGCAAGGCAGCAGATTGTCTTTTCTGTAGGGGGATTCTGCCCTTAGATGGTCTACCCTCCCAGGTTTACGAGCACCATCTGCCCGAGTCACTAGAGGTGACTAACACAGACATGCACACACAGAGATATGAGATGTGAATAACGCAGACAAGTGCACAGCGATACGAGCCATGACTAACACTGACACACATCAAGATATATGACACATGACTAACATAGACATGCATATAAAGCTATGAGATATGACTGACTTAGACATGCACACACAAAGATATGACGCATACCTAACATAGACATACACAGAAAGATATAAGATATGACTAACATAGGCATGCACACACAAAGATATGAGATGTGACTTACTTATGGATTAATATAGGCAAAGTGTAAAATGTCATGCTCTCTTAGGGCTGGTCTCTTCTAGAACAACAGCATGTGTAACATCTTTCGCTTTAGCAATTTCTCCTGCTTTTTACCAAAATATTGACATATAATGTGTTTATTATTGCCTTGCTTTGCCTTTTGTCCCCATCATCCGATCTGGGGTGTGCGTGGCAGACGACGATTTAACTTTAAGGCGATAATTTGGTTTTCAACCAATTGCTGATTTAAAAAAATTAAGTCTTAATTTGGAGCCGGAGTAGAGCAGTGACTAAAAAATACGACACTTCTAATTAAATTTTCTCCTTCTTCCTTCCTCATTTTCCTTTCAGCGTCGAGGGACATATAGTTTGATGTCTTTTGCTCGTCTGTTGGCCTCTGCGGATGTTCCATTTTTTTAGTTATTTTTAGCTTTATCCTTTTTTTTTTTAAATTTAAGTGGTAGTTAGTGGTAGTAGTTAGTAGTAGTAAAACTTTAGTAAAAAATTTCATTTTAACCCTTTATTGGATATATATAAAACATTTTAAAACAACTGTTGCCTTTGTTTTGCTCTGAGAAGGGCATGAAGGTGTCATTGAAATTCTTGGTCGTACTCGTACTTGGAGTTTCTGAAGTAGGGTGGCTGGTTATTATGTTTGTATTCGTCGAAATCCCAGCCTTCCCACCCCGCATGGTTAGTTGTGTTGGTCCATTATTGTTTTTCGTTCAGTGTAGATTTGTGTGTTGGTTTGGGGTTGTCTTTCTTTGTTTCTGTGAGTTTTTTGCTTATAAGTTAATCTTCTGAATCTGTTGATGTGGGCGTCTTGGCTTTTGTTCTGGGGCTCTGTCGCTGCGTGGGTTCGTTCATTTTGTTTGTGTTATCTTCTTTTATTTAAAGCTGCGTTTCTTTTTTGTATGTGGCGGAAATGTGTCGCTGACTGCTGCTTCTCCGTGATTATTGTCTTTAGATCGTTGGTCTGTAGTGCTGTGCTCGGTGTGTCTATAATGACTAGTTCCTCGACTATCGTCTGCCATCTCAGCCCTGGCTTCTTTGGGCACCGTTTTTGCCAGTGTGTCGAGTCCACAGTGAGAACATCGTGTTCTCCTGCATGGAAGGGTAACGAATAACTTGATCGTTCAATTTTCCCCTTTAGTCTTACTCTTATATACTATGGTATCTGCACGTCTGGAACTGGTTTGTACAAGAAAGTCCAATTGTCTGCTTCGTAAGTGTTTTGTTTCACCTGGGCCTCCTTGTCCCCGGTCATTTCGGATACAATCTTTTTGACTTGTTAGTTTTCCAACGTTGGCGGCATCCAGTAGATGTATCCTCTTGACTGCTCTTTTTTCTTAATGGCTTATCACTATTGTGACGTTTGGTTCTGTTAGTATGATCGTTTTGTCTTCGAACTCCTGGTATTTCTGTTCATGTGCGTCAGGTTTTAGTGTAAAGAATCACTTCCTTGTATCACTGAAGTGGTACAAGGTGCTTATTTCGTTGGGCATAACCCCGACGACTCCAATGAGGATGTTCGTCATCTTGGAAATGGTGATTTTGGACGCGTCTGGGCCGCTAATATTAGCCATCAAGGTGCTTTTCTTGTGCTTCCCGTCTATGTCGATATCGTATATTGGGAGTTCCAACTTAGCTGACGGCTTTGGGGGCATCTGGACCTGCTCTGTTCTCGGTCGTTCTTCTGAAATGTTCTGGATAGCTTGAGTAGTTAGGCTTGTCTTCTTTACTGCGTTTGGTGTCTTCTTTGGCATGGTTCGTTTTCCGTGGGAATTTATTTTATTCTTGTCTGAAAATATGTATGATCTCTATTTCATTTACTAGATTTCTCTGTCTTGAAAATATCGTCTGTCTTTAAATCATTGATTTCCGCTCTTTAGGCTCTCATGACATCTCTGTGTTTGTTAAAAAAAACAAGGTTTTCATTCCTAACATAATCTCTGATATCCTTTACAAGACATTTCCTCGTCCCGTGCGGGCAGTTTGCTTGGTACGAGCCACATCTTTTCTCTAGTTTTTCATCCAAATGCAAAAGAACTAATAATAGTATTGAATAGTATTTCTCTAATATCTTCAGTAATAAAGAAAAGACGATGGTCATATGTTGGACATGTAATGATGAGAGAAAACAACCGAATAGCAAAGCAAGCCCTCATGTGGAAAACAACAGGTAAGAGGAAAAGAGGAAGACCCAGAGAGACACTGAGAAGAACATTGATGAGAGAGGCAAGAGCAGCAGGAATCGGCCTCCTCAATGAGATAGAGCTGCTTGCATAGAACAGAGACAATAGATAGATAGATAGATAGATAGATAGATAGATAGATAGATAGATAGATAGATAGATAGATAGATAGATAGATAGATAGATAGATAGATAGTGTTTCTAATAGTCCATCAATTCATCTCTTTCGTGGCCTGCCTTTGCTTGAGTCTAGTGTTCTCGCAGCGTTGTGTAGGGTTGTTGTCAGTGATGTGGTCTCTCTGTCTTATCACGATGACATCTAATTAAACGACTACCAGACATTTCTTCTTCTAAAGAAAACACTGGATAGTGCTGGTAGCTGCTAGTTTACTCAGAAAGTACTTTAATTCATTGCATTGTTACAAAAATGTGATATATTTTGTTTGTCTCGTACCTCCAGGATGAGTTTTTAAAATTTCCCTTTGTATTCGCATCCGGTCCGTACTGTATGAGACAATCATCAGATTACCAAGATGGCATCGTCTTCGGCGGGTTCAATTGAGATTCCTTTGCGCGACACAGATGAGGTAAACCATAAATACACATACTGTCTAGCAAGAGTTTTATCAAAATAAAGTTTATGAGCCTTTGTTTGCGGCTAAAACTAAAGCAATTAAACTGTTGTCATTATTTTGTTTAAGAGATCGATCACTTTGACTTTATAATTTATATAGGTACTTTGACTTTTTTTTCAAAATAATTTCTAATAATTGAAACCAGGATAGCTAAATAGCCCTCGAAGTGAGTAAAACAATGATACCTGAATCATGTTTGTACGACAATTAGAAAAAAAGTTACGATTTTTTAAGTGAATTATTTCTGTGTTAAATGATGCAAAGAAGAAAAAACCACATCGCCAGATTGGGTATGCAAAAAAAAAACCAAATTATAAAAAATGCCAATTTTTTTTTTAAAGCCAAAAATTATTATTATTATATGTGGTGTAGATTTTAAAACTAATCATTATATTTGGTATTTCATGTAAAAGAAATAATACTTTTATTTGATTTGCGTAAAAAAATAAGTCATTCTCTGCAATTTATGTAAGAATAATTATAAATTTCTATGATTCACATAAAAATAATACTGAATTTCTGCTAAAGAAGTAGTCACATCATTATTATTTTATGTATATAAGAAGTATAATTTTATTATTATTTTTTTTTATTCATTAAAAAATATATGTGTTTATATAAATAAAAAAAAAACTTTCAATTCAATAATTGGGAATATTTATTAATATTAGGCAACTGGAAATACTACATTTTAAATTAAATATAACTAACTATAATAACTAAATAAAACGTTAGAGGCACTTGATGATGGTTGAAGAGACCAAGCATGGGGGAAAACCGGAAATTTTGTATAATGATGGTGTGGTCGTTCAAATGCCGATAATTTCAATGCTGCCCGACAGATCAATTTAAAATTTCTCACAAATATATAGAAGTGGTTATAGAATCAGGTTATCTTATTATTTCTGTCTACGTTAGGAGGTTTTTATTCTGCAATGAATTAAAGTTCAACAGTGGACATAGTCTTTGATCCCAGCTGAACGCCGCCATGCAATCAACGGGGAAAATTTCCGATAATGGTGAGGTCATTCAAATGCCGATAATTTCAATGCTGCCGAACAGATCAATTAAAAATTTCTCACAAATATGTAGAAGTGGTTATAGAATCAGGTTATCTTTATTATTTCTGTCTACGTTTGCAGGTTTTTATTCTGCAATGAATTAAAGTTCAACAGTGGAAATAGTTGCCGATCGGCCATGCTTTATCAATGGAACAAGCATTGTCTTGAATTTTCGTGATTGCCGTACTATAATAACACGGATCACTTTGAAATTTCACATACTTATGTAAAAATGGACGCTGAATCTAAATATCCATATTATTTAACGTATTCTTTCCTTATTTCGGATAAAAATATGATGAAATCGTCGTATGTAGCTGAAAAATCCGTTGTAAGACAAAATTTTTTCGTTTTCTATCACTTCCGACTTTTTAAATCGGTGGACGGAACTCTCATTGTTAGGAAACAACTTAAGTTTCGTATAATAGCTTCCGGAAACATCATCGGAAAACGATTTACATACGATGTAAAATTCGGAGTTTTCCGAACGCGTGACTGGCCGGATGAGATGGATTTTTGGCAACCGAAAAATCCGGGGACTGCGTCTCTTGGATACCCGAAGTATCTAATTTATACTATCTACTATCTTGGATCAAGCCCTCAGTCATATTCATGCCTCATGCTCATGTCGGAAACGTAAAAGGAAAAGAGGAAGACCCAGACACTGAGAAGAACATAATGTTCAACATTGATGAGAGAGGCAAGAGCAGCATCAGCAGGGATCGGCTTCCTCAATGAGATAGAGCTGCCTGCACAGAACAGAGACAAATGGCGAGATTTGATAAAATAATAAAAATATCTTTAAAAGAATTGAAAAAAAAACTACTAACTAGCAGTGAGTCACTCAGAGTGAGTTAGAGTAGTTCAGTAGTCTAGTGCTAGAACAAAAATTCAGATAAGAGAGGGAGTATCGTGCGTCTACTCCCTATGCCTATGGGCCGGCTACAGCTTGAAAGGTCAATAGATAAATAGATTATTTTTTTAAATAAAAAAAAATGAAAAGTAAAGAAAAATATAATTATTAAATTAATTATAATAATTAAGATTTTATATAGGAGGTAGTAACCGTAGTTTCCTCCAATAATTTCTAACAATTGAATTGAAAACACAATAGCTAAATAGCCTTCGAAGTGAGTGATAAAATGATACCTAAATTAAAATCATGTTTGTACGATAATTATTAATTATAAAAAAAGTTTTTGAATTTTAAGTGAATTAATTCTGTGTTAAAATTAAAAGAAGCAAAAAGAAAAAAAAAACATTTTTATGATGGGAAAATTTATGATAATGGTGTGGTCGTTCAAGTGCCGATAATTTCAGATGACAGATCAATTTAAACTTCCCACAAATATGTATAAGTGGTCATAGAATCAGGTGATCTACATTATTTTAGCACAACTTAGCTGCCATTTATTTTGCAATGACTTAAAGTTCAACAATGGCTGATGGCCTATGCTTTATCAATGGGAGTAAGCATGGTCATCAATTTCCGTGATTGCCTTAGCAGATCACTTTGAAATTTTTCACACTTATGTAAAAATAGATGCTGAATCTAAATGATATGTCCATATTATTTAATTACAGCTTATCTTATTTTATAGAAAATATGATGAAACCATTGTATGAAGCTGAAAAATCCATTGTAAAACAAATTGCAATAATTTTTTACCACATTTTACTTTATAAATCAGCGGATTGAGCTCTCATTGTTAGAAAACAACTTAAGTTTTGTAAAATAACTTCTGGAAACATCGCCGGAAAACGATGTACTATTCTGATAGTTTTGGGCAAGTGCGTGACCAGTTGGCCATTTGCCTAGTGACCACAACTTTCAGAAACGGCGTCTATAGATTTCCGAAGTATCTAATTTTATAATAATTTCAAGTTGTCTCCAGTGAGTCTATCTTCTTTACTTTAACTTCATAAAACTAAAACAACTAAAAAAAAGGGTAAAGGGAGTTTAGTGCCACAAATTATTTGTACTAAACAAGTGCTCTGATTTTTATTTTTCTAGGTTTAGGGTTAGTTGTAGGCTATTCAAAAATCAAACTCTAAACCTTACCTAGGGTCTTCTAATGACCGATTCCCGAGCGACCGAATAAAGTAAAAGTGTAAGGTAATGTTACTCCAAGCAGAAATAATTTGGAACACCAAACTTGACCTTTACCTAAAAAAAAATCTCTTTTTTTGTGTTAACTTCCAAGTATTAGTGTCTTTCTTCTAAATGAGTGATCTCAGATCGCCCTGCTTGATTGACTGCACGTCACACATATTTGAATCAGAATGTATCATTAGTAACAGCTTTTTTAGTTTTTGTGCATTTAATTTTTTTTTCAAGGTTTAGGTTTCTTTGTAATTCTCTGAACTCTGGTCACATGTAGGAATTTTGATACAAAATTATTTAATATAAAATCTATATAGCTCTTGATGAGAGATAAAAAATGATTCCTCATTCATCTCTGTAGTTAGACTAATACTACAAGCTGCCAGTGAAACAATACCTAGAGGGGCATGGAAACACTACAAACCATACTGTGGTAGTGAACTAGAGCAATTGCACAATGACATGGAAACATCTCGAAAGCAAGCAGAAAACAACCCTTGCCAGGAACACCACAATAACTATCAGCATACTAAGGCAAAATTTTAAACTACAAGCCAGATGGAGAAGCTGGAAAGAGAAAACAGAATCATTGAATCTTGAACAAGACACTAGAAAAGTGTGGAAGCTTGTAAATAAGATTAATGATGGGGGTACAGAAAGGAACACCAAAATTACACTGAAGAAGGATGAAAACATCCTAACAGATAAGCAGGCATCAAATCACTTTGCAGATTCCTTTGCAAATGACAATAATATTGAAATTAACCTAGAGAAATGACAAGACAAGTAACAAAATGTAAGACAAGAAGGGGCCATACACGAACTCATGGAAATATCCATTACACTAAGAGAACTAGAGCTAGCAATATCCAAATTAAAAATAAACACGTCAGGCAGTGATGGAGTGTCCAATGAAATGATTAAGAAATTGGGAACTACAGCTAAAGCAAAACTACTGCAGATCTACAATATTTGCTGGATCACTGGTAGAGTGCCACAGGCATGGAGACAAGCAATTATGATAACATTACTAAAGCCAGGAAAATAGGGTTTTATAACATCCAGCTATATAGACCAATCAGCCTTTCAAGCTGTTTGTGTAAAACAATGGAACGTATAATCAATCTCAGACTGCAGTGGTACCTGGAAAGTGAAAACCTTCTTGTGCCACAGACAGACGGGCTTTAGACAGTGTCAATTACTGAAGATCAAGCAAGCTATCTTTCCCAGGAAATTGAGGATGCATTCCAAGAGAGGAACTGGTACTAGCAGCATGGATAGACCTAAAGAAGGCATTGGATAAGATATGGAAGGAAGGGCTTTTGAAGAAGCTGAGAAATTACGGAGTAAATGGCAGGACATACAAATGGGTGAAAGCATACCTGCATAACAGGAGAGCCAGAGTGCAGCTAGATGATCTTAAAAGTAAGAAGATCCTACTGCGCCAGGGCATATCACAAGGAGGGATACTATCTCCAACACTTTTTCTAGTCTACATCAATGACCTAGTTACTGAACTACCACGTGGTAAGTGGCAATGTATGCAAATGACCTGGTAATGTGGTGCACAGAGGAATATGCAAGTGGCCTCCAAATTGTTGCAAAGAGCTATGAATGCAGTGAACTCATGGACAAGTAGATGGTGTATCAACATCAATACAGACAAATGCAGTACTACACTTTTCACTCTCCCCAAAACAAAAAGCAGGAGCCATCCACTTAAACAATGACCCTGTGAAAGAAGACATACTTACTTATCTCGGAGTTACATTTGATAACAAACTATCTTGGAAACAGCAAATAAATAAGGCAACCCAAAAAGCAAGGAGGAAGTTGGCTATTCTAAGAAAGCTGTGTGGAACTACATGGGGTGTAAGTGGGAAAGTACTCAGTAAAAGTCTATCAACAGAGTATACGCCCACATTTACAATATGGGAATATGGCGCCCTGTTCGCTGTCTTCTTCAGTGGACTCACAGATAAGTGCTGCTTTCCAGTGAACTTTTCTGTTTATTTGTTTTTTTTTTTTTATATTTGAAGGGATCATGTGATTGTAGGTGCTTTCTATTTGATGTAAATCACTTTGCTTCTTTTGATTCATTGCATTTTGTTACAATTTCTTTATTTGATCACTTATACTCATATTTGTTGTTGATTGCGCTATTGAACGCGTAAAAAAATGGCGGTTTGTTTTCACCGGTCTGTCGTCAAGGATGCGTAATTCATTTAATTTGTAAAGGCTCACAGTGTATCCGCGTGCTGCAGAGCTATTTACTGGAGTTGGCCCAGTTTATAACGTGGAAATGGGTTCTGGACCATGTGACAGCATCAACATTCATCTACAAAATCATCTATAATACTATGACGACAGTAATTTTCAGATGCATCCCAAACGACAACATCGAAGAAGGAAAACACGACAAGGTAAAAGAGATGGCGTTAAATTGTCAAAGTGTGAGAGGCTAGGCCTAAAGTATGTGTGCGTTACATATTGGAATTGTGGGTCCATAAATCAACGATGGCCCATTCTTGATAAGCTACTGTGCGGCGCCGATATAATGGTTTTACAAGAAACTCTTCTTGGTGACAGGACAGTAATTAACAATGTAAACCAGGATGGTTTACATTGTTTCTACAATAGGCGACACCTTGGGCAGGCCATCCTTGTGCACAACAATATGGTGCATGCTGAGGTTGATATGTCTGCATGGGATAATGCAGAATTACAGGTACATGCGGTTAGGGTGCAGACCCCAGTTCATTTCATGATTGTAAATGTGTATGCCTGTAATGGGAAGGTGAACACACAAAAGTGGCAGAATCTCTTCAAGTTCGATGAAGAGAACATCATTTTCTGCGGAGACTTTAATGCTAGGGGCAACAAGTGGGGTAACGTCGTAACCAACAAGCAGGGAGAAGACCTAGAGAATGCACTAGTGTCAGTCGATTTAGTGTGCTTGAATGATGAAAGGGCAACAAGAATGGCCACTCGAACAGGGGACTCTGATAGTGTCATAGACCTTGCACTGGTGTCTTCCACCTTCGCACCGGTTTTCAGGTGGAGTGCACTGGGGTTCCATGGAAGTGATCACTATCCATGTGTCCTAATTGAGAAAAGCAGAAATAGAAGCAAGAAAAGGAAGCTCCACTACGAGAAAACAGACCAGGACGTCATTAGCAAAATCAGACATAGGAAACTGAGCGCCCCTCGTAGGAGGCAGGAGAGATAGACGCAGCCACCCTGGTGGAACGTAGAAGTCGAGGAAGCTTGGCGGAGCAAGAGACAAACGGCCAAGACATGGCAGAAAACTAGAAAGAATGGAAGAACACAACCTGAGCCCTTGAAGCGTCTGAAAGTAGAGGTCGACCAAAAATGATGCACTTTAAACTATGTGCTAAGCAGGCTAAGGATGCCAAATGGGATGACTTCTGTAAAAAAGTGTGCTCAGAAAAATCGCTAACCACATTCTGGCACCTTCATCAGACCATGAATGGCACAACACGATAGAGAGGCATACCAGACTTTCAGAGCACAGGCCGGATATGGCACAAATCTGATGAGAGCAAAGGGAAGGCACTGCTTTCCCGCTACATTGAACAGACCAAAGAAATGAGGCTGTAAGAATGAGGATTTGGGGATCGCTGTCAAAATTGTGTAAAGATGTAGTGCTGGAAGATCTCACAATCACAACCGATACCATTCGCATGACACTTAAAAGGTCACACAACACTGCTCCTGGTCCACATGGTGTTCGGTATGATGACATAGGCTATTTAGCTGACGACAACTTGACAAAACTGGCTAATGAGATTAATGCCAGCATTTGGAGTGGCCAGATTAAGGAGGAGTGGCTACACAGCTACTTACTACTGCTACCGAAGCCAAACAAGGACCATTCTCAGATCAGTGCCTACAGAATCATCACAATGCAGAACACTGCGGGCAAGCTGCTGGAGAAAATAGTTGCCCGTGTCCTGCCCTGTCACCTTGAACAGAAACGCGCATTCCCGCCCACACTCGGAGGTTATAGATATAACAGAGAGACATGACTCAATGTAGCAGTCTTTGCTTATGACGTCTTCGAAGGCTTCCACAGACGAGAGGAGACATGTGCTGCTGCTATAGATCTGGAGGATGCATACAATAAGGTACCATTTGAATATCTCATGGATATGCTCCTCAAACTGGTGCTGCACTCCTTCTTCATTAGATGGATCGTTGCGGCACTGTTTCAGAGGAAGGTGATACTCAGATGTGGAAGTTGGTCTTCCGAGCCAACATCTATTTGTCTAGGGCTGCCGCAAGGCTCACCATTGTCACCAGTTCTATTTAACGTGTACACACTAACGATCATGGAACAACAGCTGGATGGGAGGGGAAGAACTATGACTTTTGCTGATGATATTCTGGTATATCGACAGGGAAGAAACAGATGGGGAATCGCCTCCACAATGCAAGACGAATTCGATCGCATTTCTTCCTGGTGTGGGGTTTCAGGTGCCTTGGTTAATCCTAATAAAGCGCCACTTTCATAGTTCTCCCTTAACAATCATATCATTAATACGACCACACAGGTAGTACGAATGGGAGCTGATGAGGTGACCAGGGACAAGTTGATGACATACCTCGGAGTTAAGTTTGATCGCAGCCTGTGTTTTCGGGACCACGTCGACCATGTGATAACAAAATCCCGCAAAGGATTAGCCGCCTTGAAGGTCATGGCAGCTGCCATCATCGAGCAGAGGCTACTTACTCTTCTGTTCCAGGGATTAGTCCTCGCACCAATCGAGTATGCCCTGGCAATTCTTACTGTCAGTTCAACTCAAATTGATAGGCTGGAGAAAATACAAAATGAAGCCATGCGCATTATCTTAGGATGTACAAGGGACACTCCCTGTGTAGCAATGAGGTATCTTCTTGACTTTCCAACCATGGATGACAAAATCAAGATCTGGAGAGCGCGAGCATACCTGAAGATTAGTACAGATAAAGAGCATCCATTGCACCACATGCCAGGCTAAAAAGAGGCAAATCATGTGTGGGCTGAGCAGAAGATGTCATCAAATAGGTCTGTGGGCTTACCAATATCAGTGTTGGTGAGGAGTAGATACCGGTGCCTACGTCTTACAAAGGGACTTTCTCGTGTATTGTCACACTCAACAGGAAAAGTAGGGAACAGAACCCGGAAGTGGTTAATGCTGAGGTCAACGGTCTCATCTGCGATAACACCGATGAGAAAGATGCAGTCATCTCTACAGATGAATCTGTAAGACTACACCAAAGAAGTGCATGGGCATTTACAGCACGCTCGGCAGGCAGAATAGTCTACGAAGACAGTGGTGCATATGTCATGACCACGAGTAGCATGGCAATGGAGGTGATGGCAGTGACCAAGGCATTCAAATGGTTAGAGTCACAAGACTACACCCACGCATGTATACTGAGTGATTCGATGAGCATGATAAGAAAAAGTGGAGGGCTCTGTACACATGCAATGGGTAGATTCGCTGCAGAAATCCAATATATGTAAGGTCACCTTTGTCTTTGTCCCTGGATATGCGGGAGTACGGGGAAATGAAAGAGCGGACAGGTTGGCTAGCTGTGCTGTCGCTGAGGACGGGCAACCAATGGATCGGGCGGACATCATCAGTGCCCTCCGAGAAGTGGGAAGAGCACAGGACTTCGACAAACACAGATCCACGTCACTTCTTCGGATGATGGAAATGGGAGTTAAGGTGGGCACAGCCAGAAATGAGAAACTTAGTGGCCGTGTAAGAAGACTTATCAACCAACATAGAACTGGAGTCGTCAGTCGCTGGACACTGCGGGAATTGCTGAGGAGGGGATCTGAGCACCTATGGACATGTTCGAAGTGCAATGATGATGACCTGCAAATAACTCCATTTACAATATGGATTATCTACATGGTGCTCAGCATCAAACACCATGCTGCAAGAGCTGGATAAAGTAAAAAAAAACAGGCACTGAGGGTCATCACAGGAGTAATAAAATCAACACCAATATTGGAGATGTAGAAATTTGGGATATCAGCACTGAGAGAACGGAGGGATACAAAGGTGCTGATACAGGCAGAAAAATGTTCATGCATGCCGAGACATCCGCTGAAGGACGAATTCCAAAATCTTGCATTGGGACGGCTTAAGAGAAGCAGTTTTATCCACCAAACCAAGCGAATTTGTAGACAAACACCAGACATACCAAGAGTTGCTAACCCCCTACTTCCCATATCAGAACAGACCCTCTAGACAAAGGAATCCTTAGTGCTGATACAAATATGGACAGAAGTAAAAGGAATACTTGACAAGGAGAAACAAAATAGTATACAGTGTAAAACAATCACTTTCAGTTTCCTGGATGAAGAATATCCACAAGATTTCTGGGTTCATGTAGACACAGATGGATCAGAACAGAGCGCAGTAAAGATTGGGGGAGCAGAAGTATACATAGAGTACCCAACTAACACTAGGGATGTGAATAAAATAGCAACAGGGAAATATTGTCAGAATCCAAGGATGCAGAAATCCAAGCAATAGAGTTGGCAGTAGAAAAACTGCTGAAAAGTAATCTTAGCCCACAGCCTGTGGTGTTTTTGACAGATGCAAGATCAGTACTCTGGACACTGCAATCCAGAAAATTGCCACAGCTGCAGATCTTATTGAGTGAACTCGGCAAGCACAGCAGGGTTGACCTGCAGTGGATCCCATCTCACCGTGGAATACCAGGAAACGAGAGAGCAGATCAGCTGGCAAAAGAAGGTGCAACAGGCACACAACCAGATGCGCAGGTTACATACCATCAGAAGAAACAGATAATCAAATCAATCAGAAGACAAGCCCCAAGTCAGGATGCCTTTCATAATATGAATAGATGGGAACAAGTCATCATTATACACCTCAGAACAGGACACAATCGATTCCACAGTCACATGTATAAAAAATTCAGGATTGGCACCTCAACTACATGTACATGTGGACAGGTGCCCCAGACTGCTGAACACATACTCCAAGACTGTACTAAATATAGTAGACTGAGGAAAATCCATTGGCCCATAGATACAACACTACAGACAAAATTATATGGGTCACTGCAAGAATCACCAAAGACAGTACAATTTATACAGGGAACAACATTGCAGATTTAGACAATACTTGAGACGAACAAAAGATAGATAGATGACCATTTTAGGTACTTTCTAAAAAAATTCCTTAATAATTAAAAACAATTTTAAACATAGCTAGATAGCCCGTAACGATAGAAATTTAAAAAATACCTCATTCACATCTGTAATTCAATTGTTTAAAAAGTTATGAAGTTTTTACAAATTTGTTGTTATAATTGCATCAAATCAACTGGTAAGACCTCTGTGATGTAACCTAATTGATCATCATGTACCATACCGGTTGACGTAGGCAATCATGTCCTTCCACAATCTTCTATCTACAGTCCATCGTATCAGTTCTGTTGTTGACTGTTTTCCATGCCATGACACCAAGCTATCCAGTGTTTTCTATCTTTGTCGTCCGCGATCTCTCTTTCCTTTTATTTTGCCAGTTGTAACCAAGTATTCCAACGTTCCTCTTCTCCTGATGTGCCTGAAAAATTGTTGTTTCTTTCTGATGTTTTTTAGGAGCTGCCTTTTTGTGTTGGCCTCTTTGAGAACTTCCTCATTGGTCTTTTTAGCTGTCCAGGGAACTTTCAACATTCTTCTGAGAAATCCCATCTCTGTGGCCTCTAATCGTCTTTTCATTTGTTTGTCTACTGGTCATGATTCGCTTCCATAGGTCAGAATTAGTTCTATATAGCACCGATGATCTCTCTTTCTCATTTCTATTGACATAGATTTGTTGCATAAGATATTTTTTATTTTCTGAAATTCTATTTTTTTGCCTGAGCTATTCTACTTTTTATTTCCGTGGTGCATCTTCCATCCGATGTTATTATTGTGCCCAAGTATTTAACGCGTTGCACTTGTTTAAAATTTGTCCTGTTTATTTTTATGCTGCATGTTGGTGATGGTTATTTCTTCGATATGACCATTACTTCTGTTTTCTTACTATTCAGACTGAGACCTTTCTTCATGCTTTCTTTTACCATGTCTATCATTTCTTGTAGTTCATTCTGTCTCTGCTATTAAGACTGTGTCATCCTCTTATCGCAAATTATTTATGTTGTGACCGTTGACTTCTATTCCTTTTTTATCTACTATTGATCTCATATTATGTTCACTGTAAAGTGAAAACAAATCCAGCGACATAACACAGCCTTGTCTGACTCCTTGTTTTATAAGTTGAAATTGTCCTGTTTGGTTGTTAATTCGTATTGCTGCTGTTTGTTGCCAGTACATGTTATTTATGATTTGCAGATCCTTGCCATCAATGTTTAATTTCTCCAGCATATTGATTATTTCCACATGCTTTACTTTGTCAAATGCTTTTGTGTAGTCTATAAAGCACATATATAGATCTTTCTTTACCTCTATAGATCTTTCTATCAATGTTCTTAAGATGTATATTGCATTATTGGTGCCCTTTCCTTCCATAAATCCACATTGTTCCTCACTTATTTCTGGTTTTATTTTGTTTCTTACACATCTCATAATGATTCTTAGTAATATTTTCATCATGTCTCATGAGACTAATAGTGCGATGGTCTTCACAATCAGTGGCGCCTGACTTCTTTGGTAAGGCTACAAAGATAGATTTAAGTAGATCTTCGGGTATGTGTCCAGTGTTATATATGTTATTGAGTAGTTTTGTTGTGACTCGTACTCCCAGCTCTCCTAATGCATTTATCTCTTTTTTTTTAAATTTTAAATTTATTCATTTTATTTAAAATAATTTTTAAAATAATGGCGTCACATCCTTAACGATTCAGAGGTAGCTACATAGTGCACCCAAAAGACATCTCCACCCAATCCAGTCTAAAGTAAGCATGGACAGCTCTTACCAAGATCTGCTGCTTGCCTATTTCATTTCATCATGTATGGTTTCGTTGCCATGTCCACAATGGTCTGCCTGTTCCTCATTCGCCAGGTGGTGTCCATTTTAATGCTAGCTGCGGATGTTTGATTCATTCCATTTCTAGAACGTGACCTGGCCATTTCCAATGTCTTCTTTTGACTTCTTCAATGATAAGGTACTTTAATAAAAGTAAAAAAAAATTAAACATAACTGACAACCTTTAACTTTAATCCTAGATTACGATACCATAGTAAAAATTACCGCATTAGAACAAAAATTCATCAAATACGGTGAACCCTGGGTTTTTAATTTGTTTCTCTCTAGCGTTTTTTCCCCCCATTTTGTGAGATACGATCCTATAATACGAAAAATATTCACCAAATTTCAACAAATTGTTATTTTTTCATAATTTTTTCCCCCATCTTTGACCAGGGAAATTCTTTCTGTTGTCAACGACATGAAACAACTCTTTATGACTCAGATAAACATAGCGAATAATGTTTTAAAGTAGCTGAACATACTGACGAATTTACGCCATTCGTCTGAATAGACAAATAGCACAGTCCAAGTGGTCAATTTTGGGTCTTAAATCAAACTGAGACAGGAAATCTGAGTTCCCTCAGTGTGTAATTGATAAACATATATTTGTGTGTCAAAAGTGCAAACAAAATACTATTTTTAGTGATCCTAATGTTACATTTATGTTGTGGTATTTTGTGCTACAGAATGTAACGAAGAGCACCACAAGTAGGTATCGTAAATTAAGGGTTAATCCAATATACCTTTTTATGTATGAGATATGAGTCAACAATACAATGGTTGCTAGTCTGAAATGAAATATGTTTAACTTGAGTTCGGTTTCTAAGATGGCAGATCTAGTCCACGTTCTCTCGATCACTGCAGAAAGTGCATTCGGTGTCTGATTAATTTCGGTTCTCCATTGCACTCCTATGCGTTGAAGTCAAGATGATGATCTACTTATTACATCTGCACCGATAAAATAATGTCTTACACTGGCAATATTCCATTTTTGACAAATCAAGTGTTGTGAATGCGACCTTCCATCGTCTAGGCTTGTTCTGCGCTTTACGTCACATTGGTGCTGTTCATGACCGTTGTTGGATTTGCTTGACGCAAGTTATTTCCATGTTACTCATTAATGTGAAATGCTTAGTCAGCCGCAGTTTTATATCTTGAGGGAATTTGCACCGTGTTCTGTTCGTCGTAGGCTACATTCAATAGAGTAATCAGGATTCTAAAGGGCGCGTCATTGCAGTGCGTCCGACATTATTATGTGTGCTACGTCATCATAATGGCTCATTGTAAACCCATAGACCGGCCGTACGCTAATCTTACGGTCTGTTGTTTGATGTGTGACAGGGATAATATGATGACTGTGTGTTTATATGTTCAAAATTGGAGTCAACAACGATGGCCTAACATCATCAAGCGCTATACATTTTAAAAGAAATATGACGATCATCATTTTCGGGAGGACGTGAACTTTTGGTATATGGTGGATAGGCGGCAGGAACCATTGCAGGCTATGCATGAAAAGTGTTCCTTGTTGCAGTTTCCTCATATTCCAAGTCCATGGGGGACTGGATGGTCTCGAGGCAAGACGCCGGCCTCATGACAGAGAGGTTGTGGGTTCAAATCTCAGCTACACCGGTTGGGATTTTTATTTATGATTTCTCTCTGTGGCAAGCACCCCTGGTCTAAGCAGCGAGATCCGGCTTGAAACATCAGTTACTCATCGACGGAAAAAACATGAGTACCTCCGAAGTTGGTGTGGCCCTTTCTGTAGGCCAAAAGACGTATGTGATGTAGGCTACTAATGGCATATTGTAAAAAAATAGTGAAGAGAGTGTGATTGTTTAACTGCCAATAAAAACATCATGTCAAAGATACCTAAAAATTTCACAAACTTATGTATGCTGAATCGAAATATCCATATATATTTACTGGGATTTAACTTTAAATGGTCTAAAAATGAAAAAGTTGACTAACATGGACGGCACACTGTAAGTGACCACAGCCATTTTTAAGGGGTGGACTGTGGTCATTAATTGGCAATAAAAACAACGTCAAGTACATTTCACCTAGTAATTTCACACGCTTGTGTACAAACGAACGCTGAAACGAAATATACATTTACTGGAACTTAGCTTTAAATGGTGTTAAAATGAAGAAAATTAGCTAAGCAAAAAATATTAAAAAAAAAAAAAACTGATGGGAATTCTCACGATCTCTATTCATAGGAGAATGAACCTTTCCTTGACTGAAAACACTTCGGGTATCCTTATAATCACATATTTTGTTATAACCATAGAAAATATGGATGCACTCTACAGGTTTTTTTCAGCCATAATGAAAGGGGAAAAATTGTTAAGGTCTACCTAAAAACTCCAGATCTTGATCTTCGTGATCCTATTCTTCAGGCATATCCTGAAGGACAGGGTTAGGTTTAGGGTGTTCCAAGCCCAGGGGTCTTCTAAAGACATATTAGAGAATGACTGAATAAAGTGCAAGGAGACGTTACTCAAGCAGAAAGATGCTAAACTTTTTTAGTTTGTTTTACAGTTTACAATTACAATCATTATCAGTTATCATCTTCCATATTTATTTAGTTATTATTTTATTAATACTTTATACTTCATTATTTTTATTACGAAATAATTACTTTAACTCTAGATTGCTACACCTATCTGTGAGTCACGTTTAAACAACACATTCATGAAAAGGACAAACACAAACTGTTACATTTGGAGTTTGGAAAATGGTATTTTATTTGAACTTTTGCTACAAAGCTTTGTGTTTACCCAAGAAGAGAGATGGGAATCAGATGCGATAATCATTTCTGGGCTTAGATTAGATTTATGGCCCTGAAATTTGACCACATGGCGTCGTGGCTAGTGGAAGTGTTACATTGTCTATTGATAAGTCAGCTGTCAATCCGTCATTCCAGCTGTGTGTTCAGCTTTCTCTTAGCGTCATTTGCTGCCTATCCAATGTTACAAAGGTTTGTTTGATATCTCTCCGACAGCCGAAAAGATTAGTTATAGCCTCTCCGCCATAGAAAAATGAACCTAATTCCTTGAAAATTGGTCAAATTTATTTTTACAAAAGCCCCATTTTTACAATAGCTTCGTACTTTTTACGAAGTTAATACATTAGTATTAATCCTGGCGAATGAGGAACAGGCAGACCATTGTGGACATGGAATATTAGTAAGCTTTACATTGGTAAAAAAAAAATCCAACATCAAAGGAAACAAATCCAACACTTGGGGGATCACTTGAAGCAATAATTATGAAGGGAAAATGTTTGCCTTCTGCAAACTGTTGAATTCCTAGAATTTGTATTTTGAGTTTGTAATTTTTACAAATGTGTCGTAATGTTAGATTTTTAAAAAATTCAAATTGAAAACATAATAGTTAGAGTAAAAGATAGCCCTTAATCTTGGTGTAAATGCAGTTGTAATAACCTATATTCTAATTTGTAGACATTTCAATATTTTTTGGAAATTTAAAATAAAACATATATATATGTATATACACATACACACTGAGAAGAACATTTATGAGAGAGGCAAGAGCAGCAGGAATCGGCTCCCTCAATGAGATAGAGCTACTTGCACAGAACAGAAACAAATGTGGCGAGATTTGATAAAAGATCTTTACAAGGATTGAAAACTATCTATTGACCTTTCGAGCCGTAGCTGGCCCATAGGGCGTAGACCAAGATAAAGAGAAACAGGCACAAGCATTTTTTATATTATTTAAACCCAATTGTGTTTTATTTCGTTTCCGACCAATTTTAACAAAATAAATGTGGCCAAATGTTATAAATATAGTACAATATATCATTGTAATGAATCAATCAATCTTTGTTAAAATCATGTTCTTTACACCATTGAATGAACATCTCATTTTTCGATATAAAGAGATTTTATAGAGCAAATTGGTGTGCATATTTAGATTCAGCACCAAATTGTACATAAATGTGTGAAGTTTCAAGTTCATGTGATTCCGAGGAGACTTTTTATGAAATTTATCCTGTGAGTAAATATTCTCATAGAGCGTTTTACTCAATAATGATGTCTCGTGTGTACCTACTTCCGAGTCAGTGCTGATATATATTTTTTGCAGTTAGATTGGGAGGAAAAAGAGCTGCAGGCTCAAAAGAGAAGACCATGTGGGCTGAATGTTGAGGACAATGTTAAACAGATTATTGTCCCTTCAGGTCATGGACCAGGCTGATATTCTTAATGAATTCAGGAAGGGTGAGTGAGCTAATGATTCAGTCAATGGTTGTGAATCTACAACCATGTCCAGACTGTACAAACATGAGGTCAAAACTGAAGATGGCCAGAAAGAAGTGCTACATGGGGAGACACAAAAGAATAACAGATCAACACAGAACTAGAGTCATCAGCCATCACACACCGAGGAACATCTTGGGGAGGAGATCTTAGTACTTTTGGATCTGTAACAAAGTGCAATGAAGATGATCCATTGACTAAACTAAACTAACCATCGGTGAATATGTGGCGTAATTTTTAATGACCAATTGTAACTTTTTACATCCGGGTATTGGAGTTTCCTGGCAGATAATTTTTGTGTGCATAAGTGGCTGTGGCAGTGGAAAAATGCCTAAAAATAGGTCTCTTTTTTACTGAGAAATTCCAAAAGGTACCAAATTGCATTGCATCTATATACCTTAGAATAGAGGTTTGGCAATCCCTGACGTGATGGAATATCCCTTACAAGTGTAGGTGAAGTAATTCTCCAGTTGCATCCTGCTGCTACATATATGTAGGTTTTTTTAATACATTTGTGACAATATTGACCCAAGATCGTTTATGTAGAAGAAACTAGAGTATATATTTTGATGTGCATATATGAGTGTGTGAAATTTCATTTCAAGGTGATAAGAGGAAAGGCTGATTATTTATTGACAGTTACATTTTTAAGATTTTTCTCATTCAACATGTATTGCCGATATTCCGTGTAGGAGCATAAATGCTGAATTCGTTAAGTTTTAATAAATCTGCTACGGTCAAGTAAAGTAGTTTATTTACAATGTCTATTTTTACATGAGTGCGAAAAGTGAAGTTTGTATTGACATGAGTAAGTAAAAAGCCCTGTCATGCCAAGTGGCGTATAGGGAATATGGTGTTAGTGATCATAATTTTTACAGACCTTCAGCACATGATTTTTGGGGTAATGTGGTCAGTATTACGCCCGTGTCGCTTTACTTTCCAGAAAAATCCGGTACCCATTTAAGGCTGGGTGAACCCGGAAGCCTTCGGATGGGATCGAACCCTGCCTCTTTTTTATTGACATAATTGTAGTTAACTTCAAGAATTTTGTCTATTACACCATTATAAAAAATTAATCATCTTACCAACTGTCTTGCTTTTTACGCATCATATTCAATCTTGACCTTTATGAAAGGGGTGTGATCTAGATGTTTTTCTTTGATTATGTAATCACAACTATCCAGTCATATTAATAAACACAAGGCCTACTATCGTGCTCTTCTGATCACCACAGTCATCTCACTCTTGAGCACCGTCTGATCACTCATTGGGGTTACCTCACCCCCGGGGCATCAATGTATCCTTGTCCCTCTGAGGACCCCTCTTCCTCTGACCCCTTCTCCCACCCCTGTAATGTTCTTCCTATCTCACCTTTATGTTCATCTGCTCCCCATCTATTCCTTCTCCCCCTATCCACTGGCTAGTCATTCCTCATCTTGCCTTCTTTATCCCTTTAAAATCCCCCACCCCCCTCTCTGCAGACTACCTTTATCCCATCTCCTCATCACTATATATTATCTCTCCTCCTCTGATGTATACTTCCTATACTCCTTTATATATACATTCCTAGGATTCTCTATTCTCTTGTGTCTCCACTTCTCTACCCTCACTATTCCAGTATATAACCCCCCCCCCCCCCCCACAACCCCCACTTACCCGGGTGTCTACTCTTAGCCCTTTTCTAGGACTCCACTTGTCTGTTCATCAGCCACTCTTACTCCACTTCTCTTTGTATCCCCCTAGTCTCTCTGTTTCCCCACTTCTCTACCTCTCTAGGCACTACTTCCTGCATATCATCCCTCTATTACTCCACTTCTTTCTGACTCCCTCTCTATCTATTCACTCCTAACCCACCGCCTCTCCTCCTATCCACTTTTCCCAAACCTGATTCTTACCCTTCTTATTTTTCCTCTCTATTTCTCTTCCTCTGGTTATTATTTCCTCCCTCTCCATTTCTCTCTATCCATCCATTTTTAGCCGACCCATAGACTATCTCTCTTGCTCATCTCCCAGTGTACCCCGTTGTCTTTTGTTTCACATTCTCTCTGATTCCTCTGGTTTTGGATTACACCTGTTAGACCCTAGTAGTTTTATGAGACCTATTATCCTCTCCTTCTTCCACTCTTTGTCAGCTCGCAGACATGTCTTACCTGAGCTATTGTTTTGGTTTCTATTTATTTTGACCGGTGTTTTCACACTATTCCAGCTTGACCCATCATTTCTTCTTCTCTCCCCACACACACACACTCTACACCCCCCCCCCCCATATATTGTTTTCACACGATTCTTTTATCGCGTTCTTTCGCCACGTGGTGTTCTCCCGCCTAGTGTCATACATATAGTCATTCATTCGATTCCTTCTCGGCGGACAGACAAGTTGTTTGAGCTAAGTGAAAAAAATTGTTTATATACGTCGTACGATATATTATTCACTTTTTACTATTGACATTTCTAGATCTTCCTCACTTTCCTATTCTTTCTATTTTATACATCTTATCACTCATCCTACCTCCCCTCATGTAGCCTCCTTTCTTATTTCAACATCCTACTCTCTTCTTCTCAAACAGCGGCCATAAGAACTGGAAACCAATTGGGAATGTTTCAACAAATAAAACAGGGTGTTAGACAAGGTTGTGTGCTGTCACCAGATTTGTTTAATATTTATAGTGAGATTATTTTAAGATCCATAAGGGACGTGCCTGAAATAACAATTGGAGGTCATAATATAAATAATCTAAGGTATGCTGATGATAGTCTTAATCGCTAAGAGTGAAAATGAGTTACAAGAAATGTTGGACATTATAGTGAAAGAAAGCAAAAATAAAGGACTCAGCCTTAATAGCAAAAAGACAGAGGTAATGGTAACAACAAAGAAAAAGACTTCACTTCAGTGCAAAATATAGACAAGTGGAACAATATTAAAACAGGTAAATGTATTTAAATATTTGGGAACTTTGTTAACCTCGTGTGGAAGATGTACAACAGAGGTGAGATGTAGAATGGCTCAGGCAAAAGCAGCTTTCCAAAAAATGAGGAAGATACTATGCAATCCATTTTTGACAATAGAAACAAGAAAAAGAGTTCTTAAATGTTATGTAGAGCCAGTCTTAACATATGGATGCGAATCTAGGACAATAGAACAACAGACAAGAAAATCACTGGAGTCTGTAGAAATGTGGTTTTACAGAAAAATGTTGAGAGTACCATGGACAGCTAAGAATAGTAATGAAGATGTTCTGAGAGAGGTCAAAGCAAAAAAGAGAGCTAATTTCCAATATTAGGAAGAAACAATCATAATTTTTTGGCCATGTAATGAGAAGAGAACAACTTGAATATATTGTAACAACTGGAAAAATTGAGGGATGAAGAGATAGAGGGTAGCAAAGAGAAAAAAATAACAGACAGCTTAAGAGAATAGCTTGGCAGAAGGTCAACAACAGAAATGATAAATAGCTGCCGAGATCGAAAGTTGTGTAGAGACATGATCACCTACGCCAGTAGGCCCGGTACTTGATGATGATGATGACTCTCTTCTTTTCTGTCCACCTCTCCATTACCTGATTATCTAACATGTAGTTATAGATAATTGTACTTCACCATTTGTTATTGTTGTCCTTGTATTCTGAAGAAGGCCACAGGCCAAAACGTCAGTATTGTGTTGTGTTCCTTCCTTGTAAAGCTGTCACCATACCTTAGAGTGTTTAACACTCCCCATCTCTGGCTCATTATATTAATAAACACTCTTTATCATAATAAATTACTAAAATATATATATTTTTTTTTAATACTAGATGTACATATATGGTAATGAAAATGTTCTGAAAGAGGCCAAAACAAAAAGAGAGCTAATATCCAATATTAGGAAGAAACAATAATTTTTTGGCCATGTAATGAGAATGGAACTGCTCGAATTTATTGTAACAACTGGGAAAATTGAGGGATGCAGAGATAGAGGGAAGCAAATAGAAAAGATACCAGACAGCTTAAGAGAATGGCTTAGCAGAAGGTCAACAACAGAAATGATAAATTGTAGGCTCTATATCTGACGATTTTTGTTTATAAGTATCAGACCTTGCACAAGACCTGTATTGTATCTCGCCGCACATTCCTGTTCTGGCCGAACATCTTGATCTCAACAAGATGGTTGATGCTTGCTGTCATTGACTCTTGCCTAAATGTTTTTTAGTGTTTCTCTAAATCAGCCTCTTTTTTTCTTTTACCCTCTGATTTCCATCTAAGAGCTTGTATTTTATGATTCTCTTGTCTCTTCGCATCACATAGCCAACATTTGACCATCACTCTTGTTTATAGATGTTATTTTTTTAATAATTTGTCATATTTCTGCACTGGTCTTGAATTCATTATTTGGTGTACAAAATATTTTCCTGAGGCATTTCCTTTCAAATGCGTCTAATTTACTTTATATTTCTTTAATTCTTTTCTTTTTTTTTGCATTTAATTTCTTTCTTTTTGGCGTTCACTCGGTGACTACTGAAGAAATTGACAGTCTTCTTTGTCATCCATATTTAAAATAAAGTTAAGTGGGAGTGTACACAAAGAGTAATAATGTACAGCGGTGATGTACATGAAGGGTGACGTTTGAGCATCGTTTTGCGCGGGCGCTCGACCATGAGCGGGCTCGTGACTTATTTGTTTACTTGATTGTTTTGATTGCTTGCGTGCCTGGTTGCTTGTTGACGTACAAGGTACACATCTATGTATACAACAGCTGACCACGCATCCACCGTGTATGTACCAGATATAAATAATGTTCCCTGGATGTACTTAACACGTTCCCCTGTTCTGCTCTTCTCGTGATCTATTACTATGATGTACTTCGCGTTGATGTTTGACTGAATTTGGATTGCAGAGTCTGATACAATGACTCTTTCGCCGCGACACTCCAACTTCGTTCTTTGCCACCGCGTCAAACCACGACAAAGTGATAGTTGTAATTTACTGCACACAGAATTCTCTCATGAAGGTAACATTAAATTTATTTACCTGTAACATGTCCAATGCAACAATATATGTATAAGCCAGCGGGTTACAATTCGCTCTGCCGTTCACACATAGAATGTACTGAAGGCAATCTATACTGCATTCATGCCTTAGTTCGTTCCTCACACTCAATCAGTCCACACTGAATCCCTATAGTCTGTAACCTAATATTTCCTCACTATTTTAACACACTGAACTGTCTCGTTAATAAACTCTAGACCTACTTCTGCACTTGTCTAACTCTCTGTTACTACTTGGGCTCCACTAGTCACTGGCTTGTGCCTATTGACTGGGGTCTAAAGTACCCTGACTGTGGCACTGTTCTGTGCAGTCCCCCTATGTGAATTCCTCCCTACCAACCTTGTACATGGCTTAAATATTTTGTCTCTAAACCAATCAAATTACTCTATGTCACCTCCTGTTTTGTCTCATATCCAATCAAAACTCGCCTACGTCATCTCCTCATCCCCAAGTTTACATTCTCAACACTCCACCTCTCAGCAGTGCCTCTCGTAACAGACTAACCTGTCTAGTCTGGCCAAGTGAGCAGGGATCGAAGAGGGATGACAGCCCGGTACTCACATGTCGTGCTGAAGTCGGATGTGTTGGGCCGAAAGGCGCATATATAACAGTTATACTGCAAACCACAACACAACGCAGACACGTCCACTTAACGTCCTTTTAAGGGCGGTTGACAAAGAGGAATTCTACAGTTTACGAATACTCTAGAATACTTTAGTCATCAGGCGAACGTAAGCAAGCAACATTCTCAACAGTCCCGAGAATTCCGCTGTCCTGTCTGAACTAATCTCTTCACACTTTCCCCGTGAACTCACCTCGTGCTATATTCACCTACTCAGCTAAACCATCTCCTACCCTATTTTCCCATTCACTGTTACAGGAGTAGAAGCATTGTGTTGTGTGTGTTAGTTTTTTTTTTTTTTGCACTTTTTGGCCCAACACATCCAACTTCAGCACTGCATTTTTGAGGCCAAGTTGCCATCTCTCTTTGGTCCCCGCTTGCTTGGCCAGGCTACATTGGTTAGCATGTTTCTAGAGGCACCACAATAAGGTGAAGTAGGGTCTGGATGGTTCTGGTTCACCAATCCTGGTGCAAGCCATCAACTATAAGTTACTGATAGCTTCTGTTCTGCTGCTGTCAGGCCATGCATTTGATTAGAAAATCATGAACTTTGTTTTGTGCTTAGTAATTTTGATTTCAATATTTAATCAAGGCTTATTTATTGCTGCATTTTCTATTATGATTCTATTTTTTTTCTTTGTGTCTTCTTGATCTGTGCAGCTTCCAAGATATGTTCACATTGCTACTGATAAGTACTATATGATTATATACAGACAGCGGTGCATGAGCTATGACCACAAGTAACATGACGATGGAGGAGATGCACTTTGAATGGGAAAAATCTACAAACATAATTGCCCAAAAAATATTTCTTCTTAAATTACCTTGAAATTTCACTCTTATGATTACCTTTACCTTACTTATGATGAGAGATACGATACATTGAAATATCTGTATCCTTCTGGAGTGACGATCTTGAATAGTAATTGCCACAAAATGTATACAAATTAACATATAACACACACTAATGAATGTGACTGGAGGATCACTTTGCCTAAACTAAAAGTCATTATTCCATGATACTAGGGAATGTGTGACCTTGATTCTGATGCATAAATAGATGTATTGCAATTTACAACTTTCCAGACTAGGCGCTCAAAGCAGGACTACCTCATTGAGCATTCCACCACTCCTCCCATGATACAAAATGTGTTGCTAGGTAAGCTTAAAATCTAGCCGGAAGTACAAGCCCTAATTACACAGTGAAAATGGCATCATTGGTTTTCCGATATACCTAAATTAGTTAGATATCAGTATAAAAAAATCTTCAAAGTTATGCTAGATTTTCCCTTGATGTTCGTAATTTGTGCAAATCAATATCAATGAATCAATGACCTGATGTCTCAATGTCAATTATTTGTAAAAAGTTTTACACTTCTAAGTAACTAAAACAAGTGTCAAATATGATAAATAGGTGTAATCAGATGGAGCTGTTTGTTTTCTAACTCCATGGTTGTTAAAATGTCATGTATGTCATCTGTGCTCACACCCATTTGTGATGTGTCAAAATATTAATTTATTGTTTTTTCACTAGCATGATTGTATTCATCATTTACTTCAGATAACTCTACTTACCCCTTATAAGTTTCTTTAACAATTTTGAACTTATGTAGAAATTGACAATAAAACAACAGACCAATTTTGTTTTGGTGGAATAAAACTTTTTTTTTACACCAACTGTTAAAACTGACATCATTATAAGATGATGTAATCCCCATTTGACCATGTGGCTCTGAGGTCACAAGGTCAGGTCACTGAAATTGTTACAGTAAAACTAATTGTATTCATATTTCTTTCAATTTTCACAGTTATAGTACACAGTTAATCAATGTACGCTATTGATCAAAATATTCATACCAGTTCACTGGAACACAACAGTTTCAACAAGCAAATGCCACAAAATGTATTAAAATACCAACCTTAGCATGTAAAATAGCTGTAACTTCTGAACATATGTGTAAAAATCTTAATGTAATTGTCCACAAACTAGGGAAATCCCTTACCTAACTGAATCTAAATACCATACCAATAAACTTTGACATGCCATTTATTGGTATCTAAATGAAACAAACTCTCTAATGATGTGGAAAAAGGCTTTTGAAAAATACACTGCTGGAAATGAGCTCAGTTTGTATGAATAAAATGAAACATTTCTTATTCAAAATACACACTTGGTATAACTATAGTCTTGTAAAATCAACCTGGAAATAATAAAGAACATTTGCATTTTTGGACTTCTGTCATCCTATAAAAAATCTGTCTGTCCAATAGAAAGCCTGGATGTTGAAAGTGGTGTTCCTAGTTACTGACCATAGATTAACATAGACAGTGGTGATTGACTGTTTATGATGATTCTCTTTCTTTCTCACGCTTACACAACTACCACAGAAATAGCTAGTACTCTATGTCATTTGGCCTTATTTTTTGTATTATTATTCTGCATATATATTCATAAATACTATAAATTCACTAGTTTCTCAGAATTTCTTTCACAAGGTCCCACCTCGTGTTTACATCTTCCGTTTTCTCTTTCTCATGGGTAAATACCATATCTTCTTGAAAGAAAAAAATACAATGTTGAAAAAAGAAAGGCAGTGACAGGTAAAGAATGAAGTAGGCCAACAAAGTTGGACTGATGAATATTCTTAAATACAGAACACCAGTAATAACAACATACCAGCAATGATTAGGGCAAGTAAGAGACAGAGTAAGATGGTGTCCCATTGTAGCCAACCTTCTGTGCGGAGATGGTGTAACATGATGAACAGCTATAAACAAATTATTGCCTAAGAACTTATGGTAATGCTGTTGATGTGTATTGAGTGTGTTACATAAAGCAATTAATTCAGATATCAAAATGTAATAATATTCATGATTTTTTTATTTTATCTGTAAACACCCTGCTTTGTCATTTAAAATATTTGTTTTTATTCTGGTGGGGAAGGGAGGAGGGATTTTTTTTACTATAAAATTTTCTCATTTATTGAAACCATTATTTTAACAATGCCACACAAATTATATGTTTGTGTGAAATTTTATAATTTCAGGTTATAGAGCTTGATTTGGATCAACTACCAGAAGGAGAAGAAGTGCTTAGCATTCTGAGACAGGAGGTGGCACCCCTGCATATATGGGTTACGCTGGCTGTAAGTTGTATATCATCATCATCATCTAGTGCCTTCTCCGCAACGAAGGTTGGCTACCATGTATCGCCATTCTACTCTGTTTCTTGCTTTGATGGTGCAGGCTGTTCGTTCTTAAAACAATAGTTAGAATTTCTCTCCTTGGCTTTCTTTGGAGTGTTTCGTGATGAGGCTCCAATCTCTTTCACGGTGGTCAGCCATATTCGTCTTTCATGTTCTGAATATGCTTCATGTGTACCATACACATTGCTGTTTTCGCTATCTGGGCCGTTGATCATTTTTGATTCATCCGCCCCTTCCACCGACACAGACTTTTTATATTCGGGTTGAACATACCCGGCGACGCCATTTTTTTGTCGAACCATGTGCTTGACTATTGAACCGCGAACACACAACACAAAGAAGAATAAATCATATTCCACTTAAATATTGGTAATCACAGTTTATCCACACGTCCGAAGTAAAACATACACCAAACGGGGAATAGCAACACATAATTTCATAACTCGACTGTCACGTAAATCATTTAAATATATCGGCAAGAGCCAAAATATAAAAATGGCTGCACGTAGCCGCCATGACACCGGAAGTGATATATACTTGACCGTAATCTCTAGTACTTTTGATATTTTCTTACATTAGCTGTGACAACTTCTTACTATAGTTCGTTCAGAAATTCGTGCCGACACGAGTTTATTAATTTTCTCGGAAACTGTTTGATAAATTTCTGTAATTCTTTTTCGTGAAATCTTATTTTTTCACCGACCTTCAGTCCGATTTTTTGCCCTACTGTCATGCATTTAGGAAAGATTTTTGCTTATTTGAGGTATATAAAAATATGATTTTCTAGCTTGTCCTAAATTTTTAGGATTTTACAATACCCACATTTTTTGTAATCATTAATCACCAATTAAAATGGCAAATTTCACATTCGCACCACACAATCTTAGCACCATTTCGTACTCTTAACTTGTAAGATGCGCGCCACTCCGAGGTTTTTGTTTGGTAATTTCATTTCCAGTTTCTTGTTAAATTGGTCCAGAGGCGTATTTTGACTAAATATTTACTATTAATAAATATTCCTGTATGTGTGATAATTTGTAAGCTGTTGTGAAGTGACTAATTGATTTTTAAAACCATGAGGAGTTTAAAGTGTAAATTCATCACTATGCAAAAAGTAACTGTGTTATTGTATGTGCACCTTTGCAAGGAATCTAAAAGGGGTAGGTTATGTTACTGTTCAATGTAATATGGATATGCCTTTGGCTTGCATTGTTAGAAAATTAATATAATTTACAGTAAAATCTAATGTTTAGAGCATGCAGTTTGATATTTTAAAAAAAATTCTATAACCAAAAACGATTTGTTTAAAATTCAGACTACCTTTGTACTTAAATGTGATCAAATCTGAAGGTCGGCTTTGTACTTAAATCTGATCAAATCTGAAGGTCGGTGAAAAAATCAAATTTCATGAAAAAGAATTACAGAAATTCATCAAATAGTTTCCGAGATAATTGATCAACTCTGTGGGCATGAATTTGTGAATGAACTATAGTTTTAAATTGCAGTTCAGCCTTTTTTTTTACTTATTAGTTTGCTTAAGAGAATGAGGTATTATATGGCATTTAACATTTTTTTAAGATTTTTAATAATTTGCATAGGAAACAAATTTTATAAATTTTATTTTACTTCACCCTTACTATTCAATTGTCAATTTTACATGCACATTTTATCTAGCAGCAAAACAAATATTTTGCAGTCAAATTTGAGCAATCAATATAAAGGTATATCGCATCGCAACCACAGGAAAGTTAAACGCTAAAATTATGAGAAAAAGACAGAGACCAATAATAGAACTACTGTTGAGCCATTTAAAAAAAAAACAGGATATTCATGACTGTTGTTAAAGTATGTATTTAAGCTACTCTTAAATGGGGTTCTTAAATAGAATAGAAGATGTACTGACATTCAATTCACCCTAAAAAAAAGCTAGCAAAAAAGATGATAAAACACAATCAAAATTTGTACACAGCTTTCATTGACCGAGTAAACAGAGAACAACTATGGGAGATACTAACAATATACGAAGTAAGCCAACACCTAAGCAACCTAATTAAAAAGAATCAATATCAACAGCAGCTGCACATTCATAACAGCAGTAGGCTATAAAGACCACTTTGAAGTTATATCAGGAGTAAGACAGGGGTGCGTACTACCAAGATTGTTTTTAGAACGCTGTTGTGTCTTTTATTAATTGCTTGTGTTTAACATTAATAATACATCGTTAACAGAAAGAGCTGTTTTGTATATTATTATTTTTGTGTCATTTGTCACTTTTTTTTTTCAAAGATTTCTATAATTATTCAGTTATTGGGTTATTTTTTAAAATCACCTTTTCTCCTATTTCAATCTCTATTTCTTCTATTTCAAAATCTTTGTAGCAGAGTAGTGAGCTTGCTACTGACCATAAGGTTCTGGACTCAATTCCCAGATGTGACAAATTTTTTTTTAGACCAACAGTTTTAGGGTTCACTCAGCCTATCCTGAGGTATCCACTCCTCATCAACGCAGATATTGGTATGCCCACAGACCTGTTTGATGACATCTTCTGCTTGGCCCACCCTTGATTTGCCTCTTTTTAGCCTGGTACCTTTCTCTGTGTTGAGCACGTGGTGCAATGGATGCTCTGTATCTGTACTAATCTTCAGGTATGCTCATGCTCTCCAAATCTTGATTCTGTCATCCATGGTTGGCAAGTCAAGAAGATATCTCATTGCTACACAGTGTCCCTTGTACATCCCAAGATAATGCGCATGGCTTCATTTTGTATTTTCTCCAGCCTATCAATTTGAGTCGTACTGACAGTAAGAATTACCAGGGCATACTCGATTGGTGCGAGGACTAATCCCTGGAACAGAAGAGTAAGTAGCCTCTGCTCGATGTTGGCAGCTGCCATGACCTTCAAGTCGGCTAATCCTTTACGGGATTTTGTTATCACATGGTTGACGTGGTCCCGAAAACACAGGCTTTGATCAAACTTAACCTCGAGGTATGTCATCAACTTGTCCCTGGTCATCTCATCAGCTCCCATTTGTACTACCGGTGTGGTCGCATTAACGATATGAATGTTAAGGGAGAACCATGAAACTGATGCTTTATTAGGATTAACCAAGGCACCTGAAACCCCACACCAGGAAGAAATGCGATCGAGTTCGTCTTGCATTGTGGAGGCGATTCCCCATCTGTCTCTTCCCTGTCAATATACCAGAATATCATCAGCAAAAGTCGTAGTTCTTCCCCTCCCATCCAGCTGTTGTTCCATGATCGTTATTGTGTACACGTTAAATAGAACTTGTGACAATGGTGAGCTTTGTGGCAGCCCAGGACAAATGGATGTTGGCTCGGAAGACCAACTTCCACATCTGAGTATCACCTTCCTCTGAAACAGTGCCGCAGTGATCCATCTAATGAGAAAGGGGTGCACCGCCAGTTTGAGAAGCATATGCATGAGGTATTCAAATGGTACCCTGTTGTATGCATCCTCCAGATCTATTTTAAAACATTATTTCTGTTTAATGATACTGTATGTCTCAAATGTTTGAAATCTTCACTTGTTTTGATAGCTGCGTTGTCGTTGAAGACAGTCAACCAATGGATCAGGTGGGCATCATCAATGCCCCCCGAGATGTAGGAAGGATTGATGTCTATGTCCTTAATTAGACTTCCGTTTCCATGATGGCAGAACTAAGTCACGTTCTCTTGATCGCTGCAGAAATTGCTTTGGGATCTGATTAATTTCGGCTTTTTATTGCAATTTTCTGCATTCAAGTCGAAATGATGTTCTACTTAACACGTCTGCGCTGCTGAATTGGCGTTGCATGCACGGCAATATTCCGTTTTGACAAATCAAGTGTTGTGAATGCAACCTTGCACCGTCTAGTGTCGATCTGCATTTTATGCCACACTGAGTGCTGTTCAATGACCGTTTCTGGAGTTGTTTGACACAAGTTATTTACATTTTACAACGCATTAATGTGGTGGGCTCCATTAAGTCAGCCGAAGTTTTATCTCTTTAGGGAATTTGCACTGTGTTTCATTCATTGTAGACTGCATTCATTAGAGTAATCATGAATCCATGGGAGCAGCCATTGTGTGTGCTACGTCATCATAATGGCTCAACATATATCCCAAGACCGGCCATACGCTAATCTTACGGTCTGTTGTTTGATGTGCGACGGGGATAGTCTGACGATGAACTGTGTTTTATATGTTTGGAATTGGAGTCAAACACGATGTCCTAACATCATCAAGTGCTATAGATTTGTAAAAATTTGATGATCATCATTTTCAGGAGGACGTGAACTTCCGGTCAATATGGTGGATAGGCGGCAGGAACCATTGAAGGCTATGGCTGAAAAGTGTTCCTGGTTGCAGTTTCCTCATATTCCAAGTCCGGCTAGTTGCAGGAACTACTGAGTTTAGGTGCCCTGTGCACACCGTGAGCTGTGTGTTTCATCCATTTTGATCATGTTCCGATATTCTAATTGTTTACGATGACTGCTGATATCATATGACAGGGAACAGCTGGCTGTGTTCACTTTCTGTGCGGTTTCACCTTATGTCTTTTGGCGTATGCTGAGACTGCTATGATGGGGGCTACACCTACCTTTCTTTGTTTGGGAGATGAGTTAGTAATTCGGATGATTCCACTGGCACGGGCGGTTGAGCAATTATGGATTTTAATTCGTTTGCAGTGATACAGGGGTCTGAAATAACCAAATGTAGGAAGGGCACAGGACAACCATGAGTCCATGTCACTCCTTCGTATGAAAGAGATGGGAGTTAAGATGGGCACAACCAGAAATGAGAAACATATCATTCTACAATCTTCCTTCATTGACTTTGGCTAAACATGTCTCTGTTGATTATCTAACAATCTGCATAACTGAAACTTAAAATTGACTGTCTAACGATTGCTTATTACATTTAAGACTGTCTTAAAAACTCCACTAAAAAGCTTTTGTACTATCTATCTATTGACCTTTCGAGCCGTAACCGGCCCATAGGGCGTAGACCAAGATACACCTTCTCCTATATGAATTTTTGTTCTAGCAGTTTTCTTTTAAAGATATTTTATCAAATCTCGCCATCTGTCTCTGTTCTGTGCAAGCAGTTCTATCTCATTGATGGAGCCGATTCCTGCTGCTCTTGCCTCTCTCATCAATGTTCTTCTCAGTGTCTCCCTGGGTCTTCCTCTTTTTCTTTTACCTGTTGTTTCCCATATGAGGGCTTGCTTTGCTATTCGATTATTATCTCTTCTCTATCTTATCTATTTGTACTATCAGCTTTTTCTAAATATGTATAAATTTCTAAAATTACTACAATTTGACCATCAGTAATCTGTAGGTGATTTTTATATTTATGTGGAATTTAATTGCAAGACATGCTCCGTGTAGCCATATTTTTGTGTGGACTATCACCTAAAATGATTCACCTTTAGTGATTTGCCTTCATTTCTTCAAACAGTGAGATGGGAAGGTTTTCAAAGTCTTATTCTCTGTCAGGATTTTACAGGAGGATAGGATCTGTTGTCTCAAGGACTACCTTTTAGCTTGTTTAGCTTTGTTCTTTGAATTTGCTTTTTGAGAAATTTTCATGTGGACACTTGTCAGTCACCTACCCAGATTTCTCATTGTTAGGATTACTCGATTTTAAAAGTGAGGACATTGAATCGATCCTCTGTTCAGCTGCAAGTAATTAACTTTGTAATAACAATGTTGTGGCAGTTTCTGGTCATTTCATTTCTTATACATGCCCATAATTTCTGGAATTCTCCAGTTTACATCCTTGAGTCACAACACTGCTGAAAATATACTATTAATTTGACTGAATTTTCATTATGAACTTTGTGTTATTATAACTTTTAACACGTTTATTCCTATTTCAGTTGGAATATTGGAAACAGGGATCACCAGATGACTTTGTGAAGATCTTAGAAGCATCAAGAACAGATGCAAGCTTGGATTACACTAATTTTGAGAAGGATCAGATGAGGTCTTTGGATACTCTCGCGGCGTACTATGTACAACAGGCTCATAAAGAGAAGAACAAGGATAGAAAAAGGGAGCTCTTCATGAAGGCCACTTTGCTATATACAACAGCAGACAGAATCATCATGTATGATCAGGTAAAAGAATAGTTGTTGGAATTTTACAAATGATTGCTTCTGTTCATGTAACAGTGGGAGGGTGAAAATGTGTAACAATAACATGAATGAGTGAGTCAGGAAAACGTGGACATTTCACGGGGAGTGAGTGATGGAACCAGCTCAGTTAGAATAACGAATTCTTGGGATTTTGAGAGAGTTCAGTTAGAGGGGAAGAGGCTGTAAGAAGATTGGGGATTGGCCGAAGATGAAAGATATAGTCGAATCACAAGGTTAGGTAGAGGGATTTACTCATATGGTAGGCCTGAGAGCAGGGTCGCCAGAAGGCGGTAGCATTTATTGGCTTACTAACCTTCAATTGGGTCATGTGAAGTGTTCCTGTTCATTATGTGTGAGCTAAAGAGTTCAGCATTGATTAGTTTTGGTTGGACAATTGAAGTCTTCATGTAAGGATGTGCGAACAAGGAGCTTGCTAACTGATTCAGCTTAGGTTGAAAAGCTGAGTATTTTTCATATTCATTATGTGTGAGCAAGAAGAGCGCTGACTGATGCAGCTTTAGTGGAAGAGTTGAATATTCCATATAAATTATGTGTGAGCCAGAGTTCAGTCTTGTGGCTAAAATCAAGACAGTAAGGATGTTTATGTAGGGGATAGAGTTTGAGTTATACAGTAAGAGGAGGAGTTGCAGTGTGATCCATGGGAGTTTGAGTTATTGAGTTATTTGCAGGTCATCAACATTGCACTCCGAACATGTTCATAGGTGCTCAGATCCCCTCCTCAGCAATTCCCTCAGTGTCCAGCGACTGACGACTCCAGTTCTATGTTGGTTGATAAGTCTTCTTACACGGCCACCAAGTTTCTCATTTCTGGCCGTGCCCATCTTAACTCCCATTTCCATCATCCGAGTGACGTGGATCTGTGTTTGTCGAAGTCCTGTGCTCTTCCCACATCTCGAAGGGCATTGATGATGTCCGCCCGATCCATCGGTTGCCCGTCCTCAACGACAGCGCAGCTAGCCAACCTGTCTGCTCTCTCATTTCCCCGTACTCCTGCATGTCCAGGGACATAGACAAAGGTGACCTTACGTATTTTGGATTTCTGCAACGACTCTACCCATTGCATGCGTACAAAGCCCGCCTCCACTTTTTTTATCATGCTCATTGAATCACTCAGTATACATGCGTGGATGTAGTCTTGTGACTCTAACCATTTGAATGCCTTGGTCACTGCCATCACCTCCATTGTCATGCTACTCGTGGTCATGGCGTATGCACCACTGTCTTCCTTGGCTATTCTGCCTGCCGAGCTTGCTGTAAATGCCCATGCACTTCTTTCGTGTCGTCTTACAGATCCGTCTGTATAGATGACTGCATCTTTCTCATCGGTATTATCGCAGATGAGACTGTTGACCTCAGCATTAACCACGTCCGGGTTCTGTTCCCTACTTTTCCTGTCGAGTGTGACAATACATGAGAAAGTCCCCTTGAATGACGTAGGCACCGGTATCCACTCCTCACCAACGCTGATATTGGTAAGCCCACAGACCTGTTTGATGACATCTTCTGCCCGGCCCACCCATGATTTGCCTCTTTTTAGCCTGGTACCTTTCTCTGTGTTGAGCACGTGGTGCAATGGATGCTCTGTATCTGTACTAATCTTCAGGTATGCTCGTGCTCTCCAGATCTTGATTCTGTCATCCATGGTTGGAAAGTCAAGAAGATACCTCATTGCTACACAGGGAGTGTCCCTCGTACATCCTAAGATAATGCGCATGGCTTCATTTTGTATTTTCTCCAGCCTATCAATTTGAGTCGTACTGACAGTAAGAATGGCCAGGGCATACTCGATTGGCGCGAGGACTAATCCCTGGAACAGAAGAGTAAGTAGCCTCTGCTCGATGTTGGCAGCTGCCATGACCTTCAAGGTAGCTAATCCTTTGCGGGATTTTACCACATTCTGGCGCCTTCATCAGTGCATGAATGGCACACCACGACACAGAGGTATACCAGACTTTCAGAGCACAGGCCAGATATGGCACAAATCTGATGAGAGCAAAGGGAAGGCCCTTCTTGCCCGCTACATTGAGCAGACGGACCAAAGAAATGAGGCTGTAAGAATGAGGATACGGGGATCTTTGTCAAATTTGTGTAAAGATGTAGGGCTGAAAGAAGATCTCACAATCACAACCGATACCATTCGCACGACGAAACGCGTATTCCCATCCACACTCGGAGGTTATAGATATAACAAAGAGACATCGCTCAATGCGGCAGTATTTGCCTATGACGTCTTCGAAGGCTTCCACAGACGAGAGGAGACATGTGCTGCTGCTATAGATCTGGAGGATGCATACAACAGGGTACCATTTGAATATCTCATGCATATGCTTCTCAAACTGGTGGTGAACCCCTTCCTCATTAGATGGATTGCCGTGGCACTGTTTCAGAGGAAGGTGATACTCAGATGTGGAAGTTGGTCTTCCGAGCCAACATCCATTTGTCCTGGGCTGCCACAAAGCTCACCATTGTCACCAGTTCTATTTAACGTGTACACAATAACGATCACGGCCCAACAGCTGGATGGGAGGGGAAGAACTATGACTTTTGCTGATGATATTCTGGTATATCGACAGGGAAGAGACAGACGGGGAATCGCCTCCACAATGCAAGACGAACTCGATCGCATTTCTTCCTGGTGTGGGGTTTCAGGTGCCTTGGTTAATCCTAATAAAGCATCAGTTTCATGGTTCTCCCTTAACAATCATATCGTTAATACGACCACACCGGTAGTACGAATGGGAGCTGATGAGGTGACCAGGGACAAGTTGATGACATACCTCGGAGTTAAGTTTGATCGCAGCCTGTGTTTTCGGGACCAAGTCGACCATGTGATCCATGGGAATGCTAGAATTGATGCGGCACAAGTGTAATGAACGGTGCCTATAATATATTTAATGTGTGTGAGCAGCCGAGCGCTGAGTAAGTCGCTGGTTTTGTCCACTTGTGGTATTACTGGTCAGATGAACTGTGAATAAACTCAGTCCTATTTTATGAGTGAATAATTTTGGGTCAGTCATTTCTTCAGTGTTTGTGGTTATGATCGTTATGGTAAAGAATAAAGAGTAGGATTGCAGAGTAGTCTGGGGGTTGAATGTCTGCATGGCCGTCCATCAGTGAAACAGTTTGAAGTACCGCTATATGGAGATCACAAGGGGAGCTCAGCATTAGTTTCATGGCCAGTCTTGAGCTGCTGTTCCATCAAGTAAGAAGCAGTCAGGCTGTAACGCAAATCATGAGTCCATCCTTCCAGCAAGGCTGTCAGGGAGGCCACCGACAGTCAGTGCAGCCAGCTAACCAGCGTAAACGCGGGCATTGATTGGTGTCCAGTGGGGAGCGTGGCTCGTCACTAACAACGTTATCATCAGTTTATGTCATCAGTGTGTGTTGACAATTTAAAGACGCAGTGGCGGAACGTTAGATTCATACTTGTAAGAGCTCTAAATGGGCAGAATTTGTGTTTGTTATGGCTTACAGTAGGTGTTTATTTGCACTTTGTGACTATTAATCCAATTTTACAATGCAAGTTTTGGGAACACAGTTTTCATTCACTACATGCTTAGCCAAACTAGTTGATCTGTTTCTTTGGTCACCATAAACAGGTGGTGTAGGATGCTGATTGTTTCTGTTTCACTGATCCTTACTTCAGCAGTTAACTATGAGCTTTTGCTCATTTACTCTACTTCATTTTTGGTCTCCAGAAAAAGGAGATTGTTTTAAGTTACTTTGATTGCTAGTTTTAATGGTGAATACCATTACATTTTATATATCTGTATTTATAATTTCTTTTTTAATTTTGTTATTACAGTCACTAATGTTTTCAAATGAATTTTTAAATACTTTATTAGACATATACATACATATCTATTTGTAATTAGAAATTAGTTAATTAGGGCATTTACTTTGAAGAATCGTTTATTTTGATAATTTTGTTTATGCTAACATTTTGTAGAAAACTTTTCCAAGAAAAATTATAATAACAATAACAATAAATCAATATATGAAGATGTTATTGTACATTTCTTTGCATTTTCCATTTGCAGAATCACCTGTTAGGCCGTGCATATTTTTGTCTTCTGGAAGGAGACAAAATGGATCAAGCTGATGCACAATTCAATTTTGTCTTGAATCAGGTAGGAGGTGAATATATAAATTTGAACCATATGCAGCTCTGTTTTATTTTATTACATGATTATGTTTGTGTTATCATTTGTCATGTATTTGATCATTATACTCAAGCATGTTAAGTGATGACAACATTTTTATAATTGATTTGTAAGTCTTTTATCTTTGTATGGGTTATTCAGATATCTTTTGCTCTTGTCACAGTCAAGTAACAATATCCCCTCACTCCTGGGCAAGGCATGCATTGCTTTCAATAAGAAAGATTACAGAGGTGCCTTGGCATACTACAAAAAAGCACTAAGAACAAACCCTACCTGTCCAGCATCAGTTCGACTTGGCATGGGTCATTGCTTTGTAAAATTGAATCGGTTAGGAAAAGCAAGGTGAGTCATTTCATTTACTAATTGATTCATGATAATGTTTTATTTGTCATGCTCACATTTGATATAATTACCAGCTTGCCCAGACTAGACAGGTTAGTCTGTTAATAAAGGCACCACGGAGAGGTGGAGCAGTATCTGGATGGTTCTGGGTCACCGATCCTGGAGCGGGCTATCAGCTGTGTGTTGCTGACAACTTTCAGCTCTGGTGCTGATAGGTGCACCTTCGCCTATGGGTAGATATGTGATTTTATAATTTCAATATGTGTTATATAATTTCACAAATTCACATTGCAGGAAGATCTTATGGTCTGTTGTTTGATGTGTGACGGGTATAATCTGATGACTAACTGTGTTTAATATGTTCGGATTTACAGTAAAAAATGATGCCCTACCATCATCAAGCACTATGCATTAAATAAAAAAAATATCTGTCTCTCTCTGCGATCGGGACTCAATCAGAATAGGATTCTAGACTCTCACATGAAGTCAGCTATCAGGTTAAGTGTGTTGATCGCCCCCACAGACAGAACATCACAATTAGAGTCTGCCAGACCCACTCTGATTGAACACCCATTAAGACGTTGCGCTGTGTTCTGTGCCAGTGGCCCAGTGCATCCGATTTCAGCCAGCAGATTTCAGCCTTTTTATTCAGGTTTGCATTACTTAGCCTTTGATTGTCCCCAATCTTCCTGCAAGGCAGCAGATGATCTTTTCTGTAGGGGGATTCTGCCCTTAGATGGTCGGCCCTCCCAGGTTTACGAGCACCATCTGCCCGAGTCACTAGAGGTGACTAACACAGACATGCACACAGCGATACGAGGCATGACTAACACTGACACACATCAAGATATATGACACATGACTAACATAAACATGCATATAAAGATATGAGATATGACCAACATAGACATGCACACACAAAGATATGAGATGTGAGTAACATAGCCATGCACACACAAGGATATGAGATGTGACATACACAGACATGCACACACAAAGATATGACACATGACTACCACAGATACACACTAAGATATGAGATATGACTAAACACATACACACATAAATATATGAGACATGATTACCACAGACACACCAAGATATGAGATATGACTAACATGACACACACCAAGATATGAGCCATGGCCAGCACACACACACACACAAACCAAGATATGAGCCACAGAAAAACATTAAGGTAGCCATATGCTTGGGTTTGTTGTAGTCGGCAGACTCTTCTTAACGTGGGAATCATCGACATACGAGGCGCAGGCCCCGATTAACTGTTCACAGGTTTCGTTCAAACAGTTGTCCAGAGATTGGAGAGTGCAGTCTGATCCGTAGTACGTTTGCTTGCATGTACAGTCTGTATTTTCCGGGTCACATATGATGTCACAGCCATCAGAACACGTCTGTTTGCGCTGTAGTCCAAAATTACCATTGGGACAAGTGTCACTACAGGTGTAGCCAGGACGTTTACATTGTAGGCATTTTCCGGATTTTTCCTCACATAAAGGACAGACACTAAAACAAGACCCGGAGCAGTCGTGTCCATAGATCCCATGTGAACAGTTGCCGTGACACGTACCGATGATGATGATGTAGCCTTTGCAGCACCCACTACACACTTCACAAAACGACCAAGAATGCCCGTCCATACAATACTGTAAATGTTTGCACCTCACTCACCGTCAGTGCACTGTCGGCCTGCGAAATGGTCGGTGAGAAATCTTAATGTGTGCCATTGTCGCTTGTGTGGTGACTACAATAGTGTTCACAGGAATGTTTGGGTATGATATATCATTATACTGGAACACTACACCGACACTGTCAGAGAAAGCCCTTAGAGTGGCATTCTTTACCCGAATCATAGTGCTAGCTCGATGATAAATTCGAATGGTGTGAGTCTTCTGGGGCGTGGCAAAGTTCAGATACCAGTAAACTGAATTGGTTCCACTTCTCAATTGTGTGTGTGTGTGTGCAGTCATTGTCATAGAGATTGGTCTTTGTTTTGCCATTAACTGCGACCTCTGGTCCACATCCGTCTCCTGTATAACAAGCATTAAATGTGTCGGTCTGGTTTGTGTTTTGTTTGAGAGCCACACTCCGACCCCCGCCAGTGTAGATGGAGCAGATATTTGCAACTATAGCCCCTTCAATCCGTAACTTGTTGATCAGACCAGCCCCAGAGCAAAAGACATCAATCTCGTGCGAACTAACTACAAACCATGATTCATTGTTACATGAGGCAGAACCATTTAGTTTTACCATGAAACTGTCCGGATATGTTAAGTCATTCACATAAATCCTAAACCAGGAAAACAGCAAAGATTGATTGAGAGTTGCCTCAACTGATGTAGAATCTGTGTCCGGATTACAGGGGGTGTCATTGTTATCAAACAGGAAAGTAGGTTCAGATTTTTGGACGTATTTGTTAACGAGATCCAAGTACTGATACTGGGGTCGGAAATATTCATGCTGACAACTGTCATTGTTTGGGCATATCCCTGTAGTTTTGTCACAAACTGAGTCATTATAGCAGTGACATTGTAACGTACAATTCGTCCCAAACCAACCGGCTGCACAAATTAGGTCATTAACTTCCAAGGTCGCGAACAAAGCCAGCAAAATAAAGACTTGATAGAGTTAATATACCAGCGGTGGTTAACAAACTGTGTACAAACATTTATCATCAAACCCGTGGTTACATTTCTAAAAATCCGCCAACTCGCTGTGATAACAGATAGCGTGATGTTCAAAGTCAACATTGTTTACACCATGGCACGGATGCGAACAAGCTTTCATCTTGGTGCGTCCCATGACATCATCTTCACTTCAAAAAAAATATGATCATCATTTTTAGGATATAGTGAACTTCTGGTCAATATGATTGATAGGCAGCAGGAACCATTGAAGGCTATGTTTGGAAAGTGTTCCTTATTGCAGTTTCCTCATATTACAAGTCCGGCTTGTTGCAAGAGCTACTGAGTTAAGTGCTCTGTGCACACTGTGAGCTGTGTGTTTCATCCGTTTTGATCGTGTTTCGATATTCAGATTGTTTTACGATAAATGATGATATCGTATGACAGGGAACATTTGGCCGTGTTCACTTTCTGTGCAGTTTCGTCTTATGTCTTTTGGCGTGTGCTGAGACTGCTATGATGGGGTCTCCAGCTACCTTTCTTTGTTTGGGAGATGAGTTACTAATTCGTATGATTCCACTGGCACGGGCAGTTGAGCAATTATGGATTTTAATTCGTTTGCAGTGATACAGGGGCCTTCCATAACAATAACAATGCTCACATTGAGATGGCAATGACAAACACTCTGATATATTTTGAATTATTCTCAAATAAAGATATTCACAATATTATATATGTTTCAGCAATTGTCACATAAAAGAAGAAACAAAATCAGAAATTAGATTCTGTGAGAACATATAAGCAGACAATCAATATTTAACTATATACAGAGACAACAAATGAAATGTTTTGGATGTCTTATGAAACTATACCATACAAACATACTTAGGAAGAGATGAGGATAGATCTTAAAGTAGACCCATAATGCAATAAAGTGACAACTTTAAGGAAACCCTACAACAGCATCAAATGGCAATTAGTTAAGACCACTATAATAGCAGGATTTGTGTCTGTGCATCTCCTTTGACATTCTAAAGGGTATAAGAAGTTAGAATGAAGAGAGGTTAACAAATTTTATATATATATATATATATATATATATATATATATATATATATATATATATATATATATATATATTTATTTACTGACCTTTCGAGCAGTAGCCGGCCCATAGGGCATAGACCAAGATACTCTTTCTCTTATCTAAATTTGTATTCTAGCAGTTTTCAATCCTAAAGATATTTTATCAAATCTCGCCATTTGTCTCTGTTCTGTGCAAGCAACTCTATCTCATTGAGGGAGTCGATTCCTGTTACTTTTGCCTCTGATCAATGTTCTTCTCAGTGTCTCTCTGAGTCGGCCTCTTTTCCTCTTACTTGCTGTTTCCCACATGACGGCTTGCTTTGTTCCCACATGACGGCTTGCTTTGTTATTCAGTTGTTATCTCTCCTCATCACATGTTCAACATATGACCATCATCTTTTCTTGATTACTGAAGATATTAGTGGTTGATTGATTTCTCTAATTTGCTTGTTTTTTTTTAATTCATTCCTCGCTATACCAAGTATTTTCATTAAACATTTATTTTCGAATGAGTTCAACTTTGTTTCTATGTCTCTTGTTGTTTTCCAGCTCTCACATGCATACGTAAGGGTAGATAGTACATTTGATTTGAATAATCTATCTCTATCTCTCTCTCTGCGATTAGGCCTCAGAGTAGGATTCCAGACTCTCTTATGAAGTCAGCTGTCTGTTTAAGCAATTTGATTGCCCCATATAGTTTCTCTTCTAGGGAAAGGGGTGTGGACCACATTGCTCTTCTCAGGTCTGTGTATTGGAGGCAATCCTGTAGAACATGTTTTGTAGTCATATTGTCGAGTGTACAGTGGCATTGGCTGGTTGTACCTATTTTGAATTTGGTGAACATGTGGTTTCTCATTCTATTGTGGTCAGTGCGTAGGCGAAGTATGATGACTTGATCCCTCCTTGATAATTGGAGGTATTCGTCCCTCTCATTATGCTTTGAGTGTTCTCGTTTCCATTTTTCATGATACTGACCTTTGATGATGGATTTTGCTACATCATAACTGACCGGATGGTTCTCTTGTGGCAATCTCCCTCCCTCTTTAGCAAATTCGTCTGCTCGTTCGTTTCTGTGTATATCAAAGTGTGATGGTATCCACTGAATGACTAGTCTCTGGAAGTTATAGCATAGTTGGTCTAGGGTTGTTCTCAAGTCATCTAGTTCATTGTTACTGGGACTTTTTAGAGCTGTTAGTACTGACAGTGCATCAGTCAGTGTCACCAATTTATTGTGCATGTTATTTTTGTGTTGAATAGCCAGTGTTGCAGCATCTCTGAGGGCCTCAGTTTCTGCTTTAAAGTTGTTTGAGAATTTCCCAGTAGCTATTGACTTGGTGATCTCTTCCTGGTTATTCAGCATCAAGAACACACCTCCCCCTCCATTTCTGGAGGCATTTGTAGCATAGCCATCTGTGTATATGAGGGACCAAGAGTCCCGTGGGTTGTTATCAAAGCTTATGTGTTTTTCTTCTACATGTTTTCTTTCTGTGTCTGATTGGGTGCCTTTTTTCATGATTCCTATTATATCTTCCTTAAGTTCTGGCATTTTGCGTTTTCCATGAGGAGACAGACATATCAGATGGACTCAAGGGTTTTGGTATTGTTTGGGACAGTACTGGGTCTCTAGTTGCCAGTTCATTGGCGATTGCAGAATTTGAAGTCTTTTCATGATGTCTGCTCCCCAATCCGTTCCTGCCAATTTCTTCATAATATCAGTACGTTTTCTGGCTCTTGCTTGCTCAGTCTATCTGATTTTTCCAAGTCATTCTGCGATTCATTGTGACGCCAAGATAAGTTGGGTTTTGGTCAATAGGAAGTGTATGGTCTTTTATCTTCAAGTTTGCAGAGAGTGTGTTTCTTGATAGGCTGAAAATTGTGTATGTAGTTTTTTTTTTTTAATTGGTAATAACCAGGTGTTCGTCCATTTTTCAAGGTCTGCTAGGGCATCTTGCATCCTGGATCCAGCCACCGACATAGTTTCCTCGCGTTCCCATAATGCAAAATCATCTGCATATATTGCTGAGTGTATTCTGAGTGGAATGTCCATTACAATGTCATTCATGAAAATTAAAAAGAGTGTTGGGGACAGGACTCCGCCTTGTGGGTCACCTTGTTTGATTGTGACCTTAGTTAGTTGACCTTGAACTTGTACTCTGGCCGTTCTATCCTGAAGGTATTGAGAGATCCAATTGAATAAACGGCCTTGGATGCCAAGTCTGAAAAGCTTGTTCTTTAAACCTTCTCTCCATACCCTATCAAAAGCCTTCTCCATGTCGACCTACACTGCCAGTGTGTGTTTCTTTTCTTGTAGAGCATCTTCTATTTCCTGTATGATGTAGGTGATCTGGTCTTCAGTTGATCTGCCATGACGGAAGCCACTTTGTTGTGGTATGATCTGTTGTTTTGTCTCTAAATGCCACATGTCTTCTGTTACCAGCCTTTCCATGAGTTTACTCAGGCAGCTCTTGGTCTCTAGGTACTTGGGACTAGTGGGTCTTTTCCATGTTTGAGGATGGATATAATAATAGCTTCTTTCCAGATTGTCGGCATATGACCTCTCTTCCATCTAGCATTTATTATCCTTAGAAGCTGACCCTTGGCTTTCTATCTCAGTTTTATGAGCATTTCGTTGGTGATTCCATCTTTACCAGGGGAATAGTAAGTTTTGTGTTTGTGCTGATGAGTTTTGATTTCCACAACTTTTCAAGGCTCCTGAATGACATTGCTGCTTTAGCTATTCTGATTCTAATTTCTTTACTTATTACCGATCAACGTGACTTCCAAGATAATTAAAGTGGTTGAACTCTTCCACTGGTTTGTTTTCCATGTATATTCTGTCATTCGTTGGAATTAAGCTTTTCATGACATTAGTCTTTTTATAATTGATCTCAAACCCAATTTTGCTGGCTATTGATGAAAGTTCATTTGTGTTTTCCTGCATCATTTTTATCTGGCTGCTGATGAGAATTATGTCATCAGCAAAGTCGAGGTCCTCCAAATGGTCTCCTTGTATCCATTCGATGTCTTTATTACCAGTGCAGCATTTCTTCATTATGAAGTCCATAACAATTTCAAATAGCAACAGCGATAAAATACATCCTTGCTTAATCCCAGTTTCTATTGGAAAACATTCGCTCAGTCCTTCCTCTGTATGATCTGCACGTGTATCCATCATACATGTCTTTGATAATATTTATGATTTTTTTATGGTAAGTCATATTGCTTCAGAATTTTCCACAGAGTCTCTATGAATGCTGTTGAATGCTTTTTTGAAGTCAATGAAGTTAAATACGAAAGGTCTTTGCTTTTCAATGTGTGTTCCTCCAAAATAAGTCGTAGAGTAAAAGTGTATATATATATATATATTTTCCACTGTATATCATCATTATCATCGACTGCCATCTCAGCAATGAAGGTTAGCTACCATGGAGCGCCATTCTGCTCTGTCTCTTGCTTTGATGGTGCAGGTTGTCATAGGCTGATTTGTCCATCTTTTGATATTACTCGAACATGTTAGTCTTGGTCTGCCCCTGCCTCTTTTCCCCTCCAGGATTACTTTTAGTAGTCTGTTGTGTCTTATAACATGGCCCAAAAATCGCATTTGTCTTGTTTGAATTGTGCTTAGTAGTTCTCTTTTCATTTTTAGTTGTTTTAAGACTTTGTTTTCTTTTCCTTCCATCCAATTCTACCTATTCTTCTATATATCCACATTTCAAAGGCTTCAATTCTCTGTTCTGTTTTCTTGTCTAATGTCCATGTTATATATCTTATACTTAGCCACTGTATATAACTTAACAATATTAATAGTGAGCAGTGAAATATCTTCAGTAATAAAGAAAAGACGATGGTCATACGTTGGACATGTGATGAGAAGAGATAATAATCGAATAGCAAAGCAAGCCCTCATATGGGAAACAACAGGTAAAAGAAAAAGAGGAAGACCCAGGGAGACACTGAGAAGAACATTGATGAGAGAGGCAAGAGCAGCAGGAATCGGCTCCCTCAATGAGATAGAACTGCTTGCACAGAACAGAGACAGATGGCGAGATTTGATAAAATATCTTTAAAAGAAAACTGCTAGAACAAAAATTCATATAGGAGAAGGTGTATCTTGGTCTACGCCCTATGGGCCGGTTACGGCTCGAAAGGTCAATAGATAGATAGTGAAATATGTTTTACTATATGGTTAGAAATAATTTTAAAAATATTGAATGATATCTACAACAGTGGATATGTACCAGATGACCTGCTCAAATCAATATTCATTGCCCTACCAAAAAAATCTGGTGCGATTGATTGCGATTCTTATAAACTCATTAGCACAAACACAAAACTTAGGCTATTCAAATCAAATGTACTATCAACCCTTACGTATGCGTGTGAAAGCTGGAAAACAACAAGAGATATAGAAACAAAGTTGAACGCATTCGAAAATAAATGTCTAAGGAAAATACTTGGTATAGAATGGAACGAATTCAAAACAAACGAGGAAATTAGAGAAATCGCCAATCAACCACTAATATCTTCAGTAATAAAGAAAAGACGATGGTCATACGTTGGACATGTGATGAGAAGAGATAATAATCGAATAGCAAAGCAAGCCCTCATATGGGAAACAACAGGTAAAAGAAAAAGAGGAAGACCCAGGGAGACACTGAGAAGAACATTGATGAGAGAGGCAAGAGCAGCAGGAATCGGCTCCCTCAATGAGATAGAACTGCTTGCACAGAACAGAGACAGATGGCGAGATTTGATAAAATATCTTTAAAAGAAAACTGCTAGAACAAAAATTCATATAGGAGAAGGTGTATCTTGGTCTACGCCCTATGGGCCGGTTACGGCTCGAAAGGTCAATAGATAGAGATAGATAGTTTTCTTATATTCATGATTGATTTTATCAGTCTTTGAGATCCATACAATAGAACTGAATTGACATTTGTATTAATCTAATCTGTTGCCTTGAATTTATGTTTCTGCTTCTGATCCAAGATGTTTTTATTTTTCATAAAATAAAATTTCATTTTTCTTCATCTTGCAATGGACGGTTGATTGATAGAACAAACTGCCACCGTAAAACATCCATTGTTATTGAAACAGAAATCTCGACTCAAAAACAGTTATGAACTCCACCAGGATATCAGTATCTCCAACTTTTGGTCCTAAAATAACACAAAGCAGGATTTCAAATGAGAATCTGAGGGTAAAAGAAAATGAGGCCAACCAAAAGAAACACTAAAAAGAACATTAAAACGAGAAGCAACAGCAGTAGACATCAGCTCATTTGTCGAGATTGAACAACTCACCCAGAACAGAGCTGTGTGGCGGGATTCAATGCAGGTCTTGACCAAGGTCTGATAGTTGAAAGATTATCAGACACAAGAGTATAGAATTTCTTCCGTATGTGACATCTTCAGCCTTAAAAAGACAATAGATAGATTGCCATGATGACTGGTGCTGTGAAGTGAAGTGACTTTAGAACAAAAAGTTTGATGAGCCATATCACAAAAATCTTGCTTAAAGTTGTACAGAGAAGAATTCAAGATAAAATCAACATGGAATTAGCAGAACAACAATTTTGATTTAGAGAAAAGAATTGAACAAGAGAAACCATCTTCTGCATTAGGACATTTTTGGAAAAAGTATACAGAAGTATTGGCAAGGAGCAGATTGCATTAATGATTGTGAGCCAGCCAAGGACAACTTAGACTGACATGAAGAAATGCAGTTATTGACTTAAAATGAATTTAGATTCACTTTCAGACTAGAAGGTACAATGAACTACTTAGACAAATGATTTTTTGCCAATTTATCTTCTCTCTCTCTCTCTCTCTCTCTCTCTCTCTCTCTCTCTCTCTCTCTCTCTCTCTCTCTCTCTCTCTCTCTCTCTCTCTCTCTCTCTCTCTCTCTCTCTCTCTCTCTCTCTCTCTCTCTCTCTCTCTCTCTCTCTCTCTCTCTCTCTCTCTCTCTCTCTCTCTCTCTCTCTCTCTCTCTGTCTCTCTCTCTCTCTCTGTCTCTCTCTGTCTCTCTCTCTGTCTCTCTCTCTCTCTCTCTCTCTGTCTCTCTCTCTCTCTGTCTCTCTCTCTGTCTCTCTCTCTCTCTCTCTCTCTCTCTCTCTCTCTCTCTCTCTCTCTCTCTCTCTCTCTCTCTCTCTCTCTGTCTCTCTGTCTCTCTTTCTCACATTCTGTCTCTCTTGCTGAGCTGAGCCGAATGATGATATCCCAATAGTCAACTCATCAGAAACATCAGTTGCAAATGTTTTAGCACAGTATAAATTAGTTTTGAGGTGTATTGCTTAAATAAACATTTTGTTAATGAGGAAAGCTAGTGGGAAAACAATAATAGCATTCCTTAGGTTTTTGTTTTTGGAGTATAAGTTTGAAATGTAGTATTTTTCTAGTTATTTATCATTTCATATATTTTAAAAATTTATTATTCTAGATTTTTGTTGTTTGTATATTATTGCCATAATTTGTATGTTTTTTATTTTTATTTTATATGTAATTTTGTTATCAGGATGGCATTTGAGAGAGCTCTCCAACTTGACTCCAACTGTGTGGGTGCTCTTGTGGGTCTTGCAGTTCTTGAGCTGAATTCTAAAACACAGGATTCCATAAAAAATGGTGTTCAACTGTTATCTAAGGCGTACACAATTGATTCATCCAATCCCATGGTGCTCAATCACCTTGCAAATCATTTCTTCTATAAGAAGGTTGGACATTTAAATGAGATGTTTAATATATTCTGTGAAAAATATGTTGATATCAGAGTACCAATATTGCTGCCTAATCATCATCATCATCGAGTGCCTTCTCCGCAGTGAAGGTTGGTTACCATGGAGCGCCATTCTGCTCTGTCTCTTCCTTTGATGGTGCAGGTTGTCATAGGCTGATTTGTCCATCTTTTGATGTTACTCGTCCATGTTAGTCTTGGTCTGCCTCTGCCTCTTTTACCTTGTATTTTCCCCTCCAGGATTACTTTTAGTAGGCTGTTGTGTCTTTTAACATGGCCCAAAAATCGCATTTGTCTTGTTTGAATTGTGCTTAGTAGTTCTCTTTTCATTTTTAGTTGTTTTAAAACTTCGTTTGTTTTCTGTATAGATGAGACAATAGTATAATTTATAGTATATCAGTGTATAGATTAAACAAGCTTGGTGATAGGATGCCAGTCCCTGTCTTACTCTTCTTTATATATCAATGGGTGTAGAGTTCTCTTTGTTATATTTTATTATTGCTGTTTGCTCCCAGTATAGATTACATATTAGTCGTATGTCCATGTCATCTACAGGGTGTTTTTAAAGTCGCAGTGCAGTGAATTTCTACTCTCGGAAGAAAAACGTCACCAGAAATGCGGTTAACTAATGCGTCACACAAATTGTAAAATAAATGGTATTATTCAAATATACTTGACTGCTATCGGCGAGCTTATAATGGGTAATGTTGGTATTAACACAATAAAGTTGTGCCTAAAGCATATGTTGAAAATGTCCATCACGGGCCTCAAGACATGGCGTGATTCGTCTTTCCATATTTGCGAAAACCTTCAGAATAATGTCTGGTGATATTTGTTTAATCTTGTCTACTATTTCAGTCTTTAGGTCATTAATTGTCTGCGGATTATTTTCATAAACTTTCCCCTTCAATGCCCCCCACAGATAATAATCTGGGGGTGTTAGATCTGGTGAACGAGCAGGCCAGATTCCACGTGAAATAATGCGATTTGCAAATATGCTTTCTAAATAATTGAGTGTTGTTGTGGCTGTGTGTGCTGTTGCCCCATCCTGCTGAAACCAGGATTCCATAATTTCCCGTTCTGTAAGGTGTGCTATGAACGGTTCCAGAATTAAAGTACGGTAACGTTCTGCATTTATTGTTTCATTAAAAAATATAGGTCCTATTATCCGCATACGACTTATAGCGCACCACACTCCGACTTTTTGATCGTAAAGCGGCACTTGATGAAATTCATGGGGGTTTTTACTGCTCCACAGCCGATTGTTCTGACTGTTCACATAACCGGATAAATGAAACCAGGCCTCATCAGTGAAAAAAGTGACGTCAAGGATGGCAGCGCCATGTTCATAAATAAAATTCTGAAACCACATGCAGTAGTTTAAACGGGATTCATAATCTCTTTCTTGGAGTTGAGACACTTCAGTTAATTTGTATGGACGATAGTGTAGTTCACTTCTTAAAACCTTGTGAACAGAACTCTTAGATATTTGCACCTGTTGAGACAAGTGGTTTAAAGATGCATTTGGACTCATTGTAATTCTGTCTTGGAGTTCCATAATTTGGTCTTGTGAAATTGAAGGTCTTCCAGATCGGTATGCATCTACCACACTACCGGTTTCACGAAACTTTTTGATCAATTTTGTAACAGAATTTCGGTGAGGGACTTGTGAGTCTGGAAATTTCCTCACGAATTGTCTAATGACCTCATCCGTATATTTACCGCCATTACGAAAGACATGCTCAACCAGAAATACCCTGTTTTCAATCGTCAACACCATTTCCTTCAAGCAATGAGACAGTGAAAGTAGCGTTTACTTCTGTATATTTTTCGATTAATGTTCTTATGCAGAATATGGCTTCTATTGTCCCGCTATTTTTCCTAAATCCAAATTGCTGCTCATCTAATTCAGTATTCATTTTATTCTGAATCTTTCCTTGTGTAACTTTTAGCAAGGTTTTTGTAACATGGCTCATTAGGATTATTGTTCCAAAGTCACTGAATTCAACTGCACCATTCTTTTTAGGCAATGCAATGAAAGTTGATGTTTTTAGTTAATTTGGTATGTAATAAAACTAATTAATTATGTTACTTTGCAATTTTGTATATCTTCTTTTTTGATCAGTGTAATCCTGCAAATGAAATTAATAAATCTACATTTAGTTTTCCTTTCTTTCTACATTGGCAATGATTCAAGATACCCAAACATTCTAGCTTTCAAGTGGATGTGCCTTGTGTTCTTTGTTTGCAGGAGAATTCTCATTCATTGGAAGTGTTCTTAGTGGCTGAGGTGCTTTTCTACACGTGGAACATAATGACAGAGCTTTGTTCGTGACTTTGCAGCACCTGGGCGACTTCCCGAGATTCACGTTAGTCAGTAAGGGTGTTCTCTAGATTCAAGAGGGCTACTGTAAGATCAAGGGTAGACATGCTTGCTGCTTGCTTGCGTTCGCCTGATGACTAAAGTAGTAGTCATCCGCCTTTAAAAGGACATTAAGTGGGCATGTCTGCGTTGTGTTATGATTTGCAGTAGAACTGTGATGAACTCTCTTTCTCATTTCTATTCACATTGCAGTATAACTGTGATATTTATGCCTTTCGGCTCAACACATCCGACTTCAGCACATTTTTGAGTACCGGTTATCTTCCCTCTTCGATGCCTACTCGCTTGGCCATACCAGACAGGTTAGTCTGTTAATAGAGGCACCGTGGAGGGGTGGAGTAGGGCCTGGGTGGTTCTAGTTCACTGATCTTGGCGCAAGCCATCAGTTGTGGGTCACTGACAACTTCCAGCTCTCGTGCTGTTGTACGCTGTCTTTTGAATCTTTTTCTCTATCACCTTTCCCATTGAAAGTCTTTCTTTCTATCACGTGTAACATATTGTTCGTAACCTGGCGCATCATTTGAAACTTGGATTTTGAAAGTGTGACGTGATGTGTTTCCTTCTTCTGTCTTGATGTGTACCAAATTGTTGCTTTTATTAATGTGACGGACTAGGTATCTCAACTGTACCGCACCTCCTTTGACCGTTAATGTACTTCATCGTATTTGAGCCGCGACAACCCCGTTATATATCTCTGATCAATAGTATTCTTAGCGCTGTTGAGAGACCATTAATTAATACTTCTTCTTGTGTCACATGGTATTTTTAAATATCAAATCATAAGACCTTTATGATATTTCATTGGCAGCCTTTTATTCATTCTGTTTCTTCAGTGAAAGTTATCTTTTAACATCTAATCAGCACAATTATCAAATTCTAACTCATTCTCTCCTCCTATACTAAATTGTACTAACCTATTCTACATTAGTATTGCCGCTACCCTATTTTGGTCCGTTCCCATCGAACGTACCAACCTACTCTACCTATTCTTAATTAACGGCTTTTATTTCTACTAATCCATTCCTTAGATCTTGTATATATCGTCTGCTCTCTACCGTTGATCAATCTCTAATTGCTCCATAGTGTTCCAACTCTTCTCCGTGTTCCTACTGCTCCATAGTGATCCAACTGCTCTATAATGTTCCACTGCTCTATGCTATTGCCAATCTCCAGTGGCTTCTTAGTGTTCCACTGCTCTATGCCATTGCCAATCTCTAACCCATCTGCACCCTGCGGCTGCCAATCTCTAACTGACTATCTTCATTGTCTCCTCACAACCGTCTCTCTGTCCCTACGTCATAAAGTTTCATTTTTCATCATTTCTCCTTCTGTGTACATCTGTGCTCAATTTTTTTACTTCCCCATCTCTAAGTGTGCAATTCCCCGCTATACAATTAGCTATACATTCCCTGCCATTATATACAATTATCTATACATTCCCTGCTATACAATTCGCCCCCAATATGTGCCAGTCGTTGACTCAACTAATGACTATTTTCGTCCTCCATTCCTAGGACTCCCTGTAAATTGTAGTATTTCCATTCTCCCACATACTATTTCTAATCGTCCCGTTCTGATTCTATACAATTCGCTATACATTCCCTGCCATTATAAATTAACTATACATTCCCTGCTATACTGTGAGGCGCACCTTCGCCTCCAGGTAGACGTGTGATTTTATGATTTCATAAATTCAAATTGCAGGAATATCTTATGGTCTGTTGTCTCATGTGCGACGGGGATAATCCGATAACTAACTGTGTTTCATATGTTCGGATTTGGAATAAAAAATGTCATCAAGCTTTGTAAAAATTTGACAATCATCATTTTCAGGAGGACGTGGATTTCCGGTCAATATGGTGGATAGGCGGCAGGAACCATTGAAGGCTATGTCTGAAAAGTGTTCCTTGTTGCAGTTTCCTCATATTCCAAGTCCGGCTTGTTGCAGGAGCTACAGAGTTAAGTGCTCTGTACACACTATGAGCTGTGCGTTTCATCCGTATTGATCGTTTTTCGATATTCTGATTGTTTACGATTCGGATGATTCCACTGGCATGGGCGGTTGAGCAATTATGGATTTTAATTCATTTGCAGTTATACCAGGGCCTTCCATAACCATGTGAAACACCAAATTGAACAAAACTCAAAACATAATGCAGAAACCATTACATAGCATTGAGTTGAAGCCTGTAGAACCAACAAACAACTTATCAACTTATGTAAACTGCCACACGGGTTATGTTCCCTTTTCAAAATCAATTTTCATGTGGCAAGGCACATTGTACCATGTTCTGGAGTTGTAATGGGGTCTTGGTTAGCTCTATTCTCGTGCTCTGATGCAATCAGTAAGCTATGAATCATTGCTATGAATCATTGACTGCTGTTATATTCTTTACTATATAAAAATAGTTAGCTCACAGTTATGTCTTTCTAAAATAATTTGGTGTAATTTGCTTGAATTATCTCATCTAATTTAATGTAGGTTTTAATTGGAAACAATAAATGTAACGAAATTTGAATCTCATATAGTCTAGGAAGTTCGCAATTTCAAGACATAATTTCATCCAAACCAGCAAAATTATTATACAGGTAAACAGTTCATGTTAGATCACAGTATGAGTATGTTAGTAAAGTAGTTCTGTTTAATTGTTGAGGTTGTTCTTTGTAAATGATGAAGAATAGAAATCAATTTACTTACCTCTACCTCATACTTGATGAAATGGGGTTTATTATTATAGCAGAGAAATATTTATTTTGATTATATTTACATAGGATTACCAGAAAGTTCAACATTTGGCCCTGCATGCCTTTCACAACACAGAAAGTGAAGCTATGAGAGCAGAAAGTACTTATCAGTTAGCCAGAGCTTTTCATGTGCAGGCAAGATATAATTTTTTCTCCATTAATTCATATTGCATCTTATGTTTTTCATACCTGATAACAAAGTTGTGTATTGAATTTTCTTTAAATTATGAAGTAGTTAACCACATTAAAATGGATGATTGTGGAATAAATGTCCAGAACAGTGTTTCTCAACCCCTTTTTTTCTACCATGGATGCCTTCCAACCTTGTTTTGTTTGTGCGAAAAGATAACAATTACATTTTTATTCTCTTTTTAAGTAGAGCATTTTATTTATATATGTGTGTGTGCATCTGTGCAAACGTCCGTAGGTTTAAATGGCTAGCAAAATCAAAGATTCTTGTATTGTGTATGTATTTTCTACTTTACTTTCCAATTTGGATATTTCATAAAAAACTATTAAACTTTGTCATTTAAATTTGTAGATTTCTGAATAGACATTTTTCAGCATAAGTCTGTCTAGTGTCAAAATTATCTCACAATGCACAAAAAATATTCCAGTGGTTTCTCTTTTGTCTTTCTTAGACATTTCCAGTTGCTTCTGATTGCACTAACAGTGTCGCATACTTTCATTGGGAAGTTTAATATTGCAAATTAAGCACAGCATCAAGGCCTGACTTCATTTGTTGTGACAGCAATTCTTGGGGGGCACACTCACTGATCATGAGGTCTAAATGAATTGGTGCGTGTGCATGAAGGTAACTGCTGCCTGCGATGGCCATTACAGTGTCCTGAAAGTGTGCATCATGAGTTGTGCACTTTTTTTTTTTCAACATGCAACACATTCACTAGAGTAGTCTGAACGATTGGGATGAATTCTGTGTTGGTTGCTGGGAGGGCTGAGCAGATATGGAAATGCCCTGCCTGAAGTGATGCCATTTCATTCTAAAGCACATGGATTTTGTGTTCTTGTGGTAACAGGATAAATCCGTCATCAAAATACTTAACTGAGAAATTTTTTTCTTCTTTCCCAAGATAGTCATCGTGTGCTCTGTACATTATTATTATTATTAGGAATGAGAAAAAAATTGAATTAGATGGAGACAAACTGTACAAACCAAATGATTGATTGTGCCATATCTAAACTTATTATATATTTTTTAAGTATGAAGATTTTATCTTTAAATTTGGTTTGCAAAATACAAGACATGTTCAAATGAAACACATCCCAGTGGCTTTATTACAAACATATGTAAGGTACATCAGCAGACGTGACAGAATTAAATAAAGCAATTGTTATGAAGCAAATACTCACCAGAGTATCTTAGAAAAAGTCACCATAGGCAATTTAGACACACATCCCACTGCAAGGGTAGGCTGCGGGTGCGACTGAGAGAAATGACTTTGGTTGCTCATTGAACCATTTTGTCACTGTCTCTGCATCAGAGTTGAATGGTTGATCCTTTAGAGATTTTGTAAGGGTCTGAACAAATTAAAGTCAGATGGGGGCTGCAGGCTGGGTGTTGCAGAACTTCCCACCATTTTCTTTTTAACGCTTCTTCACAGTGTTCACAACATATGTACTAGCATTGCCATGCAACAGAATCACACCATGCTAAAGAATGCTGGGTCTCTTATTCTTGATTGCTGTGTGGCAAAGTCAGTCCTGTGAACCTAAAAAGACTATGAGCCTCAGTAATTTCCTAATTGGGAAAACCACCTCACTAGCTACCGACGCTTGAAAAACCTGTGTTCAATTCCTGCTGTAAGCAGTGTGAATTATACTCATGGTTGGAAAAAAAAGATGCCCCCACAGTCAACTCAGCCACTGGCAGAAATGGGTACCAGTGTGGCACTCTGGGAAGGCGAGGAATGATGCCTTTATCATGAGTTACGGTGCTTGAGACGAGACTAGACAGGAGTCTACAAACACTTCTGGATAGGCAGCTGAGCACATATAGGTAAAAACCTGCTAAGACACAGTTTCAAGTCATGTACCTTTACCTTTCTTTATATAAAGACTAGAATATTTCTGCCCGAGTCCCTGCTCGTTCCTTCAAGACTTGATTGGTAGGTTCTCTTGTGTGTTTCTGCAACATTTTGTAATTTTTCTATGTTTGGGTCGCTGGCCCAGTGACAAAACACCCAACCTGGAGGACCAGTTTGTCTCTCTTTGTCTGGCTCCTATCTTTTGACATGTGCGGCCTGGGAGACCCTGCTGGTAGCTAAGCTACCACCGGCATAGTGCTCGGGATCATTGGAACACGCAAACCACCACACCCGGAAAGGTGGCAACACCTCGTTGGGAATTAGTGTGTACTTATTACATCAGATGTGACATCCTCATGCTTACTATGCATGTCCTCTTTTGCCACAGCTCAGGTGGATTTTATTTCAACATGCTTCATATAGTACCATATATTTTTGTATATATATATACACTTATCTAAAATCAAGGGCTATGTCGATTATGATAGGTTTTTATGATGTTAAAAAAAAGAGAAAATATACACAGCAATCGTAGAAAGACTAACAAAAGCATAGATCTGTAATCATCATCAAGTCCCATGCCTACTGGCGTAGGTGATCATGTCTCTCCACAACTTTCTATCTTGAAGGTTATTTATCATTTCTGTTGTTGACCTTCTGCCAAGTCTTTCTTTTAAGCTGTCTGGTATCTTTTCTTTTTGCTTCCCTCAATCTCTTTGTCCCTCAATTTTTCCAGTTGTCACGATATATTCCAACTGTTACCTACTCATTGGATGGTCAAAAAATGCTGGTGTAATTCCTAATATTGGAAATTAGTACTCTCTTTGCTTTCAGAATGTTTTCATTCTCTTCTTAGCTGTCCATGGTATTCACAACAGTCTTCTGTAAATCCACTTTTCTACAGCTTCCGGTGATTTTCTTGTCTGTACTAGCTCTCTAATACAACACCTGAAACCTTGCATGAATCTACTGTACTAGGTGTACAGGGTTTAGCATAATTTATAGTGATTACATTTTGATATAGAAAGCATGTATTGCTGGAAGTAGAGGGCTTGGATTCAGAGATGAATAGGTGTACTGATTAGAATTTTAATAGTTTTAATGGTAGAAATAAGAGCTAATTAATAATTGAAGTTAATTAATAATGGAAGCTAATTGTATATGACTGTTTGATATTGGATATAATATATGAAAATTTTGCTCCATCATTGGATACTCAATTATTATTTGCATTGTTTCTTAACTGATTGTAATTAACTAGCAGTACCAATCATATTACACCTGGGGTAAGCCCAAGATGATGTTTAGAACCTTTTGCCAGATATTGAAGATAATATCAGATTAGTCCCATCACCCATTTACAAGTGCAGATAGACAAACACATTCTGTTAGATTTAAATACGTTCGGGCTGTTGCTGAAGCAACATTGACCAGAAGAAACGCATATTCATGATAAACTATTAAGAATTCTCAAACACAGCAGTTTGCATATAAAACTACCACTTTTTTAGACATGAAACACTTGGCGATAGAAAAGAAAAAGTTTTTCTGATAATCAATGTCCTCAATGTGTCTCTCATATCCATATTCACTATCCTCACCAAATGAACCTTAAACCTTTTCATTACCTCTAATTCCTGCACGACCAAGACAGTAAGTCCATACTAGTTCCTGAAGTCTAGTCTCTGCTCATGTTAACACAATGTATTTGAAGTTTTAATTAAAACATTTCCTTTTTAATGTTTAATAATTGCCTATTCTTGATCACAGGAAGACTATGACCAGGCTTTTCAGTACTACTACCAGTCTACTCAGTTTGCTCCTGCCAACTTTGTACTTCCATTCTTCGGGCTTGGTCAGATGTATATCTTCAGGGGTGATAATGAAAATGTAAGTATAATTTTAATTGTCACTTAATATTTAATTATTTTCTTCTTCTTTTTTCCTTCCTCATTTGCCTTTCAGCAAGGGGAGATATAATTTGCAGTCTTTTGATCTTGGATGCAGGCCTTGGTACTGTAAGAATTCACCTGAGTGCTTGGCAGACATCTAACTGATGGTTCGTTGTTTGGTACAGTTGGAGCACACGTGCCTTCACAGCTTAACCCTACCCGACCTGAGGTCCTGAACCTAACTCTCCTGAGCATTAAAGAGAAAAAAAAACCAACATGATATAGAAAAATCCCCATCAAAGCCAGCTCCTTGCCATGGGGGATGGGCCTTAACAGTCACCAGGGACTGAAAACCAAAACTGCCAGGTCTTCCTACACCTGAGCAAGACCACAGTCTGCTCTAGCAAGTTTAAGTGATGAAGTCAGAGGCAACCAGCAAAAAGAGCTACAATAATCAGGATGCCACGCACTCATGTCAATGGGAAGTATTCTATAACTGCGAATCGATATGGCACTCGCCATGTGATGGACACTCAGGCAGGTGCAGCGCCGGGCCAATCCAAACTAAGACCACTTAAAATAATGCACTGGAATGCTGAAGGCATAAACAGCAAACGAAGTGAGTACAGTAAAAAGATAAGAGCTAGAAAATATCCTGCAGGAAGAGCAAGTAAGCATATGCTGTTTGCAGGAAACCCATCAACATAGCCTTGAATATTAGGGGATACCAGTGTTACTGATCTGACAGAAAAAACAGACCAAAAGGGCGGAATATTGACACTTGTAAAGAACAACATCAATGCATGTCAACTTGAAGTGTATATGGATGGGGCGGAATATCAAACACTGCACCTCAGGACAGAAGATACAGACTTTCATCTACTTAACTACTGCTGTCCGAGCGACCGCCCCCAATTACTAAACACAATTCCATTAAAACAAAGAATAATTGTATGTGGAGACTAACAGCCATTCACAGAGCTGGGATTATGAGCATATGGACAAGAGAGGTGAAGAACTGCTAAACCAAACAACAGATCCACCAACATTCTATTCCAGATCATGGCATACCACATCTACACCAGACCTTGCTTCCCATTCACCAGACCAGGATTGGAATATCATACATATTCTTGTGAAACAACTTAGAGGCAGCGACCACCAACCAGTCATTTTAGTGGTGCAAAATGAGGCCATCAGGGAGAGCAGCACTCTCTCCAGATGGAATTACAAAAAGGCAGACTGGAAAATGTATCAACATTACACCAGTGTACCGACTAAAGATCTAAATACAGGCAGACATCAATAAAATAGTTGATAAATTCAGTAGACTAATAATACAGGCTGCCAGCGAAATAATACCTAGAGGGGCATAGAAACACTACAAACCTTACTGGAGTAGTGAACTAGAGCAACTGCACAATGACATGGAAATATCTCAAAAGCAAGCAGAAAATAACCCTTGCCAGGAATCTATCTATCTATCTATTGACCTTTCGAGCCGTAACCGGCCCATAGGGCGTAGACCAAGATACACCTTCTCCTATATGAATTTTTGTTCTAGCAGTTTTCTTTTAAAGATATTTTATCAAATCTCGCCATCTGTCTCTGTTCTGTGCAAGCAGTTCTATCTCATTGAGGGAGCCGATTCCTGCTGCTCTTGCCTCTCTCATCAATGTTCTTCTCAGTGTCTCCCTGGGTCTTCCTCTTTTTCTTTTACCTGTTGTTTCCCATATGAGGGCTTGCTTTGCTATTCGATTATTATCTCTTCTCATCACATGTCCAACGTATGACCATCGTCTTTTCTTTATTACTGAAGATATTAGTGGTTGATTGGCGATTTCTCTAATTTCCTCGTTTGTTTTGAATTCGTTCCATTCTATACCAAGTATTTTCCTTAGACATTTATTTTCGAATGCGTTCAACTTTGTTTCTATATCTCTTGTTGTTTTCCAGCTTTCACACGCATACGTAAGGGTTGATAGTACATTTGATTTGAATAGCCTAAGTTTTGTGTTTGTGCTAATGAGTTTTGATTTCCACAACTTTTCAAGGCTTCTGAAAGACATTGCTGCTTTAGCCAGTCTGATTCTAATTTCTTTGCTCGTATCCCCTTCTCGATCAATGTGACTTCCAAGATAGATAAAGTGATCGATCTCTTCTACTGGTTTGTTTTCCATGTATATTTTGTCACTTGTTGGAATTAAACTTTTCATGACTTTAGTCTTTTCATGATTGACCTCAAGCCCAATTTTGCTGGCTATTGATGATAGTTCATTTGTGTTTTCCTGCATCGTTTTTATCTGACTGCTGATGAGAACTATGTCATCAGCAAAGTCGAGGTCCTCCAAATGGTCTCCTTGTATCCATTCGATGCCTTTATTACCAGTGCAGCATTTCTTCATTATGAAGTCCATAACAATTCCAAATAACAAGGGCGATAAAATACATCCTTGTTTAACCCCAGTTTCTATTGGGAAACATTCGCTCAGTCCTTCCTCTGTTCGAACTGCACATGTGTAACCATCATACATGTCTTTGATAATATTTATGATTTTTGATGGTAAGCCATATTGCTTCAGAATTTTCCACAAAGAATCTCTATGAATACTATCAAATGCTTTTTTGAAGTCGATGAAGTTAAGTACAAAAGGTTTTTGCTTTTCAATGTGTTCCTCCAATATAAGTCGTAGAGTGAAAATGTGGTCAAGACAGCTTCTCCCTTTTCTAAACCCAGCCTGTTCTTCACGCATTACTGTATCTATTGAATCCTTTATTCTATTTAGGATGATTTTACAGAATAACTTTGAGGCAACTGACAAAAGTGTCACGCCTCTCCAGTTGTTACAATCTCTAAGATTGCCCTTTTTTGGGATCTTAACAATGATTCCTTTTTTCCATTTATGAGGCGTCTTCTCTGTTTTCCAAATGATGTTGAACATTTTTTGGAGATGTATTAAATTATGGCTATCAATTGCCTTGAGGATCTCAGCTGTTAACTTATCCTCTCCAGCAGCCTTGTTATTGGTCATTAGCTTTAAGGTGGTTTCTATTTCACTCAAGGTGAAGTCATCTAAATTTACATCTAATTCTGCTGCTGGTGTTTCAGCTTCAAAATCTATTAAACTGTGAGGTAGTGGACGGTTAAGAATTTCTTTGAAGTGTTCCGCCCAACGGGCTTTTATGTCTGCGCTTGTTGTTAGCATTAATCCAGATTTGTCTAGAATTGGTGTTCCACTGGATGTATAGGTGTTTGTCAGCATCTTTTGTACAGTATAAAGAGTTCTGCTGTCTCCTGTAATTGCAGCTGTCTCTGCTTTCTCTGCCAAGTTGTCTATATAAGCTCTTGTATCTCTTCTTGCCGAACTTTTCACTTTGTTGTCTAATTCTTTGTATGTTGCTTTTGCCAGAACCTTTCCAAGATCTGTCTTTACATTAGTCATGGCTCTCTTCGCTTCTCTTCTTTCTTTGATGTATTTCCATGTGGTGTCTGAGATCCAAGCTCGTTTTTCCATTTTCTTCAGTCCAGCACTTGCTTCTGCTGCTGTCATTAGTATTTTGCTCTGTGAGTCCCACATTTCATTGATATCTAAGTCTATTTCACCAAGTGCTGGATAACAATTACTTAGCTCTATGTTAAACTTTTCCTTTATGGCTTCATCTTTCAGTTTATGACTATCAATTTTATGTGTAATTGACCTCTTCTGTTGGTTTCTAAATTTTAATCTTATTTTCCCAATGCACAGGTTGTGGTCACTATTAACATCAGCACCTCTGTATGCTCTTACATCTATTAATGATGATCTGAATTGTTGTTTAATACATAGGTGGTCAATTTGATTTGATGTTCTATCATCAGGAGATATCCATGTTGTTTTGTGGATATTTTTGTGTGGAAATAATGTCCCACCTATAACTAAATTTTCTATTAAACATAATTCTATTAATCTTTCTCCATTCTGACTTGTTGTATTACAGCCTTCTCTCCCCATCACATGTTCCACTCCTGCGTTATCTTGTCCTACTTTGGCGTTGAAGTCTCCCATTACAATTAAAAGATCGTGTTTTGGTATTTTGTTCATAAGTTGTTGCAGTTGGTTATAAAAATCATCCTTAACTTCATCATCAGCTTCGTTAGTAGGCGCATAACATTGAATAATTGAAAGTCTTCCATGTTTTGTTTTGTATCGTGTTCGTATCAGACGGCTATTTACCGGTTCCCATTCTAATAAACTTCTTGCAGCTTTGTCTGTCATCATTATGCCTACTCCTTCACGGTGTTTTCCATCTTCCCTTCCAGAAAAAACTACTATTTTATTATCAATAGATCTCCTACCTGTTCCAGGCCAGCGCATTTCGCTTAATCCTAAAATATCTAGATCGTATCTGTCCATCTCGCTCGCGACCTGTGCATGTTTCGTCGGAGCGGCCATTGTTCGCACATTCCAGAATCCTATTTTTGTTGTTGTTTTGGGGCCGAAAAAAACTATCACTACTATCTACTGCTAATTTACACATTCTGTATCAGGTCTACGTTTCATTAACAACATCGTTTTTACGATAGCGGCTTGTTAAACCTCTGATCAACGGTTCTATACCAAGCCGGAGAAAAATAATTCCTCCATTTTGGAAACAACCGGAAACGGATATTGCCAGGAATACCACAATAAATATCAGCATGCTAAAGCCAAATTTCAATGGGCTATACTACAAGCCAGATGGAGAAGCTGGAAAGAGAAAACAGAGTCCTTGCATCTTGAATGAGACACAAGAAAAGTGTGGAAGCTTGTAAAACAGCTGAACGTTGAGGATGTACAACTGGGTCAAAGCATACCTGCATAACAGGAGAGCCTGAGTGCAACTGGAAGGTCTTACTGCGACAGGGAGGGGTACTATCTCCAACACTTTTTCTAGTCTACATCAATGACCTAGTTACTGAACTACCACATCGTATCAAAGTGACAATGTATGCAGATGACTTGGTAATGTGGTGCACAGAGGAGTATGCAACAGTGGCCTCCAATTTATTGCAAAGAGCTATGAATGCACTGAATTCATGGATAAATAGATGGTGTATCAGCATCAATACAGACAAATGCAGTACTACACTTTCACTCTTTCACCAAAACAAAAAGCGTGAGCCATCTACATCGATATCTCGGAGTTACATTCGATAACAAACTATCTTGGAAACAGCAAATAAATAAGGCAACCCAAAAAGCAAGGAGAAAGTTGGCTTATTCTAAGAAAGCTGTGTGGAATCATGTGGGATGCGAGTGGGAAAATACTCAGTAAAGTTTACCAACAGAGTATACGCCCACATTTAGAATATGGATCATCTGCATGGTGCGCAGCATCAAACACAAAATGTTGGAGATGGAGAAATTATGGAGGATACCAGCACTGAGAGAATGGAGGGACACAAAGGTGCACATAAAAATTTTCATGCATGCAGAGTGTAACAGCCTCTTTCTTTCCTATTTGCGACTCGAGGCTGTCGTGCCCCAACGATAAGCTTACCTCCTTCAACCCTTTGCCAAAGATTTGCCGGCCAGGAATTTATGCTGTGTCGTATAGTGATTTAGTACTTCGCTTTGTAATGACTTTTGTCGACAACCACCTGTCCGTTCTTCGCGGACTTACTGAAAACATTGAGCAACAGCACACACAACAACTCGTGAAGGTTACACATATTAACGTTATTACAGTTTCACATTATCAATCACATTTGAGACCCATCTCTCTACACGCTCTTCTCTGTTACAACTCAACTATCTCTTAGATGTTATAATTGATCTAATGTGACGACGACACTTGCTGCAGTGTCATATTCAGCAGGACGGTGTTTGCCAACCGGTGCTAATAATTGACAATTTCTCCTGCCTACATGGTTTCAGTTGACTTAACCATGTTGCTCTTTGACTGCTGGGTTCAGCAGACTCTGTCTGCCACATCTGTGAGAATAGTTTATGGTAAGACCCTCTCTCTCTCTCTCGAGCCTTGCATTCAGCAGAACTCTGTCTGCCAATCTGTGAGACAAATTGACTAGTCTCTGACATATATTGATAGTAGTTTGAGTGTTCTACTCACCAATGGAGAATTCACACTCCGTGCCTGTCATCAGAACCACACTGAATTATGAGACATCTACATATTTGTGCGCCCTACTCTATTAGAACACCACCTAAGGTTATTCTGATCTAACACTGCCTTGTTCATAGGCCATTGACACTTAGACTCTACATAGTCCTAACAATAAAACTTGGTCTTCTGCCCGGCAGGACGTCCTTCCCGCTCGAACTCTGGCGCGCTACTAATTACATTTACTCACTACATAACTCATCCAACTTAAACTATCCACAAATTTAAGGGCTGCCAGCCCTCACGGGCTAACACCCTAGGGAAAATGACCGTTCGCGTTCCCTGCTAGTTCATAACTAATCTTCTCCTTTCTCTCATTCTTCTCCTATCTACATTCCCCACGTGACATACTCATTCCCCGTGCAACACCCATCTCTCTGAGTTGCTTTTCACCTCCACACTTTCCATGCTTTCTCTTTCAGTCAGCCTACTCGACCTAATTCTCTCCCCCCATTTCTTTAAGTTCCTTCCCCTTATTTTATCTCTCCATCTCTGTCTTCCTCTTCTCTCTTTCTTTCTCTCTCTATTTCAACAGATATCCAATGAAGGACCGATTCCAAAATCTTGCACTGGGACGATTTAAGAGAAGCAGTTTTATCCACCAAGCCAAGCGTATTTGTAGACAAACACCAGACATGCCAAGAGTTGTTAACCCTCTACTGTTCATACCTGAACAGACTCCCTGCATGCTGGAATCAGGATTATCAATACAAATAGGGACAAAAGTAAAAGGAATACTTGACAAAGAGGAATAGAATAGTCTGCAGCGTAAAACAACTCTGAGTTTCCTGGATGAAGATTACCTACAAGACCTATGGATTTGTGTGTACACAGATGGATCAGCACAGAATGCAGTAAAGAATGGGGGAGCTGGTGCATACATAGAGTGCCCAAATAACTCTAGGGATATGAATAAAATAGCAACAGGGAAATATTTTCACAATTATGATGCAGAAATACAAGCAATAAAGTTGGCAATAGAAAAACTGCTGAACTTAGCCCACAGCCTGTAGTGTTTTTGATAGATGCAAGATCAGAACCCCAGGCACTACAATCCAGAAAATTGCCACATCTGCAGACCTTATTGAATGAACTTTGCAAGCACCACAGGGTTGCCCTGCAGTGGATCCCATCTCACTTGGAATACCAGGAAATGAGAAAGCAGATCAGTTGGCAAAGGAAGGTTCAACAGGCACACAACCAGATGCTCTGGTTACATACCATCATAAGGAACAGATAATCAAATCAATCAGAGGACCACAAGCCCCAAATCAGGATGCCTTTCATAATATGAATAGATGTGAAAAAGTTATCATTATACTCCTCAGAACAGGACACAATCGACTCCACAGACACATGTATAAAAATTTCAAGTTCGGCACCTCAACTACTTGTACATGTGGACAGGCGCCCCAGACTACAGAAAAAACATACTTCAAGACCGCACTGAATATAGTAGACTGAGGAAAATCCTTTGGCCCATAGATACAAGGGAGAATTATAGAAAAAATTGTATGGTAAAAGCTTTACGTGATTGATAGACGACACAAATTTGAACGACCTTTCGACTCAATAGGCCTTCATGCAGGAACAAACAACACACACAGAGATATGTAAGTAAATAAAGCTACCTAGCTAACTAGGAATTGTAAAAATTTTTAGTTATGTAGGATTAGCTTTATTTACTTACATATCTATGTGAGTATTGTTTGTTTGTTCCTGCTGAAGGCCTATTGAGCTGAAATGTCATTCAATTTGTGTCGTCTATCAAACTATTAATCACATAAAGCTTTAACCATACCATTTTTTCTATTTTTTTTTAAAATTCTCCCTCACATTTAGCTTTACTGCAGCTTATCATTTTTATACATTCATTTGCATTTCCTTGCCCCATAGATACAGCACTACAGACAAAACTATATGGGCCACTGCAAGAATTACAAAAGACAATAAAATTTATACAGAAAATTACATTGCAGATATAGACAATACTTCAGGCGAACAAAAGACAGACAGACAGGCCTGGATGAATTCAGCTGAAATATATCAGCTTTCTGGTGACTTCACTCTCGCCAGAATTTTTTTCTTTGTTTGTTTTAGTCTACGAAAGACAAAATAAGTCAGACCGATAGCATTGGCTTGTAAAATGTTTTAATATATTTTAAATGGCCATTTGTGATGTTTTGGGCGCAGCATACTTCTCATTATTTTGTATTTTTTTTTTATAGTCCCAGAATTAAATACAATAGATTGTACAACTTTACAATTCCATGGCATTTGGAAATGAAAGCATGTTCTTCCTTCCCCAAATCATTAAACCAGGCACCCTTTCTTTTCTTTTTTTATGGCTTGGTCAACTGGAGAGTGTCAGACTACCATACTAGAAAACCATGTTCACTCCAGTAGCCACTATGCTGCATCACAGTTATTTGTTTTCATCTCAATGTGGGATTTGGTTGATGGTTGGTTGCGTTCGCCCGATGACTAAAGTATTCTAGAGTATTCGTAGACTGTAGAATTCCTCTTCGTCATCCGCCCTTAAAAGGACGTTAAGTGAACGTGTCTGCATTGTGTTGTGGTTTGTAGTATAACTGTTATATTTGCGCCTTTCAGCCCAACACATCTGACTTCAGCACATTTTTGAGTACCGGGTTGTCTTCCCTCTTCGATCTCTGCTCGCTTGGCCAGACTAGACAGGTTAGTCTGTTACTGGAGGCACCACGGAGAGGTGGAGCAGGGTCTGGATGGTTTGGGTTCACCAATCCTGGTGCAAGCCATCAGCTGTGGGTCACTGACAACTTCCAGCTCTGGTGCTGGGAGGCGTGCCTTCGCCTCCAATGTGGGATTTTAGTTCTAATGTTGGAAATTTTGAAGTATTTATGGATGATGTCCTGAATCTAGTACATACCACTCATTCTTAAAATTGATACTTTATTTTTTGTAAGAATGGTTTCATTTTGTGATACCACACACAAAACACACAGTTCTTGGGGATGCAATATTCAATATGTTTCCACAAAAGTTGTTTATTTGTGTACTACAGCATCTTCTAATCACTTAGAATGTATAACAGTTGAAGCATATGTATTTTATCTTCATGGAAAGACACAAATGATCAAACTAATACTTTATAATGTACCAGTGACAAAAAAATTGTGACATACGGGTCCTAATAAGCCATTTGTTTGAATCTTTTCTTTTCTTTTTAACATAGACTGAATTTTTTAAGTAAGCTTAATGAGTCTAATAAGCCAGTTATTTTTGTATTCATGTATTGTTTTTTATTTTAATGAAAGGCTGCTCAGTGCTTTGAGAAAGTTCTGAAAGCTCAACCTGGCAACTATGAAACAATGAAGATCTTGGGTTCTCTGTATGCAAATCATCCTGATCAGGAAAAGAAAGAAATTGCTAGAGTATTTACTCAATGTTTTGCAGTCCTGTTTTTTGTAAACATCAGCTTTATATGTCATTTGTGTACACTAATTTGTTAATGTTCATGTTGTGGTTCATCATTTCACTCATGTCTGATCCTTTGCTCAGGTTTTACTTGATCACTGAGGAAAATTTCAGTAAAGTGTACTATCTCAGAAACCCTGTTGTGGGTCCCTAGAACAATTTTTTAGAAGGTTAGTTAATGCCAGTTGTGTTAAGACTAGTGGCCTCTAAATGTTTTAGCAAAATGATTTTATATGCATTGTACAGTACAAAGATGGTGATGGTATTGCAATATTCACACAGTGGTGGTATGGAGCCAAATCAGCACCAACTCTTAGGCATGCCTAGGGAGTAGGAAATCATCTAGCAGTCTTAAATACTGCCATGTGTATTTATCACATGGCTATAAACAATATATTTTGTCTGAAAACTTGCGATTTATATGGCGGATAAACAGCAGGAACTGGTAAGGCTGTTTCTGAAAAGTGTTCTTTGTTGCAGTTTCCTCATATTCCAAGTCCGGCTTGCTGCCAGAGCTTAGTTAAGTGCTCTGTGCACAATGTGAGTTGTGCGTTTCATCCATTTTGATATTCTGATTGCTTACAGTGAATAATGATATTGTATGACGGGGAATAGATGGCTGTGTTCACTTTTTGTGCGGTTTTGCCTTATGTCTTTTGGCATGTGCTGAAACTGCTATGATGAGAACTGCAGCTGCCTTTATTTGTTTGGATCCTTCAATGAGATGAAATATTAAGTTGGATGACTCCACTGGCACGGGTGGTTGAGCAATTATGGATTTTAATTCATTTCCAGTGATACCAAGGCCTTCCATAATTATAATATTTTTTCTCTTTTGAACTTAACAGTAATGATTTTACAAGAAATAATGATTTTATGGACATTTCCAGTAGGCAAATTTGTTGTCAAAATAGATCTACACACAACTGTCATGACACCTTAGCAGGGAAGAAATTGCTCTTTATTTATAATCAGTGGTTTTTTAAATTTATTTGTATTTTGCCAACTATTGTATTTTATTTGTCTTTTTATCATTACTAACGTGTAATAATAGCAAGACACAGGCCTTGAGACAGAGATGTTGTTGGTTTAAATCCCGGCTGCACCAATTGGAATTTTTATTTATGATTTCTTTCTGTAGCAACCACCCCTGGTCTCAGTAGCATGGCCCGGCTTGAAACGTCAATTACTCATGGACGGAAAAAAATGTAGGTACCTCCGAGGACGGAGTTATCTACCTGTGCGGCAAGGGAGCCCTGTGCACACGGCTGCCAGGAAAAAACGGATTGACATGCAAAATTCAGTTCCTAGTCTCTAGGGGCTTCGTCAGAGGTCAAAGCTGGCAAATGAAAAAACAAAATTACAAATGTGTCAAGAAAAGGGTGTAAATAGTTTAAATTGTAAGATAATTAAATTTTGTGTGTTTTGTAGCAGAAAAAAGTGATAATGAAGATCAACCAGATAGAAATACTGCTGACTAGAACAGAGCATATAAAATCAGGCATGTAATGGGTCATCTGAACAGTTCTTTTCAAAAAGGACCTGATGAAAAGATTGCTGTAAAGTGCTCTGAAATTGTCATAAAGTAAAACAAAAACAATGGCAATGCTGTCCATATAATCAGCACAAGGTGTTCTATGAATTAAATAGTAAGTCAACGATATAGTAATACCTCCATCGATTTTTCAGTCTTCTGATATAGCTATTAGTAATTCCTATATATTTTACTCAAAACTTCATGAAAATAAATGTCTCGAGAACCTTTTATTATCGTGTTGTTGACTTTTTGCCATGACACTAAGCTATCTAGTATTTTCTCTCTTTGTCATCCATGATCTCTCTTTCCCTGTATCTTGCCAGTTGTAACCAAGTATTCCAAATTTCTTCTTCTCATGATGTGCCCAAATAATGTTGATTGTTTTTTTCTGATGTTTCTTAGGAGCTACCTTTTTGTATTGGTCTCTTTGAGAATTTCCTCGTTGGTCTTTTTAGCTGTCCAGGGAACTTTCAACATTCTTCTGAGAAATCCCATATCGGTGGCTTCTAAATGGTCTTTTAATTTGTTTGTTTACTGTCTATGATTCGTTTCTATATGTTAAAATTGGTTCTTAATAGCACTGATGAAATCTTTCTCACTTCTATTGACATAAAGATTTGTTGCATAATATGTTTTTTCATATTAGAAAGACTCATTTATTCATTTTTTATTTATTTAGATCTTTATTTATGTCCATTTGTGTTGTTTTTGTTGATTTATGTACTATTATGTTTAGTCAAATGTATCTGAAGTTAGTATATAAACATTAGTCATTTTAATTGATTTGCATCCCATGAGGACCAAAGGGACACATGTGTCCCATAAAATTCTATAAAACCTACACATTTTTTTCATATGATATTGGTTTGGTTTGGTTTGGTTATGGAAGGCCCCGGAATCGCTGCAAATGAATTAAAATCCATAATTGCTCAACCGCCCGTGCCAGCGTAATCATCCGAATTAATATCTCATCTCCCTAACAAAGACAGGTAACTGTAGTCCCCATCGTAGCAGTCTCAGCACACGCCAAAAGACATAAGGCGAAACCGCGCAGAAAGTGAACACAGCCAACTGTTCCCTGTCATACGATATCATCATTCATCGTAAACAATTGGAATATCGAAACATGATCAAAACGGATGAGACACACAGCTCACGGTGTGCAAAGAGCACTTAACTCAGTAGCTCCTGCAACAAGCCAGACTTGGAATAATATGAGGAAACTGCAACAAGGAACATTTTTCATGCATAGCCTTCAATTGTTCCCGCCGCCTATCCACCATATACCGGAAGTTTACATCCTCTTGAAAATGATGATTGTCATATTTTCTTGAAAATGTATAGCGCTTGATGATGTTAGGCCGTCATTGTTGACTCCAATTCTGAACATATAGACACACTGTTAGTCGTCAGATTATCCCCATTGCACATCAAACAACAGACCGTAAGATTAGCGTATGGCTGGTCTAGGGATGTACGATGAGCCATTCATAAAAGTAAAAAATGATATATATATATATATATATATATATATATATATGATATTGTTTTATCTTCAGTCTATCTATTGACCTTTTGAGCCGTAGCCGGCCCATAGGGCGTAGACCAAGATACTCCTTCTCTTATCTGAATTTTTGTTCTAGCAGTTTTCAATTTCAGAATTTCAGAAATCGCCAATCAACCACTAATATCTTCAGTAATAAAGAAAAGACGATGGTCATACGTTGGACATGTGATGAGAAGAGATAATAATCGAATAGCAAAGCAAGCCCTCATATGGGAAACAACAGGTAAAAGAAAAAGAGGAAGACCCAGGGAGACACTGAGAAGAACATTGATGAGAGAGGCAAGAGCAGCAGGAATCGGCTCCCTCAATGAGATAGAACTGCTTGCACAGAACAGAGACAGATGGCGAGATTTAATAAAATATCTTTAAAAGAAAACTGCTAGAACAAAAATTCATATAGGAGAAGGTGTATCTTGGTCTACGCCCTATGGGCCGGTTACGGCTCGAAAGGTCAATAGATAGAAAACCATATTCCCTATATGCCACTTTACATTACTTTTATATGGGATGCTTTATTCTTCTTCATCTTTCCTTCCTCATTTGCCTTTCAGTATTGAGGGGAGATTTGCAGTGTTTTGCTGTTCTGTTTACCTCTGCTGCTGTTATGTTTCATAGTGTTTCTTATATTCTGTCATTCCATATTTTTCATTGCCTGCTCTTAGGTCTGGTGTTCTCACAATATTTATTGAAGGCTCCCTGTGTTTTGATCTTATTGCCTTATCATTTGTCGGAAAAAGACAAATCGGCAGACCTAAACTACAATATAGAGATATCAGCAAATCATCTCTGAAAGACTTCTCCATCTGTGAAAACGACTGGCAACATCTGGCAAGTGATCGCACATCATGGAGAGCATGTATAAGGAACGGTATAACAACATTTGAGACTGTGCTAAGACAGGACTTAGAAGAGAAGAGACTCATGAAAAAGGATGGTAAACCCTGTGGATCAGCGAGCCTGACCTGTTCATTATGTGACCGCGTGTGTTTGTCAAACATTGGTAGAATTAGCCACGAGAGAGGCTGTTCGGCAAAAACAATACCTCAAAAAAAATACGCAATAGCCTCCACTAGACCGTCTGACGACAAGACGAAAAGGGCCATATATATATATCATTTGACCAAACCATTTTATATGTTGTTTCTTTATATATTCTATAGCAGGGATTATTCCTTGCTTTCTTTTCCCAGGCTGTTTCATATCATTCATCATTAAACACATTTTATCTCAGTAGTTGGTATTTTTCTTATTGTTCTGGCTTCTAGGATAAAATATTGGCATTGGTATGCACAATATTGGATGAGGATTGTACTGTAAAAAAAAGTAAAGTACCCCCGTCATGCCAAGTGGCATATATGGAATATGATGTTAGTGACCATAAATTTTACAGACCTTCAGCACATGATTTTTGGGGTAATGTGGTCGGTATTACGTTCGTACCGCTTTACTTTCCCAGAAAAAAATCCTGTACCCATTAATGGCTGGGTGAACCGGAAGCCTGTCAGTTGGGATCGAACCCTACCTCTTATCCTTTGTAGTCCAGTTCACTAACCACTTAGCTATCATGGCTCCCTAGTTTTTTAACATGCATCTCATCATCATCATGTGCCATGCCGGTTGGAGTAGGCGATCATGTCCTTCCACAATTTTCTGTCCATACTGCTTCATATCAGTTCTGTTGTTGACTGTTTTCCATTCCATGACACCAAGCTATCCAGTGTTTTCTTTCTTTGTCATCTGTGATCTCTCTTTCCTCTTATTTTGCCAGTTGTAACCAAGTATTCCAACTTTCCTCTTCTCATGCTGTGCCTGAAAAATGTTGATTGTTTCTTTCTGATGTTTTTTGGGAGTTACCTTTTTGTGTTGGCCTCTTTGAGAATTTCCACATTGGTCTTTTTAGCTGTCCAGGGAACTTTCAGCATTCTTCTGAGAAATCCCATCTCTGTGGCCTCTAATCGTCTTTTCATTTGTTTGTCTACTGTTCATGTTTCGCTTCTATAGGTCAGAATTGGTTCTATATAACACAGATGAACTCTCTTTCTCATTTCTATTGACATAGATTTGTTGCATATTTCATTTTCTAAAATGCTATTCTGGCCTGAGCTATTCTGCTTTTTATTTATGTGGTGCATCTTCTGTGTGATGTTATTATTGATATTTTTGTGCTGTTTTCCATGCCTTGTTACCAAGCTATCCAGTATTTTCTCTCTTTGTCGTCTGTGATCTCTCTTTCCTTTTATTTTGCCAGTTGTAGTCAAGTATTCCAACTTATTATTGTGCCCAAGTATTTGACGCATTGCACTTGTTTCAGATTTGTCCTGTTTATTTTTATGCTCCATGATGGTGATGATTGTTTCTTCGATTTGACCATTACTTATGTTTTCTTACTTTTCAGACTTAGACCTTTCTTGTTGCTTTCTTTTACTATTATGTCTATCATTTCTTGTAGTTCATTCTCTGTCTCTTCTATTAAGATTGTGTCATCCACATATCGCAAATTATTTATGTTGTGACCATTGACTTCAATTCCTTTTTTGTCTACTATTGATCTCATAATGTGTTGGCTGTAAAGTGAAAACAAATCCGGCGACAGAACACAGCCTTGTCTGACTCCTTGTTTTATATATTGGAATTGTCCTGTTTGGTTACATACATCTGCTAACACTTAAAACTGAATTTTATTATTTGATGTTTTTATTTTATTCTCTTACATATTCTCTTTTATAACTTATAATTATTATTTTATAATGGCATTTTTAGAGGGCAGCTGTTCTGTAATTTTGGCACATGCACACAATTTAACCTGTCCTAGATACCTAGTATTCCTACGTGTTATTGGACTAAAGAATTATTACTTTAAGAAAATAACTACGCGTCATATACACAATTGAAATGTAAATGAATTGTGACCTACATATTGATATTATTATTTTTAAATCTCTGTGCAACACATAGTTTTCTGATAAACTTGTTTAAATCTGTAGATCAATCTTTACCAGCAACGGTCGCAATCGATGGTGACTTGTTTAAAACTTTTTTTTCTTAGCGTAAATGAACATTGTCACCAGTGAAACTTCACAGAATGATGAATGGTACATTAAATTATTAATCCAGTTTTTTTCTTGTTTGAAAAGCAAAAACAAGCAATAGCAAGAAGGAATTTTTATGTCAGTTTTTTTATTACATTTTGAGAAATCCACAGTCACCTCACATCATGTAATAATTTGTGCTGCAAAGTTCTAGCAGAGTTATCCTTGAAGACAAAACTAGAGTACTCATTATAGTGAAAACAAGGCCCCGTAAGTATTATACAAAGCCTACTACAATTGTTTTTTAATAAACACTTCAAGACAACCTTCTTGTGGACACCAGGTAGCAAAAAAAAAAAATAGGAAAGCCAAAAGAAACACTTCTTAGAACAATTAACAGAGAGGGCTGCACTGCGACAATAGCACCCTTGTTGGGAAACAATGTTTTTAACTCTTTCAGAACCAAAACAGGAAACACATTATTTTTAGGTTTGAGCTAGATTAATTTTCCTGTTTCAAAAAATTTCACCATATACCTTTATCATTTGACTACTTCACACAATAATTTAGATAGATGTCTATATGTGTTATATACGTCACTGGAAAGGAAAATGGATGCAGAAAATGAAAATATCAATATATTTATATGTGATTATTTGAAAAATTTAGATGACTTCACCTTGAGCGAAATTGAGACCTCCTTAAAGCGTATGGACAACAACAAGGCTGCTGGCAAGGATAAGTTAACAGCTGAGATCCTCAAGGCAATTGATAGCCATAATTTAATACACCTTCAGAAAATGTTCAACATCATTTGGAAAGCAGAGAAGGTGCCTCGTAAGTGGAAAAAATGAATCATTGTTAAGATCCCAAAAAAGGGCAATCTCAGAGATTGTAACAACTGGAGAAGCGTGACACTTTTGTCAGTTGCCTAAAAGTTATTCTGCAAAATCGTCATGAATAGAATAAAGGATTCAATTTAGAAAAGGGAGAAGCTGCAGTGACCACATTTTTACTCTACGACTTAATATTGGAGGAACACATTGAAAAGCAAATACCTTTTGTACTTAACTTCATCGATTTCAAAAAGCATTTGACAGTATTCATCGATTTTCTTTGTGGAAAATTCTAGAGCAATATGGCTTACCATAAAAAATAAGAAATATTATTAAAGACATGTATGATGGTTACACATGTGCAGTTCGAACAGAGGAAGGACTGAGTGAATGTTTCCCAATAGAAACTGGGGTTAAACATGGATGTATTTTATCGCCCTTGTTATTTGGAGTTGTTATTGACTTCATAATGAAGAAATGCTGCACTGGTTATAAAGGCATCGAATGGATACAAGGAGACCATTTGGAGGACCTCGACTTTGCTGATGACATAGTTCTCATCAGCAGTCAGATAAAAATGATGCAGGAAAACACAAATGAACTATCATCAATAGCCATCAAAATTGGGCTTGAGATCAATCATGAAAAGACTAAAGTCATGAAAAGCTTAATTCCAACAGACGACAAAATATACATGGAAAACAAACCAGTGAAAGAGATCGATCACTTTACCTATCTTGAAAGTCACATTGATCGAGAAGGGGATACAAGTTAAGAAATTAGAATCAGAATAGCTAAAGCAGCAATGTCTTTCAGAAGCCTTGAAAAGTTGTAGAAATCAAAACTCATCAGCACAAACACAAAACTTAGACTATTCAAATCAAATGTACTATCAACCCTTATGTATGCATGAGAAAGCTGGAAAACAACAAGAGACATAGAAACAAAGTTGAACACATTCGAAAATAAATGTCTAAGGAAAATACTTGGTATAGCGTGGAACGAATTCAAAACAAGCGAGGAAATAGAGAAATTACCAATCAGCCACTAATATTTTCAGTAATCAAGAAAAGACGATGGTCATATGTTGGACATGTGATGAGAAGAGATAATAACCGAATAGCAAAGCAAGCCCTCATGTGGGAAATAACAGGTAAGAGGAAAAGAGGATGACCCAGAGAGACACTGAGAAGAACATTGATGAGAGAGGCAAGAGTAGCAGGAATCGGCTAACACAGGGAGGTAGAGCTGCATACACAGAACAAAGACAAATAGCGAGATTTGATAAAATATCTTTAAAAGAATTGATAACTGCTAGAACAAACAATTCAGATAAGAGTATTTTGGTCTACGCCCTATGGGCCGGCTACGACTCGAAAGGTCAATAGATAGACCGCAACATAACGCATACAGACTCATTTAACAGATGTTGAAGAGGTATATTCATTTAGCCATCAGGTGAACGCAAGCTAGAAATAACATGAGGTTACATTCATGTTCCTATATGTAACTGGTGAAAATGACCAATTACTTTCTTCTAGACATTTAGTAATACAACAAAATGTTATTCTTCTTTCTTATCCACAGCAACACATGAAGAAAGTGACAGAACAGTTTCCAGATGACGTTGAGGCATGGATAGAACTGGCACAGATTATGGAACAGACAGATGTACAGGTGAATGATGTGTCCGGTGTTCAATAGAACCAAAAAGTCATCAATTTCAATTTTGGCTGTGTTTTTTAGAACAAGTGATGTATTGCTAGAATCATATCACCATCGTGTGCCATACCGGTTGCCATAATCGATCATGTCCTTCCACAAACTTCTATCTACTGTGCATCGCATCATTTCTGTTGTTGACTATTTTCCATACCATGACACCAATCTATCCAGTATTTTCTCTCTTTGTCATCCGTGATCTCTCTTTACCTGTATTTTGCCAGTTGTAACCAAGTGTTCCAACTTTCCTCTTTTCATGCTGTGCCTGAAAAATGTTGATTGTTTCTTTCTGATGTTTCTTAGGAGTTCCCTTTTTTGTTTTGACATCTTTGAGAATTTCTTCGTTGGTCTTTTTAGCTGTCCAGGGAACTTTCAATATTCTTCTGGAAAATCCTATCTCTGTGGCCTCTAATTGTCTTTTCATTTGCTTATTTATGGTCCATGATTCGCTTCCATAGGTCAGAATTGGCTCTATATAGCACAGATGAACTCTTTTTCTCGCTTCTATTGACATAGATTTGTTGCATAAGATGTTTTTCATTTTCTGAAATGCTATTTTTGCCTGAGCTGTTCTGCTTTTTTTATTTGTGGCGTGCATCTTCCATCTGATGGTATTAATAAATAGTAGTTATATTGATAAATAATAGATTCATGTAAAATTCTAATATTTTTATTGATATTTGTCAGCATCATCATCATCATTTGAAAGATTTTTTCCCCATGATGATTAATATCTGATTTTCATCTTTTAGCATTATGAGTAATGAAAGATTGTTTCGGAGACTGTTATGTTTTTTTTTACTTGGCTGCAGTTTATTATTAGTGGTGGTAGTGGAGACACTAATGCGTGAAGAAAAGGCTGGGTTTAGAAAAGGGAGAAGCTGCCTTGACCACATTTTTACTCAATGACTTATATTGGAGGAACACATTGAAAAGCAAAAACCTTTTGTACTTAACTTCATCGGCTTCTAAAAAGCATTTGACAGTATTCATAGAGATTCTTTGTGGAAAATTATGAAGCAATATGGCTTACCATAAAAAATCATAAATATTATTAAAGACGTGTATGATTGTTACAAGCAGAATAGCTCAGGCCAAAATAGCATTTTAGAAAATGAAAAATATCTTATGCAACAAATCTATGTCAATAAAAATGAGAGAGAGAGTTCATCGGTGCTATATAGAACCAATTCTGACCTATGGAAGCGAATCATGGACAGTAGACAAACAAATGAAAAGACGATTAGAGGCCACAGAGATGTGATTTCTCAGAAGAATGTTGAAAGTTCCCTGCACAGCTAAAAAGACCAATGAGGAAGTTCTTAAAGAGGCCAACACAAAAAAGGAGCTCTTAAAAAACATCAGAAAGAAGCAATCAACATTTTTCGGCACATCATGAGAAGAGGAAAGTTGGAATACTTGGTTACAACTGGCAAAATAAAAGGAAAGAGAGATCGTGGACGACAAAGAGAGAAAATGCTGGATAGCTTGGTGTCATGGCATGGAAAACAGTCAACAACAGAACTGATACGATGCACTGTAGATAGAAGATTGTGGAGGGACATGATCACCTACGCCAACCGGTATGGCACATGATGATGATGATTGTTACACATGTGTAGTTCGAACAGAGGAAGGACTGAGCGAATGTTTCCCAATAGAAACTGGGGTTGAACATGAATGTGTTTTATCGCCCTTGTTATTTGGAGTAGTTATGGACTTCATAATGAAGAAATGCTGCACTGGTAATTAAAAACATTGAATGGATATAAGGAGACCATTTGGAGGACCTCGACTTTGCTGGTGACATAGTTCTCATCAGCAGTCAGATAAAAACGATGCAGGAAAACACAAATGAACTATCATCAATAGCCATCAAAATTGGGCTTGAGATCAATCATGAAAAGACTAAAGTCATGAAAAGCTTAATTCCAACAGACGACAAAATATACATGGAAAACAAACCAGTGAAAGAGATCGATCACTTTATCTATCTTGAAAGTCACATTGATCGAGAAGGGGATACAAGTTAAGAAATTAGAATCAGAATAGCTAAAGCAGCAATGTCTTTCAGAAGCCTTGAAAAGTTGTAGAAATCAAAACTCATCAGCACAAACACATAACTTAGACTATTCAAATCAAATGTACTATCAACCCTTACATATGCATGTGAAAGCTGGAAAACAACGAGAGAGATAGAAGCGAAGTTGAACGCATTCGAAAATAAATCTCTAAGGAAAATACTTCGTATAGCGTGGAATGAATTCAAAACAAATGTGGAAATTTGAGAAATCGTCAATCAACCACTAATATCTTCAGTAATCAAGAAAAGACGATGGTCATTTTGAAAGAGAGTAGGGAGTGAGAGAAAAAGGAAAAGGTCGAAAGGTGAAGGTCAGGGTAGACAAACAGGTAGGAGCTCAGGTTCCATGAGAAAAGCGGGCTTGTAGTGAATAGACGAGGAAACAAAGAGTTTTATGAAAACGAGGCGAGAGGTTAGAAAAAAACTTAGGGTGGTGAGTAAAGTTAAAAGGGACAGTTAGACAGGAGAACCAGATGCGGGCGCAGGGACAGTTTGAACCAGGCGATACCATGGGTGAGACGCTACTTAGGAAATGTCAGGATAAGGAGATAGTTGTTTGTTCTTCCCAGAAGGACTGTGAGAGAATAGGTTGATCTATTTCAAGGAGATAGTGATTTGTGTAAAATAGGTAACTATGCAATATATATAGATGTTCATTGTTCACAGTGCTAATAGAGTCTTTGCAGTAGGAGTTATGAAACTTCAGTTAGTTACTGTAGAGAACAGTTTGCCAACCAGGAGACACGGTTTGGAGAACTGGCAAACACATATAATGAATGAGTTGTGATACTCGCATGTAGGTTAGAACGGTGTGTTCTTCACTCATATAGGCTGTGATTAGCCGCAACAGAGACATTTATTAATGCCACAATAGACGCAATGTGTTATGCAGAGAAATATTGAGAACGGAGTGTTCTTAACATATGTAGGCTGTGATCAGCCATGGGAGAGGCAGTTATTAGTAACTTCATAGATGTAGGGAGTTATGAAGAGACATGTTAGAAAGGGTGGTTTACACCAAGATGGTGGCTGTCTTGTCCACAAGAGAACAATGTTACAATTATAGTGAGTATTGAGTTGGTGTCGAGTGTCGACAATACAACATTGTTGTTAAGGATGTTATGCAGAGTGATCCTGTTATGCAATAAACCAGTGAGTGAATTTCTTTTATTTGAGAGTCATTGTTACATTCTGTTGTCATTGTGATGTACCTGTCATCGCGAAGAATGGGCCAAGGGTGTCGCAGAGGCGAATAAGCACAACGTGAAGTACTAAGATTTCAACCGATCACAAAATCAGACAGGAGAGATGCTGTCTTCAGCAACTCAACATCCAGTGCTGGGCGATGTCAGAGTCACTGCCTGGTGCTAGTTCTCATCAGGCCACAACGTATGAAAAATTGAGAGATAACGTGTGAGAAACACATGTCAATGTTATGATAGCAGCCATTGTTCAATTCAAGCAGAAGCCCTGGTCTGTGGAGACTGAGAATTATCATCAAGTTTTCCAGGCCAATCCAGTGTTGCCAGCACTTGAGTTCTTTTCAAGCAGTCCAGTGCAAGCAGCTTCAAGTCAATTAAGAATATATCCAGAGAGCGCTGGAAATAATCAATTGGTTTCTTCTAGTTGGTACCAGTGGTGGCTCCATAATAGCAAGTTCGGCTAGGCCTAACAAGGGTCAAGCTATCAAGAATCATCAATAGAAATATAACTGAAAATACCAACTGCGAGCCTGCAAATAGGGGCTTGCAGCGGAGCGGTATATATATGAATGAGGAAGAAGGTGTTTCATTGGTGCCGCAGACAATGCGAGACAGAGTGCACTAAAAATGGCAGCATCACAACGTTGGAGATCTTCTATTCAAACATCGTCGAGGAAGTGTAAAATTAATTAGTTAGGATTAGTTAATTAGTGATGGCAGGAAAGGATGGAAGTATGCAGTAAAATGAGGAAAGGTGAATATAAACATGCATTGATATATATGAAAGAAAAAAGGGGTAACATTATCATAGTCGTGTGTGTCAGCGAATTGTTTTTAGTAGTAGAATAAGGAAGTGCATATTAAAAGTGAAAGGGGTAGATTTGAGAAACATATAGGATTAAATCATATGACACACATGGCTAGGATAACTGGATGAGTGAGAAGTATGGTGCTATGAAATTGATGTAACATGAACAGAATTATGATTTTTTTTTTTTTTTCATGTAAGTTGATCTTGTCATAATAGAAATGTATAGGGTGATGGAAACAAAGAAAGTAAGACCAGAAGGATAACAGAGACAGAAAATTGTGTAGTAAAATAAAGAGTAGAACCAAGTAACAGTAGTAGAGGATGGAAGGGATGGCGCAAGAGGGATATATGTGGCAAGCTATACAGAAAATGGGGGAGGTCGTAGAGAAACTAGGAAACAGCTTATAATTACAAGAGATAACAGGTAGAATACCAATATTTAAAGGGGACCAAGAGAAATGTGAAGAATGGTTACAAGGGATCGAATTCTGGGGGAGAAGTAAACGATTAATTCAGGTAGAGTTGAAGGAATTAGTAGTAGCTACAAGTCAAGGGGTGGTAGCAAATAGTGTCAGGAGAAGAATAGAGGATAGGAAAGAGGAGTCGTGGCAGGAATTCAGGACATATATAGCGCAAAGGTATGGGAAATTTAGGGACGACCAGCACGCGATAATGAAGTTAACGGGGGCACAACAGGGAAGGAATGAGTCAATACAGGAGTATGGAGAGAGGATAGGGGAGATGGCAGAGAGAGGGTTTGGAGTAGGAGTAGACACAGAGCAGGTTGGTAAGATATTAATAGCAAAGTTCATAGAAGGAATTAGAGATAGAAGTTTGAGAATAATGTTAGCAAGGAAGAAGGTGGCATCAATAGAACAGTTAATAGATGTAGCAGTAAAGGAAGAAGGGTTAGCAAAGAGGTTTGAGGAAGATGAGAGTAAAAGAGGGGGAGTAGTAGCGAATAGACAGGAAAGCCTGATGGAGATAGACCATATGATGCAGATAAGAAAGCAACAAAGAGAAAAAAATATAGTAAATGTCGTGCAAGAAACAAGGTGTTACAGATGTGGGAGAGTAGGCCACATAATGAGACAATGTAGGGAAATAGGTAGCAGACAAAGAGGAATGGTTAGAAGTCACAGAGTAGAAAATAGGAGATTAGGTAAGGTGACCATATTTTTGAAATCCCATTCCGGGGCGGAATAATTTTACTTCAATTTTCCACCAATAAAATTACATTTCTTCTTGCTGTCATTTTCAAGTGAATAATACATACATTTTAAAACATCTAATAATATAGACCTACAATACGCTATCAGGATAATCAGGAGATAAAAAAAAAAAACAGTGATACTTAAATTGAAGGTGAAACAGAGATGCTGTACTTTTCAGATGAGTGAATTTTCTGTAAAATGTCCTTCTTTGTATGCAGCATCTTATAAAATTCGACACATGTTCCCTCATAGTTCACTTTGGTGATCAACATGGCTTTTAAAGTTTCAACACCTAGTTGTGTTTTATCATTTGTCCACAAACTGTTCATCAGAGAAAACACTCGTTCTGTTGCAGC